>JAJJMB010001184.1:723491-867671 GCA_023531105.1 Papaver atlanticum | reverse complement strand
ACGTTTGACGCAGCTGAAGATTCGGCTATTGTCAAAATATGGTATCACAAAACAAGACGTGAAGATGCCATAGTCGGAAGGATCGCACCCGAAATCTTTTGGGGGAGGGTGTGTATAGCCAATTTCTACGAGTGTATGAAAATCCAAATCAAAGATCCCTGCAACAAGTTCATGATCGTTTCCGACTTATCCAAAATGGGGTAAATGATTACAGAACGATACAAAAGAGGATCTTTAACACTAACCGCTTAAGCTTGTCGAGTCAACAATTTGTAAGTATTTGCATAATTTCTTTACATAAGACCGGGTGCCTAATCTTTCTTACTAAAACGAACTTAGCATTCTTTTGTATTTGTTGGTTAATGTAGGAGACACTCGTAAAAAGACATTACGTAGTGGAAAAGGATGAAGAATTCATATATGATGGAAGTTATGAATTCCTGAAGTCCGTGATTACAGTATAAAGAATGATTGTTTCAATCAGGAGTTAGTACCTTATATTATGTACTGATTCTGAGAAATTTTTCTAGCTTTTCTTATAAGATTTGAATACAATCACTACACAAAATCATGGTTTTAGCAACGCTTAATTTTTGGAGATGCGCTACGGATATAGACGTTGTACAGTGAACACCGTTAATATCCGTTGTGCGCCATTTTATCCATTGCACAAATTATTTATACTTCATTTACTATAATAAACTAGTGGTACAACGGATGGTCAACGCCTACATCCGTTGCACAGACTATGGTTTTTTTGTAATATATATCATGTTTATGGGCTTTTAGTAGTTTTTTATTCATTTATTAAAAAAATTTTCTTAATTTTTTTAAATGATTTTTCGCCCAATTTTTCCCTCTCAATTTTTCACCCAATTCACTCTCCCTCCCAAACCAAAAATTAACAAATCGTTCCCCCCATTTTCCCCCTCTAATTTCATCATCTAAGAACATTAAAAGCATATCTAAGAAAATTTTAGACCATTTTAATACTTATTTTTCTTTATTATTTTCGGAAATAAAAATCCCCCATATTTTCAGACAACTTTAATACCCATCTCTGTCTCTCTCCTTTTCTATTTTCTCGGTCGAAAGTTTCTTAGTGCGAGAAAAGAGAAAAACTTTTCTCTTTTGTTCATGAAATCTGCTTAGATTCTAGTCTTCGTTTTCCCTGAAATTCTAGTCTTCGCTTCAACAAATCAAAACCCATGTTCTAGAAATCTGATAATCGATTCATTAGTTGAAATCTTCCAAACCTTAACCCATGTTCTTTTGCATTATTGTGCCATGTATTGATTTTCCGTCCAATCTACAGTGGCAGATTCTTAAATATCGCAATGAACACAAAGCCACCTTAGTGCAGCATTAAAGTAATCACTTCACGACACACAAAGAGAAATATAAAACAAAGTGATGTTTCGATGTGATGTTCAAACTTTCCCCCTTACAAATATTCATTGACTCCCAATTCATCTTTTACTTGGAAACCCCATCTGGCCATCTCCAAGACTAGTCTCACACTGTACTTGTCACAATACAAAGTTAATCTCCCACTTATCACAATACCTGTAACTGTTAAAGTGATCGTGATTTCATTAGACACCTTTTATTTTTTCCATCTATGATATATCTAGAAAAAAAAAAAAAAAACCCTTTTGAGAGATTTTGATGAGATTTCTGTTTAGGGTTTATGGAGGGTTTACATGCTAGACTTAATGAGTTTGTTAGGATTCGTAGCCACCTTATACGGATGGTTGATTATGCAAACCGAATTATTTGTTAGGTTTCCTAAATCCATAAACTGACCGTATTTTCTTAAAGAACAAAAATTGTCCGGTAAAAATTGTGAAAATATAAATTCAATCTAAAACTATTAATCTTGACCGTAGATCTTATAATTTGGGTTACACATATATACAATCCTAATTATAGATTTTAGAAGGAGACAGAAACCAAACTTAGGTTCCTCAGAAATTTCCACAATAAGAAAATTGCCCGCACATGCGTGGCTTAAGGGAGTTGTCACAAAGGAGTACAAAATGAAAAACTTAACGTTCAGATTTCAGGTGATTGCCCATTTATAGTATCACCTGATACATAATGTGACTCACAAAGAAAAAACTTACAAGACGAATAATGTGCCACCCACGTAAGAGCTAAGTATGTGGACTGTATTCATGGTGCAGTTCCTCCAAATCGTCTATTTCTAGCCTGAAATGAAAGTAAGGCCTTGATAAATTCTTTCTCTCCAAAGTCGGGCCAATATGATGACTCGAAGTGAAGTTCAGTATAAGCTAATTGCCACATTAAGAAATTACTTATCCTTTGTTCACCACTAGTTCTGATAAGTAAATCAGGGTAAGGAAACTCAGTCCAATTTGTTCCAAGTTCTTGACTAAGAATGGTTTCGTCGATGTCTTCTGGTTTTATTACCCCATCTTTTACTTTGTGAGAAAGTTTTTGACATGCTTGTATTATGTCATGCCTCCCACCATAATCAAATGAATTCTTGAGTTGTTCTTGGTTGTTTCTGTTGCTCTTGTTATCCAACTTTGTAGTGATCTCGGGAGCTTTGTCGAATCTCCTATTATGGATAATCGAACTCCTCCTCTATTACAAATGGAATCAATAAATGTCCTTATAATTATGTAAGTATATTTTGTTAAGTTAGAAAGACATTCATCATGCGCGCGCCTTAAAATTATAAACTCATTACCTCATGAATTTCTCCAAGTTTTCGTTTAACGTTTTCTCGAACAATTGCATTAAGAAGGACACCTCCACCTAGAAACAGAAATCTTATGTTATTATAATTACTCGAGCAACAAAAAAATAAAACTTATGAAAAGATGTGCAAATGCGCATGAGAGTATAAAGAGATGACTTGCTTCACAAATACCGTTAAGACCTTGATTCCGTACTTAGTAGATAATGAGACAAGTTTTAGAATTCTCTCAACACCGGCGCTGTGACCTTCCATAGGTGTCAATCCTTTCTCTTTTGCCCACCTACGGTTGCCATCCAATATCACTGCAACATGCTAAAGATTAAGAAAACCCAGTATACTCACTAATACTATCAAAGATTAAGAAATCCATGGATTCCATGCTACTACTATTACTGAACATTAACATAAAGTAACAGAGAAAGTTCCCAAATATAAAAAAAGAAGAAAAAACAGGAAAACAAACTAAAGATTAACTTGAAATAGATATGCGAGTATCTGAAGGAACACCTCCAAGGGACCAAGTTCTTGTTCGAGATGGCAAGGATGATATTCAAAGAGTCACATTCAAACCATACCCGAGTAATTTGGTGTTTTCTCGCAATCCTAAAAGCCAATAAAGCGGAGAATTCAGCATTCATTGAAGTGTCTATTCCAAGAGGTGTTGCGAAGCAACCAGTGACCTGAATTACTGTTACGAGTTATGACAAACCAACCAGACATACCGTGGTTGCCAAGCGAGCACCATTCAATTTCACTTCAATATATAACTTTCAAATCTCTTCTAGCCTTACTTTGAATTTCAAAGAAACGAAGTATCAACAGTTCCCCTATATCGTTGTGCATATGTCCTTTGTTTTCTTTCCCCGACCCCTGAACGAATTTCTTTAATATTCCTGTGTACATGGACCTCACCACGTATTTTGGGCATACATATATAATTCATGTGCGATGCATTTATGAGTGAAGTTTATTTTCCATTTATGGAATTTTGATTAGAATTCTTTAACTTCATGTCCCGCTAAAAATACAAAACTTAACCAATGAATAATTAAATTATAAAGTACTCGTAAGAAGGTCTTTCATTGAAAAAAAAAGGTCCAGATATTAAATAGCTATGGCTTCTCGTTGGTCTGTTTTACGCAACTTGAATAATTGATAATTTTATTGGTTATGTTAGTAATCATAAAAATTAATTTAATTAGATTAATGATTTATTTTATGTGGGTTATAGTTAATAAAAGCATAGGCTACATTTAAGAGAAGCCTAGGAAAATATATAAAGGAGAATTTCGTGTACTGAAGTGGACATCACCGATTTTACGACATCTTTTTCACGTCTTCTTGATACAAATCCGATTACAAGGATTATCGTCAATGAAATTATCCAAGGCCCTTGATTTCGAAAATTATAAGGAGATCAAATTCCATGAATATGATAATAATAATCAAAGCAAAAGAATTGATCAAAAACACGACGGAGGTTCGAAGTTCTTGAATGTATTCGATATCATATCATTCTCTTCGGGGTTTGATTTATCTAAGAAGAATACACCTTTCTAACAAGTAGCAAGTAGGGTGATCCAAGTAGGGTAAAAAGATATTAACCCCATCCGAAATGATTAGCAAAAATAAAACAAAGTAAAAATCAAATTAAATGACAACTTGAAATTTCGAATTTCAAATTTCACTATCAAGAACAATTAATATTCATAGTATTATTTCCAAAAAATAAATAAATCATCGAGACAAACTAAGCAAGAAATAAAAAACAGTTTAGATGATTTTATCAATCGGATCATGCTGCTGAATCAATGCCAAGTACCTCTTTTCTCCCACTGGCCATGTCCATTCCCATTCCTCACCTGCACGTAGCATATGTTGACCTAGATCGTCGTCATTAGACCTGCAGTGCATATCCATCGAACCTTTGTAACCTTCGATTTCATTCCTTACATTCACCCTCACAGTATCATAATGGAACCATGTAAATGATGAACACTTGGGAACTAGTAATGGAAACAACAACAACAACAGAGTTTTTTTTTTCCGAATGAAAAGGTTGTATCAAAGATAAAAAAACCCTAGCCAAAGCCAGGATTACAAAAAAAATCAAAATTGCTGCCAGTAACATAAGACTGCAGGCTTACAAGGAATGTGAAAAAATTCATTTTCTGTCCTAAAAGAACAACCAAAAGAACAAAAGAACAAAGAGCAAAGCTAGGTGAAGGTACAGGCAAGGGGCAGTACTCAATCACAAACTGCCGTGAAAAATCTTTAACCCAATAAAGCGTAAGCCAGTATCTTCCAGTCCCCCCATCTTCTTCCATTGATCACGTCCCAACCCCGGGCTTAAAGCAAACTAATTGCTGGACTTGTCTAATATCCAGCCGTTAACACCATCCCAAAGACAACATTACATATTAACACAGACTTCCCAATTGTGTAAGATTTGACTGCTATCCAAAAATTTGAGAGTGTTTTTGTCACAGCTCCATAAAACCAAGGTTTGTTTTATAAGAACTATGACCTCAGTAAACTCTCTCGGTCTTTCACCAAACACCCTCCTGTTTCTCTCTTTCCACACATTCCAGATGATAGCAAAATGTAGAATAGTCCATATGTTCTTACACCTTCCTTTTAAGACGTTCCATTCCCAAGCTTCGAACAGCTGCAAAACTGTTCCAGGGATTGGCCAAGAGATGCGCAGAGATTTGATGAAATAATCCCACAACTGAAACGAGAAATCGCAGTGTAGCATCATATGGTCCGATGTCTCCGTAGTCGAGTTACAAAGAGGACAGACAGTGCTTTGGAGTTCTACACCTCTGTAACTTAGCATATCTCTTGTAGGGAGGGAGTTATGGAATAGTGCCCACAGCAAGAAGCTAGCTTTGTGTGGGATATCATTCTTCCAAAGAAAGAAGAGTCTGTATCCATACCTGCAAGATTCTCATAACATACTTTGTTGCTGAAGTTGCTCGGAAATTCTACTTCATCGTCACCTTCCATCAAATTTGGAGGATTTCCAAGATCACGCCTTAGTATATCCCATTCCATTTGTTCATTAGTGTTGAGCTGATGCTGAAAAACTCCATACCAACTTCCATCCTTGATCATTTCTGCAAATGATGCCTGTTTATTAGTGCAAGCCTTGTAAACTGCGGGGAACAAATCCTTCAAACACCCATTCACTAACCACCTATCCAACCAAAACCTAACACCTCTCCCACTTCTTATTTTGAAAGTTATAATGTTATTAGATTCCGGCAACGTCTTAACCACGTTTTTCCATAGGCTTCTTCCTTGGGATACGTTATCATCAACTGGCATAATCATCTGCTGTTTTGCTTTTGCTTTCTGTTGAACAATGATCCTCCACAGTGCATTATTCTGTCTAGTAAATCTCCAAATCTTTGTAAGTAAAGACTTATTAGTAATTCTGAAACTCTTAACTCCTAAACCCCCATTTTCTTTTGGTAAGCTAATCTTTGGCCATGACACCCACGACATCTTCCTCTTACCTTCAACGGCACCCCATAGAAAGTTGCGCATTAGCTTAACCATTTTCTTTTCAATGCAGACAGGTAAATGAAAGAGAGACAAATAATACACTGGAAGGCCGGCTAGGCAGCTTTTTATTAACACCAATCTCCCCGCTTTATTCAAATACTTCTTTTTCCAAGTAGCTAACCTTAGCTCCATCTTTTCTAAAACTGAATCCCAAATAGATATATTCCTTGAAGACGCTCCAATTGGCATACCGAGATATTTTATTGGCAAAGTCTCTATTTTGCACCCCAGCTCCTTAGGCAAATCATTTATAATCTCATCCGCACCAACGCTCACCATAGTGCTCTTGTCCAGATTAAGCTTCATCCCAGTTAAAGTCTCAAACATAGACAAAATTATAAATAATCTTGTTACCTTTTCTGCATTTGCATCAATGAAAATAAGAGTATCATCTACAAATTGTAAATGTGATATCATACTCCCACTCTTTGCAACCTTGAGACCATGAATTTGTCCTCTTGCAACAGCATCATTCATTAGCTTAGACAAAATTTCAACAACCAAAAGAAAAAGATACGGAGATAATGAGTCACCTTGCCTCAGTCCCTTAGATGGCTTAAATCTCTCCGTAGAGCTACCATTCACAAGAACCGATAGATGAGAGGAAAAAACACACCATTTGATCCAATGATCCATCTATCTCCAAATCCATGCTAAGAGTGCCTATTGATATTATCAAAAGCTTTCTCCATATCGATTTTACAAAGAATTCCTGGGATTTTTGACTTCAATCTGCTATCCACACATTCATTAGCAATTAAAACCCCGTCTAGAATTTGCTTGTCATGTATATAAGCCCCCTGGAAATCTGATATAAGTCTTGGCATAACAATCTTTAACCTTTCCGCAAGTACCTTAGACAATATTTTGTACACACTACCAATAAGACTTAAAGGCCTAAAATCTTTAGGAGTGCATGTGTCTTCTTTCTTTGGTATAAGCGTAAGGAAAGAACAATTTAACCTCCAATCCAATGAGCCATATTGATGGAAGTCATTGAGCATATTCATGAAATCCACTTTGATGATGTTCCAACACTTGTAAAATTCTGTAGTGAAACCATCTGGACCCGGAGCTTTATTGGAACCCATATGTTTAACTACTTTCCAAACTTCTTCTTCAGAAAAATTTCTTTCCATCCATTCTTTGTCCTCCTCCCCCACCACTGGAAAATATAAGTTATCCAAAGAAGAGTTTGTAGAGTTATGAGAAGAAAAAAAATAATAACAACGACAGAGTTACGGCAATGCCATGGTTTGAAGTACCCATACTTGAATTATCTGAATGAGTCTAATGACGCCCCATCAATCTAGATCTATTTATATACACAACAGCTTATCGGAATTAATGGCGTAATCACTGGAGAGTCTTTACAGTTTAAGGAAACAAAAGAATTGATCGATTACAGTTAACAAATCAATGGAGGAAATTTAGACACTGTTTTTATTGGTTTACTATAAATACGCAATGAGATAGATAATTTTTCCTTACATTGACAGAGCCAATTGAACTATTTATAACCCCCTATGGTCCTCTTTTATCATTTTCCGATTAAACATTGGGAAGGTGTGGAGAAAGGTCTGCACAATGAACCTAAATTTGCTATGTTTGGGATTCCACATGGGAATAATAAGAGTATAAGATTCTCTAGCTAGTTTGAAGATTGAGAGTACTGGCTAAAGAACACCCCTCAATTCCGCCAGCTACGTTGTTGTTGTTGTTGTTGTTTTTTAACAGTAAAGAATTTGGTGCAGGTGAGTTTCGAACTCAGGTCTATCATCACCCATCCTCCAGCTACGTTGATGCAGTCGTATTACAGAAGCAAAACCATTAATCCAGGTTATTTTGTGGTTCACGAAATCTATTATTTCGTAGTCACGTTACTATTTTGGAGTGTTGACTAGTACCGAAGTAAAACTTACGAGAATTCTAGTGTGTAATCACTAGAAAATTTAGAGACCCGTATCTAAGGTCAGCGTATCTTTTCGTTGTTTTCGTTGTACGTGTATTTTTTCCGCAACTTTGACTAAAAATTAACCAACAACACTTACCAGGTAGTGGCGTCAAAACCAGAGAACAAAAGTTATTCTTGTTACCTAGACCGTTCAGCTAGCAGTCACTATTTGCTCTCAGTTTCATTGCATCCCACAGGAATGTCCAATCCATGACAAGCTAGAAGCTACCGAGTATGCAAATATAAGATCCCGTAACTTTTTAGAGGAAGCTATGTGCTTGCTAGCTCATTGCAAGTACGTACATATGAAAGCTATAAAGTTCTTTTAATGGGAGTCACCTCATATTACCAAATATATAGCAGCTTTAGTATTGCGTGTTGACATCACCAGGTATTTTGGGCATACATTCATGTACAGGGCACTATGAGTGATGTTTATTCCATCTATGGGTTCTTATTACAGTTCGTTAACTTCTTGTCCCGCTAAAAAAAATACAAATTTTTTAATCAGTGGAAGACACCTGTTTAGGATTTAGGGTGTACCACCAAACTCAAAGTTCTTAACCTTTAGATGACACATCTCACGACCGGACGACGTTGATTTTTCACAGATCACAATGATTAGCAAGCATGTATAGATTGCAGAAGCACGCTATGGACAATCAATATCTCGCCGGAATCGTTACCAAACTTGATAAAAATGAACAAGAAATAGAAAAACTATTATTGTTACTTTAGAAAATGTATTAAATACAAGTTGATATCTGAACTGCGGAGCTTGAATTATGGACATCATATTTTGAATTTCTGAGTATTCAAATCTTTGCAACTCTTTAATTTAAACATCAATCTATATGCTTCTTATCAACAACACCAACAAGTTGCAAAATCAAATAATAACTCGACTCTCTGCTGCTTTACTTATCACCTCAATGTCCACAACCACATCATGTCTATTCATTCTTCCTTTCCCTTTTAATTAATTAAGTGATATGTCATCAAAAATAATTTGATAGTAATGGTAGGAAAAATGAACAAGAACATGTCATCCCTAGAAGTCAACCTCCTCCGCAGCTGAGCTCATCCCACTTGATCAATTTTTCAAATACATTATGGGATAAATGCTTTAAGGAAGTATCAACAGTTCCCTTATATCGTTGCGCATATGTCCTATGTTTTGTTTCCCTCACCACGTATTTTGAGCATGCATATATAACTCATGTGCGAGCCATTTTATGAGTGAAATTTATTTTCCATCTATGGAATTTTGATTGGAATTGCTTAACTTCTTGTCCTGCTAAAAATACAAAAGTTGACCAATGAATGAATAATTAAATTATAAAGTACAGAGTACTCGTTAGCTTAGTTAGTAAGAATTGGAAAAAAGGATTAGTAAGAATTGGAAAAAAGGAAAACAAGGGTATAGATAGTGAATAGCAATGACTTCTCGTATACGTGTATGTTTTGCGCAACTTGAATAATTGATAACGAACAACACTTACCAGCTAGTAGCGATTAAACCAAAAAAAAAGAAAAATTTTAACCTTGTTACACCTACACCGTTAAGCACTCATTTTATCTGACAGACATTGCCCAATCCAACGGCTGAGCTATATCTAACATGCATGATATACAAGCATATGCTAACACATTGCATTCCCGAAAGTGCACATGAAAGCTACGAAGTTCTGTTAATGGAAGTCCCCTTCCATTTACCAAATGTAAGCACCTTTAGTATTTGTTTGGACATCACCAAGTATTTTCGGCATACTAAACTGATGGTCAGGGCATTATGAGTAAAGTTCATTTGCCATCCATGAAACTTGATTAGAGTTCTTTAACTTCTTGTCATAGTTGAATCACAAAAGTTTCAATCAAGATCTTTGAAAATTTATTGAATGTCTCAGACTCTGAAGTCTCTCCATAAAACACACCTCAAGTAAAAATCAATTATTTTAGAAAATTATTGATTCTCCTCTTCATTTAGTGCTACAGTGCCGAAAAGGTAAACTATCTTCCTTTCTCTAGCTCTGTTTGTAAAACCATTTCCATCTTCTTTTCTTTAAACACTCTCTCTTTATCTTATATTTTCCCAGGTTAAATTGATTATTTCAAACCATTATGTTATAAATTCTATTTCACACTTTTTTCTGTGGTTTGTTTAAGACATCACCCTTCTCCCGGTAATCTTCTTGGAGTATTGTTCATCTGATTAAGATGGTGAGTAATTTATGTTTTCATCTGATTTTTATTTTTTTGATCGGTAAAAAATTTAGATTCGAACTCAGGTCGTTGGTATCACTACCTCTTCTTGTTGTGCCCTTCGCCTGCTCTATTCACATTTCTCTCATGATCATAAGGCCAATAATGGGTTTATAGAAGTCCATCGAGTTAATAAAACCAACTCTAGTTTGTTGCTAATAAGCTGTCCACTCCGACATCAAGTTTGAATAGATCTTAGGATGCCACGTGTTTTCATCGAATCAAGGTTTAATCTCGAAGATTATTAGCGGCTTATGATTAAACAAACCAAAATTTAGGGTTTTATAATCTCGCGGATTTGGTTTCTTCTCTTAGAACAAAAAAAAAGAAAACATGGCGACAGAGACAAAGAAAGCCAGTCGAGAGAGTTAGAGATTCGTGATGTGAGAATAGGATGGAAAGATTAGTGTTTGATGTGTTCGATTAGTTTGAATATATAGTAAACCGAGAGTACTGGAAGTTTTCGATGTTGAATTAGTTTAAGAACAGTTGAAGCAACATGGATCTTCAAAAAGAGTAAGTAAATGAACCCCAACGTTTATTTGTCTTCGTTTTCATTGTATTGTGTGGTTAATTGTGTTAATTTGATAAAAAGTGAATTTAGGGTTCTTCAAATTTATTTATTTTATTCTTTTTAGGTTAATTTTGGGGAAATTGAATATATTAGGGTTATAATTAGTTTAATGAGTCCTGAAATTGAGGTCTAGGAAAGAAATTTGATTGTTAGACTAGATTCCACGTTATTATTGGATATAAATTTCACCTCTGAAGTTTGAGCAGTAGTAGTTCTTTTTTTTTTTTTTTTTTTTTTTAAATATAAATTTAAATAAAATTTGAGTTCTGCAATTTTCTCATGGTTGGTCTGAAACTGTTTTTGTACAAACTAATTGGTGTTGATTGGTTGATAGAATATGGAGAATACTTGGTTATTTCAGTTGGTCTTGATTAGCCACCCACCGTATATAAAAATGTAAGTGTGGCATAAAATGGCAGAATGATTATATTAGGTTAAGATGATTTTTCTAACGATGTGGTAACATTTCAAATCGTTTTTCAATGTTATACTAAGCATGATTTTTAATTATAAAAATCTAAAACTTGAGTGAGAAGTTGTTTTAGAATTTGGGTAAAAAGCAGTTCTATAGACTAAGGCAATTTCTACACTGCGACCCAAACAGGTTCTTATAGTTCAGCGGCTTAAGCCTATTTCTGCTCCAAATTTGACGGAAATGATGCCCCCCTAACACTTTGAAAACTTCTAACACTAGGGAAGATTTTAGGTGGGTCCAGGTACCCCACACACCCCATTAGTAGCTCTGCCTTGTTACAAAATTTGAAAGTTAAAACAAAGAACAAAGAAGCTGAATCTGTTTAGGTTCTTGCTGTTCAGAACAAAATTTGATAAGAGTTTGTCTTTGAAAATTAAAACAAAGAACAAAGAAGCTGAATCTGTTTAGGTTCTTGCTGTTCATAACAAAAATCGATATGAGTTTGTCTTTGAAAATATAGAATGAAATGTGTGATGAAATGAATGCTTGGTTGACGCATTCGAACTGAAAAGCACTACATAGGTTTTTTTAGGTTCTTCTTTTTGCTTTATTATCTGTTTGCTTGTTTGTTTTGAAAATTGCACTTCATTGTTGGCTGCTGGTGTCCATAAGGTGTCAACAATAGAATTATCTCCTTCAGACAACACATAACTTTAGGATCTCTAGCTCATGCTGTTTAGATTTATACACTTCTAGCTCATGCTGTTTAGATTTTGACACCTAAACGACATCTACATCCACGATCACCGAAGGTTTCTATGGAATCTAGGTTGCTTCCAAGTATAATTAAGCAAATTGAATTAAATTTTTCCCATCCAACACCAAAGGAATGATAACATGGAAATTACATTCAATCACACATGAACTCTAGCAAAACTTATCCTAGTTCTATACAAGGTTTGCTTATCCACCATGATGGGAACACCAATATTACTAGCTATCAACCATACTCAGACCCATAGCTTTACACATATAAATAAGAACTCACCTCAAATTCATCCAAACAGGTAGAGTACGCATCTAAATCTGGTTCAATATTCTTAGACCAAGATCAAATAAAGAACAGTCAATTTGAGATATATGTTGGACCATACTCAAGTCTCCAGAGAAGTAACACGATCCTCATCTATATCAAACTGAAAATTACCTTTAATCTGTTACCAACAAACACCCCAGCAGCCGGATCTTCGCACACACGAATCTCCCCTTCAAAATCAGACGATGAGACCACGACGAATTTCCAAGCTATATATGTACCTTTCCACATTGATGAAATGGTTTTAACTTCGCATGTTTTGTTTATTAAATTTGCTTGAAGGGTTTTTGGCATTTTGCATGATTAAATAATTGCTTGAATCATGTTGTTTAATCAGAATAAAGTTATATCCAAAACCAAATGCATCTGTTGATACTTTCAACAAAATGACCAGTGGAATTGTTTTCCTTAAAACTGTGCGTGTATGTGTGTCTCCAAATGTTTATTGGTTTAACTTGAACGTTATACTGATATATTTATAATTATATTACGTTGTTTCTTTTTTAGTGATTAAGCTTAATCTATTTCATCACAATTTTTTTTCCGTAGGAAGTAGCAAATGAGACCTACTACATCTTCTATCCTCCGTTTGTCCTGGTAAGTAGTCTACATCTTTTTCTTTTCCTTCTTTTCATTAGCTTTTCATGTTTTCATTATTAAAAATCAGTACCTAAACATGCTATACTTTCTGTTTAAACATGTTTTATGCTTAGTTTGATGAAGTTTAGATACAACTACTTTATGCTTACACTTACTGAAAACTTAGGGTCATATTGTACCTCATCATAAACAGGGAGATACTAGGATGTAGGTATACTTTCCTTTTGCTTTTAGAATAGTAGTTAATCACCTGAAACCTTAGTTTAAGTACTTGGCTACATGTTGTACCTCCACTTCTACGTCCTTAATTAGCTTTCTAATGGCAGAAAAGAAGTAGGTCATGCAAGACTATGCTGTTACTTTATAGACCATAAACCTAACATTCATCTATAATTAATTTTTTACTGCTTATATTATAATTGTAGATTGCTGGAGTGTTCGCATGGGCGGGAATATTATTGATATTCCAATCATACAATGTCCCATATCGTCAAGTTCTAAATCTCCCTAATTATCAGTACCTGTCAGCCCATGATACCTTCAAGGTAAAAGAATAATAATTAAGTCTTTAACTTTTTTTAATTATACTTTTGCTAATTACAATTCATTTGTAACATTTTCTTTGTATCTGCAGTTGGGGTCATATATGTTTTTAAACATGATTACTTGGATGGGGCTTCACATCCTACTCCGTCATTGGGAGTGCACACGTGCAGCTCTTATTGTGGCAGTAAGAGTCTCAGCTTTTAATAATTTTTGAGTAGCGATGTTTAGATTATTTCCAGCAGTTGTTTCATAATTTTATTCTAATGTTTGTATTCTTCTTGGGTTACAATTATTTTGGTTAGAAATGGAAATACTTTAACATTGGGGTTTCAAAGTTTTACTGGAACTGTTTGCGTGTTTTGGGTTTGATTTGATCAGTTGGCAAAATGACCTAAATTGGTTATTAATTCAGTTTTGTATTTGGTTTTGATTCATCATAAATTAGAAACCTACTTCAACTAGTATAACCGCTGATTCCAGAAGGTTTGGTGGAACATATAGCTTAGGCATAATAGAAATTGTCTAACATGACTATAACTTTTGCATCCTGCTTCAAAAGTGTATTGTTAACTTTTGCATCCAATCTTGTTAACTTACTATTGTTTCCTAATGTATTATAAGTAGGATAACAAGTGTATTATATATTGTAAAAGAGAAAACATTAACGCTACTTGGTGTAATTGATTATTAGATAATATACATGGATAGAATTGGTAATGGTAGGTTTTACAATTCTGTTCTAGTCACACCAAGCCGAGTCCATTCAATTTTGATATGGTTTGGTAAGGTATTTTGATTTTTTAGAAATCATTTCTCATAGTTTCAGTTTTGGTACATGCTAAATTCATAATATGCATAGCGCTAGTAATCACTAACTTGAATTGGATATTGTTGCAGATTATCGCATATATATCTCCAGTGACGTATGTGGGTTATCTATGGTTCTTTCATAGAAACTCATTAACAACTTTATGCCAAACCTTGTGGAATGTCTTGATTCCGATCAGGGTAATTAAGTTTTAGAATATTAAAATTTGTACTATTAGTATCAAAACACTTTAAAAACAAAGTTAATGTTAAATCATATTGTTTAATTTAGGTACCTTCTTTTCGGGAGATTTTTCTCACTGACTTGGTTACATCACTGGCAAAGGTGTGTTGACATGCATTCCATTTGAGTAACTAAATAGTTATTGTTAACTATATTCGTTAAAAATCTTAGGAAAACTATGATTAGGATTTACATGACATGGGTGGATAATGAATCCTGGATTCCACCTGAAGTATATGAAGGGATCATGATTTTAGTGGCTTTACATGATCATGGTTCAAGCAATAAAATTAGCAATCAAACACATGTTTTGTCAATTGTGTTCCTTTCTCCTGATATTGTTTTCGTTTTCGTCGCCTCATTCACCTAGACCTAAGTTCAAAAGGATAATTTAGACAATTACAGTATATTAGGTCACCCTGTATCTTGCGGCATGATAATCCCTGTAAAGCCCTCAAAGATTTCTACATGCCCTTAAAATAGGATTTTAATCTAGACTTACCTTAAGTCGGGGTCAAGCAAGGCCCGGGCAAGGCATTTGGCAAGCTACGGCCGTCCTTGTCTTTTGGGGACATGTATTTGCAATTTTGCACTCTTGTCCTTCAAGTTTTTACTTAATTCAACTATGTCGTAAGACGCGTACTGATATGTGTCTTTTACTCGGTAATCAAATGTACTTACCGTTGTTTTCTGTATATTTATTGACTAACACAATCAGCACACTGTTAACTAATTTGGTTATTTTAAATGAGGTCACAGATATTATCCGACATGACAAGCGTTATTTTGTCTATGATCTATCTTCTTGGGGGTAGCAAATCCATTTTTGATTCAGCTCCGACAATTCTTCTCCCCATTATTGTGACCTGTTTACCTTTCGGCTACCGTTTGCTACAGAGTCTACTGCTGGGTTACAACAATTCAGACCGAATACAGTTCCTTAATGGTAAATATGCACAACTAATTTATATCTTATACTTTAAATTTTGATATTAAATCTTGGAGTTAAATTACGTATGTTGTACTGATTTTTTATTTGAACTTGTAGCATTTAAGCATGCGTCTTCAATATTGGGTATCTTCTGGTCAGCAAATTTAGGTATTTTGTGGTTGGCCTTGTTAATATGGAATAGCATTTTCTCTTTCACCTGGGATATAGTAGTTGATTGGGACATCAGAAGGTATGTCCGTTTAGTTAAAATAAACTACTTTTTAATTGATACAAATATAAGAATTTTAATATAATTTAATCAGTGATATTCCATTTCTGTAATGTATTATCGTCCTACAGGACTTGGACTTTTTGGCACGTCTTACCAAATTTTCAATCGCTGATTATATCGGATCCGAGAGTAAAATCCGAAAACCAAATTCCAGTTAAATTGATGTTATCATATTAAGCATTAACTAACTTCAATATTATTTTCTTTTGTTGGCAGTGGCTTTACTTGTTTGTAGCATTGGACTTTGTTCTGAGGGTTTGTTGGGCTGTAAGATTTATAGACCCGAATCTCAACGACTATAGAATTTTGCTAGGTTTGTCCATCGCAGAAATCCTGCGGAGGTTTCTATGGATAGTGATTAGAATCGTTGTTCAAATTCAAGCAATTGCTAGATTGCGACCACCCATTAAGCAGCTTGAGGTCGTAATTGATGGTCAGCCTATTAAAGTTGGCGGTGTGCCCTGTCAGGAAATAGATGGTTGGCAAGTTTATGTTTATTACAAAACTAAGAATTTAGAGAAACGAAAACAGACATTCAAACGACAACTAGTGAATGTAAGTGGGATTTAAAATTTATTGCTTTACTACAACTGTTTTTAGTTTCGATTGTTTTTGGTTTTGATTGTTGGTGGTTCTTGTTTTTTACATGTCTGCAGAAGCGGGATAACTTGTTATTAAGAGCTAGAGAAAAGCATGAGGTGTGTTTTTCTAATGAAAGGGGTCAGGGATTTTCTTTGAATTTGGGAATGTGAGTTGAATGGTGTTTTTTTTTTTAATTGGTAATGTTAGTATATGGCAAAGAATGCTCGGCTTGAGAAAATATGGAAGAGGAGAAAAGGAAACGGCATACATGAAATGTGCAATATTTATGATGTTGTTCGTGTTGGTGAAGAGGAAGAAATACCAAAGAAGGTGGAGCAGACAGAGTATGTGATTCTAATCTGCCTTTCTTGGTTGTTTTTCATCACTATGTGGATCTGTCGTTTTGCTTTCGGGGAATTTTACTAATTATATTTGTTGTATTGCAGAGATATGTCTTTAGAGGATAGTCAAATGTTGTGCAACTTTTTGCCTCTTCTAAGAGAGTATCTTCCGGAGGTTGCCTCGGAGATTCAATCTGATATATACTCATATGTTAGCAGCAGTGAAGGTGCTCTCCATATGGTGGATGATTACGTTTATGACTCATACGCTGTGAAGGATGAGATGAACACAGCTGAAGAAGAAGGTGATCTGGATGCATATCCTCTGTAAGAACTGCTATCCTGCTCGACTTTGAAATTTCGATGTTAAAGGGTTATCTTATATTTAACAATGTATGTGTTATCTGGTTTAGAGTTCTAGTTGGTGGAGAGGATGATTACTATGATGGACAACAGGAATCTGAGTGGGATACCAGTGATTCAAATGGTATGTTCTGCTTATTTTGTTACCCTTGGTACTTTGATTTGGTGATGCTATCCTCCAGTGTTCGCTAGACTAGTACCTTCTCTTTTCTCATTATTTTGTATGTGTTTCACTGTTTCTGTTCAGCTGAAGATAATCCACTGAATGAATACCCGGATGAGGTGTCGTCGTCAGAAGAAGAAACTGACGAAGACGAAGACGACGAGGATGAGGATGAGGAGGGTGTGACTCGTGTCAATGGCTTCAGAGAACTTGACGAGTTCCGTAAAACTAAGACCCTCCACAGTTCTGAAGACGAGTACTCGTATGAAGACGAAGATGAAGAAGAGGATGACGATTAGCTGAGGCAATGCTTCAACAAGAACACCCTATCAACATGTTCAGCTGAAATTTTGACGTTTGGGTCTATCAACTTTTTGTGAATATTGTCAACTGAATAGAATTTCAGTTCTTAGACTCAGGCTTTGTCAACTGAATAGAATTTCAGTTCTTAGACTCAGGCTTTTATAGTAAGTAGTGTAAAAACCAAAAACATATGACTAAACTTGGAAATTAGCAAACACATCCATCCTAAGTTTCCTTTTTGCTGCTGGATTGCCTTGTTTTTGGATTTTTGAAGATTAGAAAAGATGTCAGGATCTTGACATCTACAAGTATTGGACACAGTACATATGCTGTAAGGTCCACAAACTAAAGGAAAATCACATATTTCATTCAGAGCTTTAAAGGAAGCTTCAAATTTTCTCTTTTGAAGTGAATAATGATACAATCCTAGATTCCCATTTGTTTTCTTGACGATATCTGTGCAAATTGACGATGGTTTTCGGCCTTCTGTAGGACTGAATTCCCAGTTAGAATACATGAGTTTACCTGAGTTCAAATACAATCCTATCATGTTGTTCTGAATCTCAAAAGAGTAGAACATAGTTGAGTTGCCAGAGATGGAAGAAGTCAGTCGAGTCGAGAAGTTGAATACTTGATCCCAGGGAATTACATAAGCCGGGAAATCAAAACTCTGCCATTTTATATGGTTCATCGCATCCCGTAGAACAAGATTACCTATACGCAGTCTCTGCAAAAGCTGCAAACATCATGAACATGAAATTACCACGCAAAATGGAAGTTTTAAAAACCTTCAGAAAAATACCTCCACTCCTTGCCCGGAAGTAAACACCTAAATATATTGTAGCCAGAACAGAAAAGTAAACACCTAAATATCAAACTGATGTAAGAAAATAGCCGAATCTAAAGACTTAAAGGCTTACCATGTTTTAAAAAAAATGCCTGGTGCGCAGCACGGGTACAAATCTAGTAAAGATGACATAACTTTTGGCAATCAACCACGGAAAGCGCTTTCAAGTTTGTGCAATACAGACCAATAGCTTTCCATCCTTTTAACAACTTTATTATTAACTGCATTTCCTGATAGACGCAGAGAATCAATCCCACCACCGCTCGTGATTGCCTTAATCCCTTCTATTGTAAGTTTAGGCACGTCAACTGCATCTACATAAGCCAAGGTCTCCGGACACCCAAAAAAACCAACACCAGTTACCCTGCTGCAACATCCAATACTAAGTGCATGGAGTTTGTAACAGTTTTGTATGAGAAAACTTATTTCCAAATCAGTAAACCCGTCACAGTGTGTTAGATCGACTTTTTTTTTAAAGAAGTACAGCTTTTTTCCAGGACTTCAAGACCTTTATCAGTAATCCGTTCACAGTGTCCGAAATCAACTGTCTTTAAACTGTGTTGCTCGTACTTCTCTACTGTAATATGGACTTCTATCCCCACTCTTGTTTTTCCATCCCTGAGTTATAACAAACCCCCTCCATCATCTGAGATCAATAATTTCATGGATTTTGTGGATGGAACACTGCAACGTCATCATGCATCAAATATTGAGAAGTTCTGTCTTTACACGCATAGACACATGGATGCATCTAGGGTTTGTTGGTAACAAGGTTCAATGTCGAAGACCTCAGTCTCTATTTACATCTAAACGAACCTTTTTTTGTTCCTTCATATCTATTTACATCTGAATCATTGATTGAATTGGAGCTAAGTGCACCATCACGCGATTCATGCTCTATGCCAATCCAAATCCAAATCCAAATCCAAAGTCTTTTCCAGTAGCAAGTACCGGGTCGACTGGAGAGTATCTCCTAAAAATATAACATAGTTTTTACGCCGGCCTGTCATAGCCTTGCACAACTCGCACTAGGGCAAGCAAAATACTTGACGCTACCCGCGCCGCCATTGTTTATGGACCAAGTTGTAAGTAATCACCGTTTCAAGGGATTACGAATTCTCGACCATTAATGCGGAAATGCTCACACCATGTCCTTGTTGCGGATGCTACGGGTTTTACCCCTTCACAATCCGCATGGTTGCCTTTACGTGTTCGCTGATTGAGCAGTAATGAAATTGACGAAAAATATAGAAAAGGAGTTTGCTAGTTTTTGTACCTGAGACCTACCTCTTCCATGCGTATCGCCGCCCTCCATGTCTGTCTGTCCAACACCTGCTCAATTGAAAGATAGTGCTACTTGTAAGGGGGATCGACCTGTTCGCATACTCGTAAAGGGGATCGACCTGTTCGCATAATCGTAAGGGGGATCAACCTGCTCGCATACTCGTAAGGTGGATCGACCTGTTCGCATAATCATAAGGGGGATCGACCTGCTCGCATACTTGTGTTCGCATACTTGTAAGGGGATCGACCTGTTCGCATAATCGTAAGGGGGATCGACCTGCTCGCATACTTGTGTTCGCATACTTGTAAGGGGGATCGACCTGTTCGCATACTTGTTAGGGAAAGTGTTAGACAATTCCCTCGGGACTGAAGAGGTAATCATGCTCTATGCCAATCCATCTTCCAAAAAGTTTCTCTTGTCCTAAACTCAAGAGCCTTACACTCCATCAAATCCAATTTACTGAAGATAATTTCTGGAATGACCAACACTTTTCTAATTGCCCTCTCCTTGAAGAATTAACGTTGGAAGACTGCACTTGGTCTAATGTGGGCAATTTCTGTATCTCAACTCCTGCACTGAAAGTCTTGAAATTTTACGCTTGGGATGAATATGATGATAGTTTACAAGACTGTGCTCTCAAAATTAATGCACCAAATCTAGTGTCACTTACCAAATCTATCATTGTAAATTGGACTACGAATTTCTTCGATCCTCCGTAACTTTCGTCTTAGTTTTGCTTCTTTTTTTGGGTCGTTTGACATCTTTTTGTATATAGCTTTGTAACCTTTTGGGGCTGTGCTTCTTAGCATAGGCTTCCATAGTTAATATATTATCTTTGCCGATCAAAAAAAAAACTTCTCGAGATTCTACTGTATCCATTTTTCACTTTAGCTTCTCCGATTATAATGTGTATTGTAGAGTGAGTGATCACATAGAAACCCTAATATATAAACACAAGTTAGGAGTACTGAACAGAAGTGAAACTGTGCGATAGCCTATAAAAGATTCATCGGTATGATTTTCTTTGGGCACGGCTTTTCTCTAGGCTTTCGATTATTTGATTGAAGACGAGGTTTTCTTTTCGGGGCACATTTGGAGAAAACCACCATTTACGAACATCATACTTAATAGTTTGTTTTATTTTCATTATTGGAACAAATTAAACTAAGTACTAACTATAGCTAGCAAGATAGTAAAGAGCGTCAGATGCATGGTTTTATAAAATCAAGCTGGAATTGTAGTAAACATTCCAAGTATATCTTCTTTGCCACTTGAATTTATCACGGCGATATAAATAAGCTCCATCTCGCCGATAAGACCAACGGCAATCGGCTCCACAATAGAATTTGTATTTGTCTATTAACCCATTTTTATCGGTATTGCTATCACAACGAGTCACAAAGAGTTTATTGATTCATGATCAACACCGATCCCATTTATCAATCTGGATCGATTCGATTTTAGTAACCTGTCGTACGAGTCTAAGAACCAGACGATTAAAAGAGAACACAAGTCTAATGCTGTCATGCCGATTTGGAATATAATTTTCATCAGGACTAACTAAATATCAGCTAGCAAGTTAGAAAAAATATTTAGATGCTTTTATTGACGGAATGAAACTGAATGAATACCAAATGGCTCTTCTTTGCCACCTCTTCTTATCAGTACGATTTGGATAAGCTCCATCTCGACGAAAGATCACTGGAAATTCAATCCGCAATAGAATTTGTACTTGTTTACATATCCATTTTCATGGTAAACATCAAAGTTGCCGTCGTACCAACTATGATTCCAGTTATCATATATACCAACGAAAACCACACCAATAATATGTACGACCAGAGCTACATGAAATTGCCAGTGCCACTCATCACCTTGACCGTGCGAACGTTTACCTAGATCGTCATTATGGGACATATTGTGCATATCCAACTAAACTCCATCCCCTTCCATATTGTTCTCTACGTTCACCTTCGGAGGATCAAAATAATCTGATGAACACTTGGAAACTAGACGAACAATACAAATCAAAAAGTACAACAACAAAAACAAAAATCAACTCACTTTGGCTATTCTTTACTTGTTCTGCGATATTTGACTTTGGAGCTTCAAGCAATCTACTCAGCAGGGTCTAAAAACAAAAACACGAAACAAAAAAAATTAAATCGTATCAAAATGCTATAATTTTCCAGCAACATAAGAATACGCGACATGTTATTTACCTCGAGGATTATCTTTGCATACATCATCTCTTGTGATATAACCATGACATTATACTTTAATTTCTGAATCTACTAAAAATAGGATAAAGACTTCTGCTTTCTTTACATATGAGTAAGTTTCCCATTTGTTCACAAGGATAGACATCAAAACCGCTTTCTTCTTTATTGAATGTACCTGAAACTATTTCTTTCTTAACTTTCTGTTGTGTTTACTTGAGAACTTTAAACCCCATAAGTACCTGCTGTAGATGTCAAACTAGTGAAACTCGTGTTCTTCCGTGTTAGTGACCCAAACCCTACCTCGTCGATTAATTTTGTTTTGCATTGGACCAAAAATCAACTACCTGCCCAGAATTTGCCTTGTGACTGGCTCGAAATATGACTGTGATCTAGAATCCACCTCGTGACCGTTGTGACCTCAAGTCTACCATGTGGTTATGCAAAATACTTTTTTTTTTTTGGTCGATCAAAGAGGAAATTCATTGAAAGATGAGGTACTTCAACCCAATGAAAATAATAAGAACAAAAAGAAAATAATGGAACCAAAAGGGAATTTGATAATCCACAACAAAAACATAACAATATCCCAAAGGACCAATTAAAAAGTCCAAAGAGTAATCACCATGTTCGCCCACAAAAAAGATTGGAGTTTAACAAATTTTTCTTCTTGTTAAGACTCTTGCATTTTGATATATCAATACCATTAAAATCCTAACTCATATAATGCCTCACATCGCGCGGTGAAAATACCCACTCTTGGGTTAGCGTCACCGCCCCCTTGAAATTTCTCCATTCCACTTTTCCTTAAATACTATGAATGTAACAGTGAATACCGGTTTTTAATGAAAAAACAGTTTGGCGAAAAAAAAAAAGAAAAAAAAAACGCTTTCTATTCTCCTATCGAGTTTTCTTTTCCTCTTTCCGTTCTCCTCTCTTCTTCACTATTAGTTTTCGGCTAGGGTTCTTCACTTTCGATCTATCTAATCCCTCCCTTTTTTCTTGATTCAATTAAGCTTCCATTATGGGTTTTTAAGTTTGATTTTTAGGGTTTAAAGCTTAGCATTCTACAGTTGCCAGAAGATTTAGATTTTTTTTCTCTGGTACTCGTTTTCTCCTGCCTCTCTACTTCTGTCCTCGATCTATGTTGAGAACCCATATAGATTTAGATTTAGATTCTGCATATCTACGTTGAGAACTTAGTATTATCATGTTACATCCGAGTATTTTTATAAATGGGTTGTAGGATCCTTCAATGTCTTAGTGAAAATTGCGTTTTGGTGGGTTACCGTCTTGCAAATAATAATGAAAAAAAAAGCTAATGAGATGCGTCAACTAACGATCCGAACCTGAGGTACAACTACCAAACTAAACTATCCTTACTGTTGAATCATGCGATGTAAAAGTGTTCACTGATTACTATGCTGTGTTTTAGGACAGTGGATGTATCTACAAATATGGAATCGAACATTCGCCAGTGGTTATTGCAGAAGCATGCATCCCCAAGGTATAATCTGCAATTGCATCATATATTATTTGGAAAACTATAAACCTAAACCCGCAAAACGCATAATTGGCTATTGTTTTTACAATTGAGGAAATATTCAATTAAGAGACTGATGAATACCACAAGAAGAGCATTCCTAATTAATTATTAGCACTTTGGTCGGCACTAATACCCATTTACTTTGAAATTTGAGCATGCTTTTGAAATCTGAGCATCAATATGGGCTATTGTTGTCCTGATTATTATTGAAACGGATACACAACAAAATCCCATTCTCTTTTGGTAAATCCTAACCATATTCTTCATTGATCCATTTCTTATTCCTTCTTTGTATTTTTTGGTTTAATTATTGATTTTGTTCTGATTATTTTACGTTGTGTTTTGTTGTTTATTGATGATTTTGTTCTAAATATTGTTTGTTTGGTTTAATTTTGCAGGTGCGATTTTTTTTTTTGCTCTTGATAAACAACAAAATCTATCTCTGTGTGTAAACCCTAATCTTATTTTTCACAAGGATTTTTTATTGTTATTTGGGTTTAAAGGTTAGCAACTCACACAACAACATTTCTGTTTCAATCTCAATGCACAAATGCACATATACTAACAACCATATTTGCTCTTTTGCAGGATCAGGGTCAAGAGAATCAACAGGGTTTCCATTGATGAATTACTTCGTTTGTGGTTCATTCATTCAAAGAAAAAAATGTCGTAACTTATTTTTGAACTTTGTAAGCTAATTTTTGTTTGTTCGTCTCATAGTTCTCATCGCCTTTTATGAATAGTTTTCGGTTCAGGCTTTCGATTGTTTATTACCCACCATAGACCAAACATTGGAGAATTTAAAAAAATGTATGTATCATACGGATGTACATGTTGTATAAACGTTTTGTGTTGAAGTCGATTGTAGCTGTTTGTATTCTCTGTTTGTCTCAAGTGATCCCTTTTGGTAGCTACATATGTTTAGTTACATTTTCTCATTTGGACTCCAATATATCTTTTTGTTTGTGTACAGTAAAGAGATAAAGAGGTGAGTTCACAGTTTTTTAGAGAAAAAGGGTTGGCGGTGCGCACAACAAGATAAGCAGGGTATCTTGCTTGAATAGGTGGATAAGCAAAATAAAATTTATGATGTTATTTATGCCGAAAGATTTAGGGAGGTAATTCTAACCAGGGGTAATTCATCGCGATGGGAGAGGCGAAGCCGTATAATACCAAATTAAAAATGCATCGGGTTAGGGCGAGGCGGAGCCGAGCCACACAAAATAAAAAATCCAAAGCGATGGGGCGAGGCGAGGCCGAGCCATACCAAATCATAAATATGGTTAGAAGAAAAAGATGCCCGATGCGTAGCACGGGGACAAAATCTAGTATCTATATATATACCACCATATGCAACATGAATATTGCAACATATTCTAAGAGCTTCTCCAATGGTGGTTGTGTGTGTTTCCTAGGTGGCAACACAAACAAGACATCCTCATTCCAATTTTTCCTTAAGTTTGGGAGAAAAAATAGTTCATCTCCAATGGTGTTGTTTGTGATTTTATATGAATTTAATGTAAATTTTATTTATAGATTTTATTAGAGCTAAAAATGGTTATTTAATATATTCGAATAAATTTAGGTAAGCAAAAAGCTTACTAGGATAGCTTGACAATGTCAAGGTGAATGTCCAAAACTAGACATTCACCTTGACATTGTCTAACAAAAATTAAGCAATGTCATCTTCACATTGATTTAAGAAGTTGGGGTTGGAGAAGAATTTTAGGGAAAATGAATGTCTATCCTATGTGGACTTAGACATTTATCTTCACATACATTCCATTGGAGAAGCTCTAATTAAACTTCCAAGCTTTCACCGTTGTGGTGACATTATTATTATAAATCAACCGAAAATGACATCCTTTGATAAAGTAATACCATATTCTTCGGGTCCTTCAACAATCATATAGAATAAGTGTGAGCTAGTTTTATCATTTTTCTCGTAAAAACAACAATCACTTGAAACATCCACATTCAAAAAACAAAATTGCAGAGCCTATTTAGTCTCAAAATATTAATTTATCTTGTGGATCTAAAATACCACCACACCGAAATCTAGAATACTATTATTGGGGCTTGAACTCAATAGGATTTTGGGGGTTTGAAATGCGATGTGTAGCCAAAAGATGGATAGAGGGACCTCAAGGTATATGAAAAAGTCTAAAATACCCTTACCTAAATTTCACTATTCATCAAAAAAAAATCCTAAATCTATAATCTTCTCTTCTCCTTCTTCTTCTCATTGACAAATCATGATGAAGATCATTTAAAAAAATAAATCTAAATCTATTATCTTCTACCCATCCTTCTCTTCTCATTCATAAATCATGATGAAGATGAAGATCATAATTTCATCATGATAAGGATGATGATCATAAAGAAAACCCAAAATTATTATCTTCTCCTTCTTATTGATAGATCGTAACAAAGATGATGATCATCATAAAAAGAAAAAACTAAGAAAACCCACCATTTATTTTTTCTTTTGAATGGTTAAAAATATGTTTCGATGAATTTCGAATAAAAAGAAAAATAGTTTCTGAAGGAGTTTACGGCTGGGAGTTCTTAGATTCCCAACCGAAAGTACATGTTTCGGCTTGATTTTCCCAACTAAAATTGTTTTTCTGATTTTTTTTGGTTTCCAGAACAAGTTACGGCTACCCAGCCGTAACAGCACTTACGGCTGGGTTTTCCCAGCCTTAACTGGTTCCGAAAACAAAAAAAATCAGAAAAACAATTTCGGCTAGGAGTTCTTTAATTCCCCGCCGTAAATAAAAATTACGTCTTGGAACACCATCAGTTCCAAACGTTTTTTCGTTCTACGGTCGGGTCGACAAATTATCCCAGCCGAAAAAGTGTAGGTTGTGGCTGGGATCTGATGTTTTCCCAGCCGAAATTGCAAAAAACCCATATTTTTAATGGATGTTCTCCAATTTGAATCTACAAAATCCTCCAAATATAAGGTAATCCTGAGTAACTTAAGATATGCTCCACCATATTAGGTGGTTGATTTTCAAAAAAGTTAAAAAAAAATCCTCAGAATCTCCTACTTAATCGAATTTTTTTTTTATAAAAACAAAATTTCTATGATTTTTTTTTTCATAAAATTAGTGCAATGATTAATCCTAATTCATACACTAATAATAATTAGTTTACTTAATCACCCTAATTAACACTAATCCAATTGAGGATATATTAGGCATTAATAAAATAATGAGTTAATGGGCTATTGGATTTGCTATTTCATGACCCAAAAAATCCCCAAAACTATTTAGGTTTCAAACCCCAATAATAGGATTCGAAATCTATCATCAGATTCCAAAATCTACATAATGACACTGTGTATACCATAAGTTTGGCATTACTTTTGGCTCATTCTATGCCATAATTGCATGATTTTTTCTTAGCCAATCACCCAAAACATGCAGAGTTTGAAGACAAGATTTGTGCGACTCATTAGTCATTTCCAAAAATCAAATCTAATGCCAATTTAAAGATTAAGTTCATAGCAATATTTCATTTATTTTTCAATAGAAAGACTACTCACCAAATACTGGCTAGAAATTTAGAAATTCAATTTAGATGATTTTATGGATCGAATCAAGCTACATATCCTTCCCATCCTCCCAGTTATAGACAAGGATATCAGCGTGCTTGACGCCATTATCATTGTCAGAGAAAAAGCCTAGACAAACTTTCTTTCTTGCGGCAACACCAGCTTTGTAGCACATGTTTGCGATAGTATCTCCGACTATATCATGCCTGAACTTAAGACCCACGTCTTTTACGCAGTGGGGTGTATGGCCACTGTAGATATCCATAGGTCTCTCGCAACTTGAGCACAAACTGTCCTCAACAAACATTGGCATAGCTAGTCCGTATTGGAGAACAGACTTAAATTGCCTAGGCCCAACAGATTGGTTTAGCCTATGGATTGGAAAAGCTTTTAGGAAAACCATCACTAGTGGAAAATAGGTTGTCTGAGAACATAATGAAACGACATAAAATAGATTCCGCAAAATAACCACATGTGAAAAGTGTAGTTGACCGAATTCAAGATGTCGTTGTGTTAGAACTTCTGTTGACCAAGACAAGGACACTTCCTTTGTTGACGTTGACCAAAGTCACTCTTTCTTTCCTTCTCCGCCTCTCTTTCTCGTTCTCCCTCACCCCTTTCTCTTATCACTGGTGATGGTGAACTCACAAAAACCGCTAAACTTACCAAAAATAAACCTTAAATCTGCAAGAAATTAATAACCTTATCTCAAATTTGTAAACCCATTTTACCGAAGCCATATCTATCTTCAAATAACTGATTTCGCAAACCCTAAGGATAGATTTTTAGAGTCTAAGAAGATTCAAGTACAAACCTTCGAAAGTGTGGAATTTGCAATTTATGAGAAGATGAATCAGGTGAAATCTAGTGGAATTTTTCTAAATAAACTCTAACTTTTCAGTTGGAGACAAATTTAGGATTTTCTTTTGCCCTAAAGGTTTTTCGATGCAGTTACATTAGTTTTTGTGATCGATTTTCTTGTGATTCTTTTTTCTTTTTATAATATATTCATCCTTAATATCTCTTTTGGTACTCTTTAATTTTTGATCGATGGTTACTTGCACCTTTTCTTTCTCTAGAATTGTTTTTTTTTAATTAATTTATGAACAATTTTTTTTTGTCCACTAGAATTTTGTTTTCTTGTCTACTGTTTGTTATCTCTCTGTAGTTTTCTTAAATGATTTAGCCTTTTATGGATGATTAATTTTAGATTGGGTGGTGGTGATGCAGGACGAAATTGATAGAGCTTTTTGAATCCTCCTAGGAGTTTGTCATGGTGGATGGTTGATTGTAGAGATTGTGTTCAGGTGTGTGTTTGATGATATTTTTCTTGCAGTTGTCGGTGGTGATAATTTGATGGTTAAGCTGGTGGTTATGCAGCTGTTTATCGGTGGCCGTTGTCTATCTCGGTAGCTTTGGTGATAGTTGCTGGACCTTCTCTCGTTGGAGGTGAACTATTGCTCCTGGAGGTGATGGTGGTTGGGTTACTTAGGATTGAGTTGAAGCTGATATGATTTGTTGCATGTTCTGCCGTGTGTCCATGGTATTCTGCTTTGGTTATTCACATGTAAATTCTAGGTAGATAAAGATCACAATTGCTTAATTAGTTTTTCTCTAGTTTTCGTAAGTAGATTCTCATTCAATCATTGTTGTGTTTCTGTAATGTTCTGTTAGCAGGCACTCGTGTTAATTGTTCTGCAAATGTTGAGACCAATGAAGTAAAAAAACTCTTCTACAAATGGTGGAGTTCAGAGGTCCGACTCTGTAATGCAGACAATCAAAAAGTGGTTCGACTGAGAGCACATTTGTGTTTCTGCTGCTGATGAGATTTATTTATTTATAGGTGATTTGCATAATCATTAACTCATGTTTTTTCTCTACAGAACCTCTGGTATATATAAGGGCTTTTGGTGTTATGATTTTCATCCTTGTTTACAGCATCGGTGGTATCTCTGGTACGTTATCTTTCTCATCTCTCCCTGGAATACACTTATAAGCATTCATTTTTTATCCTCAAACTTTGTTTCTGTGCTGTGCAGAGGTGGGCATATTAACCCGGCTGTAACTTTTTGGCTATTTCTGGCAAGAAAAGTTTCACTACCCAAGGCAGTGTTGTACATGTTGGAAACGGAGTTTCGATCCATATAGGGCGTGTAAGCTGCGCGACTCAAAATGCTTGTGGAGTTGAGTTTAAAGCAAATGAGAAAGTGAAGTGAAGAAAGTGAAGGCATGATTCTCAGCTATTTAAAGTTTGAGGTTGAGTTTGCATTGTTTGATTACAGCCCCAGTACTAGAAGTTCACCCGTATTAAAAAGAAGAAAATATGATGAGAAAATGAAAAGAGGGAGAATGGAAGATATTGCTCGTGAGAAGGTCTAGTTTAAGTTGAATTAGTTTTGAAAATGTAAATTACGTAATGTCTCCATGAAATGAGAGTTAGAAAAGGAAAAGTAGTAGGGAGTGCACAGAACAATACACTTTCGGACATGGCATGAGAAAAGCCATGTTGTCACGGGATGCTAATCCTCTACTCGTAACGAATGTAGCCGAGTGTCTCCATGAAATGAGAGTTAGAAAAGGAAAAGTAGTAGGGAGTGCACAGAACAATGCACTTTCGGGCATGAGAAAAGCCATGTTGTCACGAGATGCTAATCCTATACTCATGACGAAAGTAGCCGAGTGAAAGCTAAAGAAAGCCGAGTGAAGGCTGATGGAAGGGCCGCGTAAAGGCCGGAGACGGTGGGAACGCACTCACCGGGAGGCTAGTAGAAAAGGTAAGCTAGCTAGAAGAAAGGAGGATGAGAGGCAACAGCTATGGAGACATCATGAGAAGACGAGGCGATGTCGAGTGAAGAAGTGTCACGGACATAGAACAAAGAGAAACTACACCACGAGCATGAGAAGTGAAGGATGAATGATGAAATTGGGTGAAGTCGTGAAGATCAAAACTACGAAAAGGAGATTACAAATGATGTTGGAAATTATAATTTGTAATCTAGATTTTTCTAGATTAAGTCAGAGAAGTGTAGAAAACTCTACACAATGAATTACTGAAGTTGTGACAACTAAAGAGTCATTTAGTTAGTCCGTTAGTAAAATGGTTTAGAAAACTCTAGAATTAGCTAGAGTAGGTCGTGTCTAGAAAGTGTCTATAAAGTTCTACAGTGTGAATGGTTGTAAAGTCAAATTGTTATGTAAAGAAGGTCCTAGAGGGGTACAGTTATAATGTTCTCTAGAGTATTCTAGGCAATATGGTAGTCGGTCTTGTAGTGCTATAAATAGGCAGTAACACATTCATTTATAAAGTTCTACGGTGTGAATGGTTGTAAAGTCAAATTGTTATGTGAAGAAGGTCCTAGAGGGGTACAGTTGTAATGTTCTCCAGAGTATTCTAGGCAATATGGTAGTCGGTATTGTAGTGCTATAAATAGGAAGTAACACATTCATTTGTAACGAAGCAAGAAATTAATAAGAAGTAGAGTTTTTAAAGAGTTAGTCTTGCTTCCTAGGAGCTCTACGCGAGCAACACAACTATGCTCGTATATCTCCGAAGTTTCTATATTAAAATTCCAACAATACATTGTGGCTCAGTGTTTGGGAGCTACTGTTGGTGTTGCATTAGTCAAAGCTTCTCAATCAACTTACTACGACCAATATGGTGGTGGGATCAATTCAGTTTCCGCCTCTTACAGTAGACTAGATGCACATGCGGCGGAGATAATGGGAACTTTCTTTCTTGTTTATACTGTCTTTTCAGCCACTGATCCTAAGAGAAATGCTAGAGACTCTCATATTCCAGTAAGCACTGTCTCTACTGATTATAGCACAGTTTTTAATTAGCCAATTAATTAGTGACATGTTCTTTTTGAATTTCTTAGCTTCTTAATTATGCACTAATTTTTCTGAATCGTTGTTCAAAATGAGATTTTTACACCTCCTCCAATTTGGTTTGCTGTGTTCATGGTTCACTTAACTGTTGGTGGTAGTTGGGTCAGCACGTGGCATGTGGGATTGGGAGGTGGGGTGATAGATAATTCCCAGCTATCCTTGTACAGGATCAACAGAGCATCAACATATATACTTATAAGTTTTGTTTTCACATATATTTTTGAGGAAGATAACTGGAAGATCCTTAGAGATGGCATGTTTTATATGTTTAGTGAGTATTGAGGTTGACAAATCTAATAGCTTGGTTAGAATTTCTTTTCCGGCTTCTCAAGGTTACATGCTAGAAATGGTGGTCTGTACTGTTGGTACCTGTAGTGTGGTTTATGCTCTGGTGTTGGTTAGTGATGTATATTTTCAATGAAAATCGTTTTTTTTTTTGTTCAATTTTAATTTTCTGTCGAAGGCTTCATTCTGATAACTTATTTTGTTGTTTGTTGTATGTATATTCATAAATAGAGCTTAGTTTGGTCTTGAAGAAGTTCTTACCTCCACTTGTATGTGTATTGCAGATTGATGATTCAATTGATCTTCTGATCCTAAGGGGTAGCCATGAACTAAAGGAAGAAGTTGGTGATTTGGATGAGATAATTCTATTTCTAGCGTATACGAGGTATAGCTTCATATACTTTAAGTGTATATATGGTTATATGAGTTAATTGCTCTGCTTTTTGTATTATGGTATCATGGTTATTAAGTAGACACTAGACACTAAAAGAGAAAGATGAGACTGCTCGAACTTGTGACACTTTTTACACTCAATTGGTTTGGTTAGTTTAGTTCACAGTCTTATTGCTGTCAGGCCAATAATGTAAGAAGGGGTATGTCTAATTCAACTCACCGTCTTATTTCATATCCCACCATTTTCCTTGAAAGTGTTGCGAACAGTGGTGGAGCAACAAACCAACATAAGAAACTGATAGTTGATAGTGTAGCCCTTAATCTTAGGAGTTTCCTGCATCACAGTAACAATGTCTTCACAGTAGTTCATGTCCAGGCTGACTGGTCCTCTAATCATTTTAACACCATTGAATGGCCTACAAATATTTGGAGGAAAGACACCTTCATCAGTACTTCTAGGATCAGTAAAGGGCCCAAATATTTCAGTCTTTGTGACGTTCAGGTAAGGTCCTCTTTTGGGTCCTTCAGTTTGTATGATTCTCAATGCTTTAGCCACTGCTAGAGTATCACCTGCAACTGTACTATCGTCTAGGTACCAAGAATGTAGATCTAGGGTACATTGTGCAGCGATCTTAGAGACAAGAGGGTGCAATGCCAAAGCAATATAAGTGTGCCGAGTGGATCACCCCGTTGAACTCCCTGAGATGGTGAAAGGACTGAATCATTATAGTATAGCCTACCTGATTTTGAATAACAAAACTCAACCCATCTAGAGATACTTGGGCAATGGGTTCTGACTTCATGGATCAATGTGGATCTGTCCACATGATTGAAGGCATTTGAGAAATCTATTAACACCATAGTTTGAGTATTGCAGTCACCTTTCAACTCCAACAATCTATTAGCAGCATGTAGTATAGCCTCACGACCACATGAATACCCACTCCAAACTAGTGAGTACCCAGATATGGACTGATATTCTTAAACCGAAGTTTCGGCAAGATATGAAGTGATATTATTTTATTTATTTATTTATTTATTTTTGCCAACTATTGTCTAGTATAGTGGTTAAGGCACCCCTTTTCGTCCATAATGCGGGCGGGAGTTAAGGAGATTGATTCGCACTACGAAAGGTTGGATCCCCATTTTCACCAATTTCCTCTATGGATAGAGCTGAGATTGGGTCTTGTTGTTGGGATGGAGGTTGAATTACCATTGGGGCTAGTCCAGCTTGCTAGGTCTGCTCAGAGAATGGGCCTAACTGTGTCGTATCAATATATACATATATATATATATTTTTTTTTCTTCTTTTGTTTAATTTTTTGGAATGTATATCTTTTCTTTTGTTGTGTCTATTTTTTCTTTTTCGGAATGTATATCTCTGGCTTGTCTTTATGTTCAAAACCAGTTGCATGTAATTTTTGATCGGCCACAGTTTTGTAAGTGAGGTTTTTGTTTCTTTTTGGACTTTGATAGCTTGGTATGTTAGTTCTATCCTTTCTTTTTGTTCCTTTTTCCCTCTTGCGGGGGTACAATCCTTTATCTTCTTTAGATTCGATGCATTTTTCTTTATCGATAAAAAAAACTATTCGGTGCATTTAAAATCATATGAAAAAGGAATATAACCACCTTACAACTTAATAGCCAATTTGTTTACAAAGACTGTCCGAGCAAAACTAGCCGTGGCAAAGAACGAAATGCGAAAGATAAGCAATTAGGTATCATTATTGTTTATGGAGGTCCCTTATATAATTGGGAAGGAAAAATTTGGCAAAACAAAAAGGGATGTCTCATCTAGTTTGATGTGAAGTTGTATGAGTAGTTTTCTACATTTTCCGACCCATGCAATTACCATTATACGAGCATATACCATGCATCTTTGGGTTCAAATACTGATCGATACGACAGATTTAAATCACAAAATTGGTCAATTAACCCAATAACGACAATTCCTGGGTGAAAAAGACATGTAAAATTTGATACTGTTTAAATGGACGAGAATGTAAATATAGCCAGGATGTAAACAGTTTCATCCTACCTATTTTCAAATATTTTTTTTTATTTTTAATTTATATCAGGATGCATCCAGTTTCACCCTTGCTATTTTTTAAGTTTAAGCCACGATGAATCCAGATTCATTCTTACTATTTTTTTGGTGTCCATTTCACCCATACTAATTTTTTCAAGTCCATTAGAACCATGTTTTAAAAATATTTAGACAATTGACCCAATTTCTCGATTTAAATCGATTCAGTCATTCCGTCGGTTCCAATCCATTCCACTCATCCTCTTCTTTTCGTCCCAAATGCCGTCGGTTCCAATCCATTCCACTCATCCTCTTCTTTTCTTCCCAAATGTGTTCGATTGCGTGGGTTCCATGCAATTACCATTATTCAAGCATATCCATGGCATGCATCTTCATGTTCAAATACTGATACTGACTTAAATCAATTCAATCATCCCATCGGTTTCAATCTATTCTGTTCTTCTTTTTCTTAATCTCGTCGCAAATGAGCTTGATTTCGTGGGATCCATAACAGATGTTTGGACGCATAATTGTCGAAACTTCAAACTCATTCACATTCGAAAAATCGATAGGTTAAAGATAACGAAATGTGTCTATTAATCAAGATAAAAGATGAAACATTAACACTATGCCTTTAACTAATCAAAGAATTTTGGTCCAAAAATTAGTTAGTAGTGGGTGAACCTTTAATTTACCAACTAGTCTATTATCTAAATGCATGGACGTAGGCTTTTCTTTCTCTTCACTAACTTTATTTGATTTTGATGCATCAATTAAGCTAGAAAAAGTCTAAATTCTGAAAAATAAAAAATAATAGGTGAGGTCTATAAAAATATGTGGAAAAATTAAACTACGCGTCAAAACGAGGTTGACGTGCGCTTAATTATGTGTCAAAGGGTTGATTGGAATGGATCTAATTTGGCCGTAGAGGCCCAAAGTTCCAGGGTCAAAACCAAGTAAGAACAAGCGGAGACAACAGTAATATTTGGACGGACTCCAAAATTGTTGCATTTTTTTTTCCACGCATAGGAGATGTATGGCACAACAATTCACACCGGAAAATTCTCTTTTAAATGCGTATTTGAATCTGACTGAAATCACCTGATTTATCTGGATCCGATTCAATATGTTTGTTTTTTGAGTCAGATCTGACTCACCTTACTCAAAAATATGAGTCAGGGGTATTTTATTACCTGACTCAAATGGATCCGAGTCAAGGATTAGGTCTGACTCAGATCGTGAGTCATATCTGACTCAAAAAAATAAATAAACGGTCTGACATCTGACTCGGGCCGAGTCAGATACAGATCCCGAATAAGCGCGTGTTTAGAATTTCAATCCTCTAATTTTTAGGCAGTCGATGACCAGTTGACCTCGACCAGTATAGGAACTCCTACGGACTGGTAAGTATATATCTACCTCGAGAGAGAGAGATGATGAAGACATATATCATCCACAAATTTTAAAGCACCTAGCTACTAGATTATCTACAACTTCCATAGAGAGAAGTCACTAGCTGCACTATACTACTAATAGACAAGTCCAAACAATGTGCATTATTGTTATTTAGATTTGATGTGTTCATGTACCACAATCAATTCTACTTTGATTCTTCTTGTCTATCTTTCTGTTTTCCAGTACCAAGCTTTCCTTTTTCCTTTCTCATCTCAATCTCTCTTTTTTTCCATTATCTTACGTTTGCCATAGTGGATTGAAATTATTGCATTATCGAGTTAGGTTGCGAAATTAATTGCATGTTACCCGATAAAGTATGCGGAACAGTGTACGTTTGCAGCTAGTTCGTACAAATGATGCATAAGTTTAGCAACCAATTACCAATACTACTATACAAGTACACAATCCCTGATACAGCAAAGGGCATCCAGATGTTTCATTTGTTAAGAACATCTAGAAATGGCTAAATACATGAATACCAAGAAAGACCGTAAACTCAGAGTTGAAAAAGATTCGATACGCGTATAATGACTTGCATATACAGACATTTTCTTGGCAATTAGTAGGTGCAATATGCACATCAGTCAACAGTCATGGTTCATGGCTTGTTTTCTAGTCCATGTGTTTGTGTTCAACAAAAACAGAAACCATTAAGTACGCTCAATCAATATATTAAACTTTCGATTAAAGTAACAATAATTGAGAAATTTGGTAACTAAAATCCACTTTAGTTATTCGAAAAGACGAAACGAGGAAAATTAGGAGCAAGAAGTACTGTATTTTTCTTTTTTACTGTCTATTTTCTTGGTGGCCATTGATCAGATTGAAAACCTCCTATAAAATACACGTTTTCGCTGCACATAGTCTACACAAACTCACACAGACTGTCTTCCTCTTCATTCATAGGTGCACCACAAAAAGAAGAAAGCAATGGCTTCCTCTTGCAAAGTACTAATTCTCTTTATTGTGATAATGTTTATAGGAAGTTCTAATGCTCAACTCTCAACAAATTATTACTCCAAATCATGCAAGCATCTTTTCTCTACTGTGAAATCCGTTGTTAGCGCAGCGGTATCCAAAGAACGAAGAATGGGTGCTTCTCTTCTCCGCTTGCATTTTCATGACTGCTTTGTCAATGTAATTCTTCTCTGATAACACTGTTTTAGTTTTCCCTTCGCAACTAAATTTCGCAAATTAGAGTAGAGTTCATACCTTGACAGCTTTGGTATAATTGATTATCTCGTGTACTTTATCAGGGATGTGATGGTTCAATTCTGCTCGATGACACATCAAATTTCACAGGGGAGAAAAACGCGAATCCGAATCAAAATTCTGTGAGAGGGTTCAATGTTATTGATGATATAAAGGCTGCAGTAGAGAAGTTGTGCCCAGGGGTAGTGTCATGTGCAGATATCCTAACAATGGCTTCTCGAGAATCAGTTGTGCTGGTAAGCAGTTCTCTGATTAGCTTTACGTTCACAATTATTGCAATTACAAAGAACAAAATGATAGATGTGAACGTTTCCAATTCCTATTGGCATGCCATGATCACTGATAAAAAAATTGTTCATGTTTCCTGTACAATTTTTAGCTCGGAGGACCGAAATGGAAAGTACCGCTCGGAAGAAGGGACGCGAGAACTGCAAGCCAGTCTGCTGCTAATAACAACATCCCACCTCCAACGGCTAGCCTTGCGAAGCTCATAGCGAGTTACAGAGCTCAAGGTCTCTCAAAGAACGACATGGTTGCGTTATCCGGTATGAATCTCTCACACGGTTCAATTTTTCCTTCTCTAAGTTACAACCATATACTCATTATTTAATCAACAGGTGCTCACACAATTGGACTAGCAACATGCGCAAACTTTAGAACTCGTATTTACAACGAGAGCAATATCGACAGATCTTTCGCGGCTCAGAAACAGAGCAAGTGCCCAAGGGCTTCAGGCTCAGGAGACAACAATCTAGCACCTTTGGACTTTCAAACTCCAAATTCATTTGACAACAACTATTATAAGCTTCTCGTCAGCAAGAAAGGCCTACTTCATTCTGATCAACAACTCTTCAATGGTGGATCGACTGACTCCCAAGTTCGAAGATACGCCAAAAACCCCAACCTCTTTAATGCTGATTTTGTTAAAGCCATGATCAAGATGGGAAACATTAGACCTCTCACTGGATCTAAGGGAGAGATTCGGAAGAAGTGCGGTAGAGTAAACTAAGAATGAGTGCAAGAAATAGGTGTTAATTTTCTTGGAGCGCTTTTTTCTCTAATTGGTTTTTTTTTTTTAAGATACTAAAGGACTCTGTTTTACGGCAAGTCCAATGTGTCCCTTAGTTTAGTTCTTTCCTTAAAAGGTAGTCGGAATTTAAATATTTGCTAAATATGTTACAGCAAACTTGTAATAATTATGTTCTTATGCACTGGGATGTCATGTCAATCATTTTTACGAAGAAATGCCTTAAATAAAATTTTCAGAATTGGCCGAGCTAACATTCTAGTTTTCACAATTAAACTGCAACCGAGGTTACGCAGTGGCGTGTCGAGCAGGTATTATGACCCTGTCTTCCTTGACTGCACTACACCATCACGCAAATACAATAATTGCTGAAATGGTGAAAACTGACTCCGATTATGTTGTAGCATGACAGGCATTACATGGTCTGAGATTCTTCACCAATCACCACCCGAATCGGCTTCCATGGACGCAACCACAAGCTAGCAGATAAAAGTATTTCATCCAAAAAGACATCTCATCAAATAATTGGTTGATGAATGAGAGGGTCCAACATGCTAATGGCCGTACTGACATTGATGTCGGCAGTCACTGCTTTTCGAATCAACCTGGGGGGGGTTTTCCAAGTTGACTCCATAGGCTGCTCTGCTGATTCTAATTCCAGCCGTCTTCTTTTTACTTATGAAATGTAGTTTTTTAACTACTTACACGGTAAAGACGTTTTGTTTTGTCGGTTCTGTTACAGTTAACAGAATATACTCTGTCATATTCTTTCTGTCTGCCCACAGAGAATTGAGGTGAGAACCTTTAAAAATGAAAGGCTAATAAACCTAGCGTTATCATTTTTTCCCAAACGAATTAGGGTAGGGGCTAACAATAAAACAAAATAGGATCACCCAAATCTAAATTGAGTTTACCCCTTATCTTTTTTTTTCGTAATGATAAAATTGTCATTCAATAATCGGAAATTAAATATTTATTCGGTAGTTATTGTTAGCAGAATTATTTGGAGTTTTTTTTTATTTTTTTTTCGAATTTTTGTTCTACCATAATCGGTAGTAAATTGTGTTGATTTAACTTCCGAATATATAATGTCCCAAAAATTCTCGGATTTGCAGTAGCAGGAACATAATCGGTAGATAAAAATCTATTTTACCTACCTATTATGGATGATGTTCTTAAGAAATGATGAACATCAACCAGAATCTGTAGATAAAATGATTGTTATCTACCGATTATTCTTGATTCAAAAAATTCAATTTTTCTAAAAATTAAACACAATCGGTAAATAATGAATACAATTACTACCGATTATGATAGTACCAAAATTCGAAAATTGAAGAATTTTTTTTCAAAAACTTATTTTGGGGCCAGTATATAATCGGAAGTTTAATTAACTTAAAATACTACCAAATATGGTAATTCTCATTTCAAAATGCCACTGTATAATCGGAAGTTAAGTTCACTTACCTTACTTCCGATTGTTATAATTTCAAAATTCGAAAAAATTAAGGTTTTTCTTCAAAAACTCATTTTGGGGCCAGTATATAATCGGAAATTTAATTAACTTAAAATACTACCGAATATGGTAATTCTCATTTCAAAATGACACTGTATAATCAGAAGTTAAGTTCACTTACCTTACTTCCGATTGTTATAATTCCAAAATTAGAAAAATTAAGGTTTTTTCTTTCAAAAACTCATTTCGGGGCCAGTATACGAAAGTTAAATTTACTACCGATTATGGTAGTACCAAAATTCGAAAATTAATTATATTCGTAGATAAAAGTAACATAATTTACTACCGATTGTGGTAGTACCAAAGTTAGAAAATTAAAGGATTTTGGCGAAATTTCATTTTGGGGTCAATATTCATTCGGAAGTTAATACTACCGATTATGGTGATACCAAAATTAGAAAATTGAAGAATTTTGGAAAAATCTCATTTTTGGGACACTATATATTCGGAAGTTAAATCAACACAATTTACTACCGATTATGTTAGAACCAAAATTCGGAAAAAAAAAATGAAACTCCAAATAATTCTGCTAACAATAATTACCGAATATATGTTTAATTTGAAGGGCAATTTTGCCATTACGAAAAAAATAAATAAGGGGTGAACTCAATTTAGATTTGGGTCACCTATTTTGTTTTATTTTTGGCCCGTAATTCCTTTCGAGTGGCCCTTAAAAACGGTAGGCTAATAAATTGAGGAGTAATAAATATTAATCGGTAAAAAAATTTACTGATCAAAAGCACAAAAAAAGTGTACCACCCTAAAAAATAACAGTAACAAATTACTGTCATTCTAACTAATTTTGTTTTTACCATGTAATCACTAATTAGGTCTCTTTTATTTATCTTCATGCTCCATTAAAAAATTCTAACTAATTTTCCATATATGAAGTCGCACATTCCTCGTCTTTATATTGGCTTAGTTAATATTTTTATAAAGGAGGTCCACCACATAGGAATTGAGAATTATTATTTTTTAATTTTGGAAATTTGTCAATTGTCTGTTTTCAGAAATTTTCTCTCTGATTTCCATCTTCTCGCTGTGATGAGTGAAAATGGGAGACACCAAATTTTGATCAACAAATAAAATCAAGATCATGAGTTTATACCCTGTATCGATCGAATAACAATCTTTAAACACTATTACTCCCAGATTGCAATATGCCATGATTTAATCAATTAATAAATGAATCACCATGAACAAGAATTATAATCTCTGGTAAAATTCAAAATCCTAACACAAATTCATACCAAACTGATTCAAAACCTCAAATTATAGACCAATTCAAATTTTTGAATCAAGTTCTTATTGCAATCGATTTAGGATCAATATCTTTGTTTTAGTGGATCTCGATTAGGAAATATGTTCGGAGATTGGAACACCCATGTATCAGTTTCTTAGATTATCTTAATTTCATTCGAGATAAATTCTATGAGAATGAAAGTAGTTTGTTATTATCGTAACAATCCCGTTTATTTAGTAGTAGTCAATGAGGTTCTGGTGAGGCAAAGGGAAAAGAAGATAGATAATATTTATATTTTTTTAATTATATTTCAAAGAATAATTGTTTCTCTAACTTTTATATTAGTAAATACTAATAACTAAGGTTAGTTGCTGGCCAATATAGAGGGGAGGAATGTGCACCCTTGATAGATGGGAGTGCACTTAGATGCACTTGACACTGGGCCAATTTTTCCGTAACATTCAAAAAATTCTAACTAATTTTGATTGGTAAAGGGTACCAGCGAGTTTTGAACTCAGGTCATTGGTATCATTACCCAATGATTTCAGCGAGTTTTGAACTCAGGTCATTGGTATCATCACAAAATGACTTAACCATTGTAGTAAAGTGACACCGATATGTTTAGCCTTATTACGGCTGCATATCAGTTATAAACCAAAATACTCAAAGAAAACCCATCAAACAGCTTTGTGTTTCTAGACCAAATAAAGAAAGTGCACTTTACAAAAATAATAAGCTGATTATTATAGAAAGTATTAGAAATGAATCATTTCCCTCACGGACATCATCTTCCAATATACATGGAGATATTTGTCATGCTTGTCGCCAAGCTAGATCCATCAGTGGAACTAAATGGTACGCTATACAGATCCACATCCACTGGCTCAGGTGGTAAGTTTGTCATTCCAACGTTGGGGTTTGGTTGATGATTCCATCCAGAAGGTTCTAACCTTATCAAACCTTGAAGATCTGCTGCTATTTGCTGCATGCTAGGCCTATCTTCACCCTTTAATTTGAGACATTTCCTCGCCAACTCTGTCACAGCAAGGATTTGCTCCAGGTTCCCATCTTTTGCAACTCGAGCATCGATAAGTTCGAGGACATTGATATCTTCTTCTAGTGAAGTGAAGTATGTTGCAAGATTTACTTGTTCTCCTGGTCTTTCAAAACAAATTGGCTGTTTACCTGTTAAGAGTTCAATAAGAACTACACCGAAACTATAAACATCACTTTTATCAGTTAGTTGACTTGTGTTGTAGTAATCCGGATCCAAATACCCTAAGGTCCCTTGGACTAGTGTTTTTACATGAGTCTGATCTAGCGGAACCAACCTCGACGCTCCAAAGTCTGAAACTTTTGCTGTGTAATTTTCTTCCAGTAATATATTGGTAGACTTTATATCCCTATGAATGATAGGTGGAGACGCAGCAGAGTGCAGATACGCAATTGCACTTGCAGTTTCAAAGGCAATCCTCAAACGAATTTCCCAAGTCAACGGGGACATATCATCAGCACCTTTGTAATGGATATGTTGGTAAAGGGTACCACAAGATACGTACTCGTAAACAAGCAAGGGAACTTCGGTTTCTAAACAACAACCTAAAAGCTTCACCACGTTCCGATGATTAATTTGAGACAAAATAATTACCTCATTTACGAATTGCTCGATCTGGTTTTGCTCAACTGTATTGGACTTTTTAATGGCGACTGTACGGTTATCTGACGTAGTTCCCTTGTAAACTGTACCATGGCCGCCTCGCCCAAGAACTTGACTCTCATCGTATTTGTTAGTTGCCATTTCTAATTCTTCAGATGTGAAAAGTTTTGTCGCTTCTACACCTCTGTCGAGGGAAGATAACTGTTCTCTTAACAATAATCCCCCATTTTTCTCAAAGAATTTCTTTTTAAGGCTTTTTAGCATTCGCTTCCTCATGCTTAAGAATAATAAAACCCCAACAACAGATACAAAAACAAACCCCAATACAAAACCTACATCGACATAAATAAGTTACATATTATATTTGTACTTAAAAAAGAAGTAATAGATTTATGAATATGAGCAAGGAAATTACCGAGCACGACCATTAATACAGGAAATTCCTTTTTCTCTTTTTTTTCTTCTTTCTGAAAAATGCAGCCACTGCCGTCTTTCCTCCCATCCCCTGTGCCACCGATTGGACAAGAACAGTTGTAACCTCCAATTGTTTTTGTACAAATTCCTTCACAAGGATTCCTGTCTGTATCCTCACACTTATTCACTTCTGTTGATTATCAAGACGTTTTGTACCATCAGTATAATCGAAATTCACAAATGTCTTATATTAATGTAAATACATAAGTATATATATACATACCTTTGCATCCAGGACTTAGGTAAGGATTTCCCTCGTAACCAACACGGCAAATGCAACGGTGTCCACCATTCTTGACATCGTCAGTACAATTACTATTAGCCTGCTGGCATACATAAGCTGTTAAATTAGATTTTGCATCTCCACAAGTCTTATATCCTATGGCCCAATCGAGCACCACTGGTATGACCTTATCCTCATATTTTTTAGATATTTGTGTGGCATCCAGGGTAAGATCCGCAGGATCGAACGTAAACTTCCCTGTTTCAGCAAGTATGGCAAAGCTGGTAAAACTGCTTGTACTCTTAGTAGCAGTTCCCAACACACCCACACCAATTGACTCCAAATCCCTTGGAACGTCTGTCTGGCAACACCCACTGCCACTGCAAGATCCATCTCTGCTGATATTCTCACAGCTTGACTGACACTCCTTTCTTGCGAAACCCTTTGGGCCTACGACATCAACGGTGTAAACAGCAACTAAGCCGCAGCCAACCCCATATAACATGTTTCCTGTATATGATACCATAAATGGGGTATCAGATAAGTCGAGATAATTCAGCCCACTTTTATTAAATGAATTCTTAAATTCCAGATGATCAGGCTCGAGAGGACTCTTGAAGGTGCGACCATTGAACTCAGTGAAGGAATTTCTGATGCGAACTTCTGAATCTGATATACTCAAAATTTCAAAATATTTAGTTGCATTCATAAAAGGTTTAGGAGGATCATAAGAATGATCACATATGATATTATATGTGATATGAGCATCACCATTCCCTTCTGTACCAATCATGGAGCACTCTTTACCTATACCAAATGGGTATGGAATGGTAACATTCCCACATTTCAATTGGCAACCGGGTTTTGCTTGCATGAATTCAGCTGATGATGAAAATGATGATGTAGATACCACCACATAAAAGATCACAGTTTGAAGGAATAACGGTAGTTGTGGGGGAAACATTTTCATTTCCTTCCTAGTATTCAAAATATATTCCTACCGTATATATAGTGTTTCTCTATATACTAAAGAACTTTTTTAGCAATGACTCAAAATAGAATTACTAATATTACTAATAGTAAACGAGAAGAAGTCTTCGATATTGGTATATATTAGTGTCGGGAACATATGTAGAAGACATGTAAACCATTACTGGCCGGATATTCATCAAGTGGCAGACTTGTTTCCATTGAAAGATTAAGTAATTTGAATGTTTCTTTGCTCGATAGCGCGTGGAGATGCGACTTCTTGAAATGGTGTATTGTTTTCATATTGATATAGTCATGTGCGGCACATAATATTGAAGACATGGATACCATTACTGGTTATTAATAAAGGGGCAAGGGGCAATTGTTTTGGAAGATAAGGTTACTAATTGTTTTTCTCGATAGAGGACATTTTTTGCAATGACTCAAAATAGAATTATACTAATTCTGAAATGACTCATAAGTGAATTGTCTTTGATATTGTCTTTGTTCATATCCTCTTTTTCAAGAAAAAAAAAAAGTCTTTAATATTAGTATATCCGTATATAGCAGTATCGGGAACATATATATAGAGAAGAATGTTTATTGCTCGACAGCCTGAAGATGCGATACTTGAAATGGTGTATTGTATTTCATGTTGGTATAGTAGTGTGCGGCACATAATTTTGAAAACATGTATACCATTACTGGTTAATTATCAAGTGGCATTTGTTTTAATTTGAAAGGTCACGTAGCTAATTAAGTTGAATTTTTCTTGCGCAACAGTGCGGAGATGTTGCTAGTACGAATACAGGTTTCAATAAGACTTCTTACGAGCTTTTAGTAGTCTCCCAATCCTACGTGCCATTCATGTAATGGTTTGTCGTAAGACCAACATCGACCAATAAGTGCCCAAGGACTTCAGGCTCAGGAGACAACAATCTAGTACCGCTACACATTCAAACTCCAAATTCATTTGACAAAAACTATTACAAATGAATTTGCAGTCATTTACTTTTGATAGCAATATGATTGCAGAAGATGATTTAGAATCTGCATCATATCAATCACGTTATTAAGAAGTGCACAATAGAGTGGTAGTGCCAGTCAATTCTCATTGTGGTGCTAAATGCTTCTAGGAAACTTTTATTCTCAATGGGGGCGATAAGTTGGAGAACATTGATATCTTCTACTAATGAGGTAAAATATGTTGCAAAATTTCTTTGTTCTTCTGGTCTTCCAAAGCAAATTGGGTTTTCACCTGTTGAGAGTTCTATAAGAACTACACCGAAACTATAAACATCACTTTTATCTGTTAATTGACTTGTGTTAAAGTAATCAAGATCCAAATACCCTAAGGTTCCTTGGACAAGTAGACTTTATATCCCTGTGAATGATTGGTGGAGACGCAGCAGAGTGCAGATAGGAAATTGCACTGGCAGTTTCAAAGGCAATCCTCAAACGAATTTCCCAAGTCAATGTGGACATCTCACCTTTGTAATGGATATGTTGGTAAAGGGTGCCACCAGATACGTACTCGTAAACAAGCAAGGGAACTTCAGTTTCTAAACAACAACCTAAGAGCTTCACCACGTTCCGGTGATTAATTTGAGTTAAAATCATAACCTCATTTATGAATTGCTCGACTTGACTTTGATCAGTTATATTAGATTTCTTAATGGAGACTGTATGGTTATCTGACAGAGTTCCTTTGTAAACTGTACCATGGCCTCCTCGTCCAAGGTCTTGACTCTCGTCGTATTTGTTGGTTGCCATTTTTAACTCATCTGATGTGAAATTTTTTGTTGATTCTACGCTATTGTCGAATGAAGATAATTGTTGTCTTAACAATACTCCCCCATTTTTCTGGAAAAATTCCTCTTTAAGTCTGATTAGCTTTCGTTTCCTCATACTTAGTGATAACAAAAACCCTCCGGCAAGTAACAGTAGAAACCCAAAACCAATACCTACATCCACATAAATAATATCGCTATAACCATTCTTTACTACTACACAATATGAATACAACGAGTAATTTCTATAAATATAAACAATATCAGCAAGGAAATTACCGAGCGCCGCCATTAATACTGGAATGATCTTTTTTTCTCTTTTCTGAAAAGTGCAACCACTGCCGTCTTTTCTACCATCCCCTTTCCTACCGTCTGGACAAGAGCAGGAGTAACCTCCAATTGTATTTGTACAAATTCCTTCACAAGGATTGTTCTTTTGATCCGCACACTCATTCACATCAAGTTGTTCTGTAGCTTCTGTATAACAGAAATTCATATATGGAACTTAGATAAATGTAAACACAGAAAGGAATTACGTAATATATATACAGTACTACATACATACATACATATATATATATATATATATATATACCTTTGCATCCATTAATAAGGTAAGGATTTCCCTCGTAACCACTATTGCAAATGCAACGGTGTCCACCATTTCTGACTTCGTCTGTACAATCACTATTGTCCTGGCATACTTTTTTTTTTTTTGATCGGTAAATAAGGGGTGTCCTGGCATACATAAGCTGTAATAAAATTAGTTTGTGCCTCTCGACAAGTCTTCCATCCTATAGCCCAATCGAGCACCACCGGTATGACCTTATCCTCATATTTCTTAGATATTTGTGTGACGTCCAGAGTAAGATCCGCTGAATCAAATGTATACCGGTCTACCTCAGCCAGTATGGCAAAGCTGGTAAAACTGTGTGTACTCTTGGTAGCAGTTTCCATCACAGCCACACCAATTGACTCCAAATCCCTTGGGACGTCTGTCTGGCAACACCCACTGCCAATGCAAGATCCATCTTTGCTGATATTATGACAGATTGATTGACACTCGTTTCTTGCGACACCCCTTGTCCCTATGACATCAACGGTCAAAACAGCAACTACGCCGCAGCCAACCCCATATATCTTATTTCCTGTATATGATACCATAAATGGGGTATTAGACAAGTTGAGAAAATGCAGCCCACTTTCATTAAATGATTTCCTAAATTCAAGATGATCAGGCTCGATAGGACTCCTGAAGGGGCGACCATTGAACTCAGTAAAGGAGTTTCTGATGCGAACTTCTGTCTCTGATATACTTAAAATTTCATAATAATTAGTTGAATTCTTGAAAGGTTTAGGAGGATCATAAGAATTATCACAGATGATCGCATACGTGATATGGGAATCACCGTTCTTTCTTTTACCAATCATGAAGCAGCCATTACCTATACCAAATGGGTACGGAATGGTAACATTCCCACATTTCAACTGGCAACCGGGTTTCGCTTGCATGAATTCAGTTGATGATGACAGTGATGATATAGATACCACCATATAGAATATCATAAGATGAAGGAATGAGAATAATCGAGGGCGAAACATTTTAACTTCGCCCCTAATTTTCCAAGTTTATTCCTACCGTGTGTATATATATATATATATAGCTTTTCTGGATATATTGAAGCCATTTTTAGCAATGACTCAAAGTAGAATTACTGAAATGACTCAATGATGAATTGTGTTTAATGTTGTCTTTGAACATAATAGTGAAGACATGCAAATCACTGACTACTAATCAAGTGGCAGTTGATTGGAAGATTAGGTAATCTATTTATTTTTTTCCACTAGAAGAAATAAAAAAAGAGGAGTGGAGACGAAATCGAGTCGTGGTACCAAACGTATCCATCGACAGATCCACTACTTAATCAAATCTTCCCAATCTTCACCGTCAATATTTTGTTATTGCACGCTCACAATACTTTGTTAAACCTTATGAAATGAGGGGCTGTCAAGGGATCCACTGTTCGCTAGGATAGTTATTAGTGAAAATCTAAAGAAGAATTGAGGATTATATACGCTCCATTTTTATGCTACAAAACTAGAAGATGACTTATATATATATATAGGCGGAGAAGGTGAAATCGATTATAATAAGAAATTACTTGGTTTTCATAATACTCATGACTTTCCGTGTTTTTGCCTTTTGTCTTGTTGTCAACACAATTAAGCATACATCATAAATAAAGGTAGGTGTCAAAAATCATCTTTACATTGAAAATCTTATATTCCGCCTTTTTAGGGACAACAAATATAAAAGAGGGAAGAGGATATTGGGTGCACTAATTAAAAATAAGGAAAAATCAAATAAACAAAGTTGTTGATACTTATCTCCTTTATAGTGGAAGTGATCGATTTGACGAAATGAATCAGCCTGCAGACCTCCGCAACAGCAACACGACAAAACTTTAAAAAAACAGAGTGAGTCATGTGTTCAACACGCTATCCTTAAGACATTAGCACCCAGCTACACCCAAAAGTGATGTTGTAGCCTCAACAGGACTGATGCATGCAGGATAAAACACCCTACTATACCTTCTACTAGCATAAGTAATAGATGCTAAAGTTGGCAACTCTGAAAAACCCTCAAGGAAAACCGCGAAAGCTTAAGAAAATTAAAAACATTAATTAATGGGTCTCTGTACAAATTTAGAGAAACTTTTTCATTGGATTGCTTAAAAGTTTGAGAAAAGCTTGTTTATATAATCGACTAATACAACCTAAAAAGCGGAACTCCTCGATGTGGGACTAGAAATATGGTCTTTTAAAACAATTTAATAAGTCAAAAATCCCGATGTGGGATTAGTTTTTTTCATTCATAAAAAGAAAATAATAAATTATTATTTTATTTAAAATTCATTTTAAAATATTGTTTTCCAACAATCCCCCACATGAATGAAAAACTCAGTAAAAACCAAAAAGCAACAATAGATCTTGGTAAATCAACACCCCAATCCCACAACCCGACCTGACTGAACAGAAAGACGGACAATACGTGTATTGAAGTCATACTATCCATTTGAACGTCCCCTCCCTCACACAAAAGTGTGTTGACCCCAGTGTCATACTATATATTTCATAAATCATAATAGTATGGAGAGCTTCATGTTTATTTCTCACAAGTTAGACTAAAGGCTTCCTTCACCGAAGTGAAAATGAGGCAGTGAACCCTTAGAGACTTTTAGGTCCTAAGTTCCGATAATACCAAAACCACAAAGAAAACATGAAACTTAATTTCTCTAAATGAGTTAAATGTCATTATAAAACGAAAGACATATAAAAATATGAAGATAAAATAGGAAATACCATTATAGGCAGAGGTGTCCATGAGGTCTTGAACCTTTGTTTAGTGTGAGATTACCGGAACTACTTGCTAGAGATGGTGAATGCGATGTCTTGAACTGTTAGCATTTGGTGTAATTTGCGATAAAAACCACACATGATATCTCCAAGGTTGCTGCCAAGCTCGTGTCGTTGTGCTCATTTTGGACCTGAATAAATATTTGTTTCTCAGAATGCTCTAGAGAATTGGCTCATGATCTCATAGGAAGCGGCCCACTTCCTCATTTAGATAGGTGAGTTCTATCAAGAGTGTTACTGCTACACTCCACTTGAATCTTAAAATGAAACTATAGAACTCATTAAGACTTCTTAAAAGTCATCCTTCACATGCAGTCACACTATCACAACAATGCACCATAGGGAGAGATGAAGAATGTAATTCTCTTGATAGTGCATACCTTTAATCACCACAAATAAGTTACCCATTGAACCTTCTTCTTAAATCTCCGATCAGTAAGGTTTAGTATCCTTCACGGTATTTTCATTTCATGATCTTAAGTCCCATCCTCCTCGATGCAATAACAAACTATCTCTCTATATTATCCTTTCGTCAAAGGATCCACTTATTTTTCTCTTGACTTCACTAAGTCTACAAAAATCACTTCATTAGAGAGTAGTTGTTTTACCGAATTAGCCTTCTCTTATTTGTCTAGACTTTTCCATTTCTCATTAATTTTAGACTCACATAGTCAATTGAGGAATACCCTACAATTTTTTTTTAGCAATTCAGCTTCCTCTCATTCTTTAATTTAAGCAAACAAACTCTGATTTCATGTTAGTCGAGTTCTTCATGTTTGTTGGAGGATTTCCAACTATTTATACATCTTAAGAGAGCACACACAAAGGCTAAGATTCTCCATAAACTGAAATCACGACATCTCTAAAGGTCAGTGCAATATGTACATGCACATACAAAAATTAATATACATATTAAGTACTTCACATACAAAAATCTTCTAGTGTCACAAGTGTATTTGTACACCTAATTCGATCTACATTCACAACAAAAAATTAAACGCATCGAGTTTGACAAAGACCATTTCCGTCAGAATTTCTTCTGGTTCCAATGATCCTTGAGATCATTCTTTTCTACAACAACTTAGTCTTTCAATCAAATTGTAAACATCACATGTTTTCTAGATGGTTGTAAGGAATATAAAGGCATACACAAGATACATGTCCTACATAACAGTATAATCTTACATATGTCTCCAAAGGTTAGTGCAATATATATCACATATTTGAAATTAAATATGTATCTCGAGCATCCCGATTCTCTGGTCCTCTGATCAGAACATATCGTTAATTCTCCAGGATAAAATGGGAAACAAGCACACCTATTTTACATATCATCAAAATTTGTTTTTTGTTATTTCTGATTATACCACTTCAACAACATATTAGTTTCCTGTCAACTTTAAACAACAAGAATTTGTTATGTGGTTGTAAAACACATAACAAAGGCATGCTAAACATATGCACACTTAGAAAATTCATTAGTGTCACATTACTAGAAATTATTATTAGCACATAACGAAACCATTAAGTCAATGACTTACTTCTTGGTTCAAGTCAGGTATATGTAGGTGTCATCGGTTTCTACTATTAACCCCTAGCGTTAACCAGAACCTTAAGGTTTATCCACCTTTAACTAACCATTTAAGTATATTTCCTCAAAATTCATCTAATGTAGCATACTGGAAATCATTTCAATCAACGCCTACGAAGTATTTTTAGCATCATGTGAGTATATACCAAGAGACCACTAATTTATTCTCTAACAAGAAATTCACAAAGTCAAGTCTCTTTCCGACTTATTCTGTCTAATGTAAGAACCGGACCTCAGAAAACTCTTGTCGGTGACTCAGCATCCTCAACAATAAAATTACTAAATTTTTGTTATCTTCAGAACCTACAATTTATCATATTATTGCGTTGGTGATCATATGCATTTATCTTCTAAAGAAGTCGACTCTTCATTCTAACCTTAGACCCCCACAATTGAGGTTTACAGGGTAAAAGGACACGTATATAAGTCTTGGGTCTTCCATAAATTTGTTTGAGAAATTAAACAAACACTTGTTTTCATCTTATACCCTCACAATTGAGGCAAAGGCTCCCAACAGTTATCAGGATTTCTCAACATAACTACAAATATGTGTCCTTTATGTTGCAGCTAACTAAGACACACTGAAAAGACGAGGGTACCCAAATACGCCACAATATTTTTAATCCAACCTTTAAGTCTGATACCAAGTGTGATCGTATATGGACAAAGTCGAGAAAATACAACAATTTGATATTCACTTGACAATAGTTACGGTATAGTGATTAGGATTAACGTACAAGTGTAATTTACTTTATTATAATAACACAATTATAATACAGAAGTAAAGTAAATTACACAACAAGATTTTGTTAACGAGGAAACCGCAAATTCAGAAAAACCCCAGGACCTAGTCCAGTTTTGAATACTCTCAGAATTAAGCCGTTATACAAAGAACAAAACCCAACTTCGTATATTTGAGACCTAGTAAACTACCCCTAGTTACTTAGTTTCCTCAGTATCCCTGTGTTTTCGACCTTTTGGTCACGCACGTAAATCTCAAGACAGAAGTCACTATCTCAAGTTGCTTTACTCCTTTTGATGGTATTCGAAACAGTAAAGGAATAAATCTGTTTGGTAACCACTATATTAAATCTTTAAGAAAAGATGTTTTGAGTTGTTAACAAAGGCTCTTATGTTTAATCTAATAAAATCCTTTGTCGGTTAAGATAAATCTGAATCAATAACTTAGATTTAGATTCACAACTATAAGATTCAGATATTGAAGAATACCACCAAATGATGGTTGCCGATCCAAACAACTTTCTGATTAGATAAATCTTATCTCAGTCGGATCCCAGCCGATCAAGATGTGTGTACAAATTCATAAGATACAAAAACTAATTAGATAAATCTTCTTCGTCTTCAAATCTTCGATTATCTTTAAAGTACATGCACACAAAAACTTGAATCCTCTTGTGATCAATCACACACGAAAAGGAGTTTGTTAATAATGGATTATCACAAGATGCATTTTGATCTAACAACAGTTCCAAAGATCCCGTCGATACTTTGATCTAGTTTGAGTGACCCTTATCTCAGAAGAGAATGCTCTCAAGAATAATCAAACTAGGTGCAATCAAAGTTTCAACAACTGTTAGTTAATCAAATCAATAATAGAAAACTAAAATAGCAACGCAATTATATAGTTTCCCACGGTACTCGTACAGCTTCTTGATCCCACGGAAGTCTTTAAAAGAGCGGTCGTAAGAGATTTTTCCTATATAGGGTACTTTCCTCTCTGGATTAGACGGCTCCACCAGAAACAACACGAATGAAGTTTTCCTTGCTCTTAGGATGGTTTGCAAGAAATCCAAACTCAAGTATATATAGACCAAGGTCGTATGTACAAAAAGGAAATTCCAAAACCGAAAATATTCTCAAGATATGAAACAAAGTACAAAATTTCGGTTTTCTTATTTCCAATTAATGTCACAATATTCCCGAAATCTCTCTTAGAAAATTTCTATTATTAGTTTACCACATTAACTAATAATCCTTTTCTAGAATATATTCTTTAATTGTTGTTAATTAAAACATATAAAATCGAAAATCATAATTTAATATTTTTGAATATTTCGGTTTGAGATCACCTTGAGCATCAAGGAATATCTTTGAACAATTAATGATAAGAGTTATGCACATGTTCAAATAATGTCGACATCTAGAAGTTTCTTGTCTTAGCAAAGCCTAATTCCAAATTCACACACAACATAAAGAAATATGTGAATATTGGAAACTCGGTTTTGCTCTTGGGATCGGTTCTACCATGACTCCCAAACTAAGTTAGTGTTAGAGCACTCCTAGGTCGAACTCGCAAGCTTGTTTGTCAATGTTAGTGATCAAAACTATAAGTCTTGATTTCTAGTCTACTTATAGTGATGTCTCAGACTAGGATAGATTGTGTAGTTGAACATTAGAATTCACGGCGTTCATCAATTGAAGACGAAGAACTACTAAGGAGAGCTTGTGGAACTTCATCGACAAAAGGTATGTGGAGACTAAAACTCATCTATCACTTGGAAAGTCTATTTCTACTATATCTCCTATATTGAGACAAAAGTTGTATTACTATATAGTATTCGATTATACACATTTGAGATTTCGAGCTGAGTTTAACTCGCTTACATATTTCTCAAAATATGTGTTGGTAAGCTTTCGCTTCAACCAAGTTCATCTTATATTCTTCACGGAAGTCAAAAGATGATCATGTGAAAATCGTCGAGTAACATCTTACATGGTTTGTGTAATACAATCATTTGGTGTAGACTTGAAATGTTTTGTTATGATTATTTCAATATCTTGAAAATTGCTTTGATGCTAATAGTGTGTGAAAACGGCTATTGTCATCCTCTAAGAAAGTTTCAATAATTAAAATAGAGTTTACAACTATTGGATTAGAACATAGTATGCATTCTTGCATGTATGTGATCCATGACTGGAACTATAGTATGCATACCCGTATGCGTACTTGTAGTTGTGGAATTCCGGGTTCCAAGTACACATATAGTTATAAGGGGTGTCCTAAAGTGTGGAAATGACTAATTTACCCTTTAATTTAATTTATAACTAACCTAATAACCACCTATATATATATATATATATAACCTAACTAAATCATTAACAAAAACTAAATCAAAATCAAAATTATAACAAACCCATTACAAGTAATTTTTCACAAACCCATTATTTTTAGAGGTCTCATTTTCTTCTCTTCTTCCCTCTTCCTTGTCGTCGTCGATTCAATGAAATTTTTACAAATCTATTACTTTTGTTTTGTTTTTTGCTGAAAAAATGAGTATTAACCATCAAAATGACTTGAAAATGGAAGTTGCAGAGAGAAGTTCGGCTAGGAATTATGTGAAAAACTTTGTCGAACTAGCCGAACCTAATGGAAATGATGAACATGAAGAACAGTTTGGCTATTTCGCAAAAAAAAAAATTCCTAACCGAATTAGTTCGGTTGCGTCGCAAAACAAATTTCCTAACCGAAAAAGTCGCAAAAATATTTCCTAACAGTTCGGTTACGTCGCTAAAAAAATTCCTAACCGAAAACGTCGCAAAAAATATTTCCTAACAGTTCGGTTACGTCGCAAAAAAAATTCGTAACCGAACTACGTCGCAAAAAAAAATCCTAACCGAACCTTAATTCGGTTACGTCGCAAAAAAAAAAAAAATCCTAACCGAAAACGTCGCAAAAAATAATTCTTCTTCTTCTCTCAGTTATTTAGTTTATTATTATTTTTAAATTTAATCTTACACTAATCATTAATTATGTTAACCTAATGATTCAACTAATCATTACACTAACTTAATTGAAAAGGATAATTTTGGTATTAAGATAAATATATGGATAAGGGGTGACTTAGTTTTACTTCAAATATTTTCCCCAAAAAAAAGGATTATAAACAAATGTACCCCTATATTTACACCCAATTTAAAAACGTATCCCCGTTTTTCCACATTTACAAATATGCCCCTGTTTTAAGTTTTCCATCCAATTTTGTATAGAAAGTTAATTTATCGGAAATTTAGTCAATTTATCGTTAATCGAGATGAGACCGCGGACTGTAAGATTACAATTTTGTCCTTAAATTTTGAAGGGCTATGATTTAATTCTGCAGCATAGTTATTAACGCAACCTAAAATCCAACCCTCTTCATGATGATAATGAATTCGCAAGGCGGAGTGAGTTGGGATTTTGTTAACTGATCAAAGGTAAAACTTGGGTGTGAATCCGATTTTGATTTCGTTAATTGTGCATTCTCAATTTTTGAAATTCAAAGCTAGGGTTCATGTTGTATTCAAAGTTAGAGGAAATTTTTATTCTTTTTGTATTGTATTTTATTTGCTTTTTTTTTTGTTTGTTTTATATAAAGGTATTGATGGATAAATGAATTGAAATTGGCTACAATTAGTTTGAAACATCTGAATATGATATGTGCCTGGGGATGCTAGATCTGTGTTGTGGGTTTAATGTAATTGTTGATTTAGCATGTAAAAAGATCAAGTAAGGGTTTACTTGTGAGATTATTTGGTTTGTGCTGTTGTTGTTAGTTGATTAGATTATGTTTTATTTGATTGTCTGTGGGTTTTGGGTTTAATATGACTCTGTTTGGAAAGATTTAGCAAACTGCTCTTTGTTTGGTGTTTATTAAATTTTGTTTAACGTGATTGATAACATATGTGGGTCTTTTGAGTTAGCTGATGGAGTTTCTATGCACTTCTAAATTTTGTTTGGTGATTAACTTGTCTATGTGATATTTTGTTTTCTTGTTAAAAATGTCTCGTGGATTGTCATACTGGGAGATTTCTAAGCATTTTGATTTATTTATTTTTTCTGATTGTAGCGGAAGCAAATCAATGAGAATAAGGATTTTCTTCTTACAGCAAGAAGAAAGGATGCACATTTGGTGAGGATCAAGAAAAGCTAAGATGTGGTTAGGTTTAAGGTCAGGTGCTCCAAGAGAAGGCTGGGAATTTTGAGCAGTCACTTCCACTAGGTATGGTTGGAACAATTATGTTGCCTGCTTTATGATATGCAATAATTTAGAAGCATGCTACAGTTAAATTAGAATAGCGGTATAGTTATATTGAATATATATAATTATTTGAACTGATGCAGTGGTCGAATATCGAAACATTGAGATTTTTTGAAAATGTAATGGTTGTAGGGAGATGCCATTTTTGAGGGGAAAGTCAAGAGCTACAACTGTTGAAGTTTATTCAGGCGTTATAAAAGGGGGTTTGGTTGTAAATCATGTTTATCATTTGCACTTTCACTTAATTTGTGAGATTTGAAGAATTTATCATGCCAAACGCAGAAAAATCAAACCCATTGATGAAAATTAGATGATTCAGATCAACTATAGTGTCTATATATCTAGAACTGATTTCTACTTTTAGGTTATGGTTTATGTATTTTGTTTTGATCAGATGGAATGGATAATGTTTTCTATGATAATTTTTAATGAACTGAAGTGATGTTCACTGGATTTAGATTGAATAATGAAAAAAAATTGCTCTGTTTTAGGGTTGTTCATTGGTTTTATGTTACAACGATCCGAGTTAACAGATGAAATCGGTGAATTAAAACAGTTAAACAGGTTGCTGGTGAACTCTGCTGGCGGTTTAAAGGACTAAACAGTCTTTCTAAGTGGATTTAACTGCTGACATGGAGGATAACTCTCCGTTAAGAAAACGGTCAAAACAGGAGTACATCTGTAATATCCAAAAAAACGGGGTACATTTGTATGCGCCCAAAAAAACAGGGATACATCTGTATTTCATCAAAAAAAAAGAATGGTCCCCAAAAAATCGTTCTTTACAATAGGTATAGAACGATGTTTTGGGGACTAGCCCAAAACAGTGGGGGATTACTCTTCCAATTTGGAGGTGGATATTTGAAGTAATTTTGGGTCACCCCTTATCTAATATTTTTTTTAATACCAAATTTACCCTTGGTAATTAAATTAGTTAGTGTTAGTGTAATGATTAATTAGTGATTAGTGAGTTATTAATAGGATAGTTTTGTTAGAATGAGATGAAGAAGAAGGAGAAGAAGAAGAAGAAAAGATGAAGAAAAATAGGGAAGAACCCAAAAAAAATTATAATGAATTTAGTAAATATGATATGAGTGATTCATGTGATGATACCTCCTCCTCAGAATCAGAACCTCCTTCATCTCCTAAACTATTTGTCAATACTTCTAACGATCCGGGTATGAGTTATTTCTTAGATGATGAATGCTTTTTTCCCCAAACTCAAGCTAACGACCCAAATGATGAATTTTATCAGCCACAACCAGAATATGAAGTTATGGTTACTCAGGTATGTCTCAAATTTAGTTAATGTAGCTTGAATTGTGGAAAAAATAGGCCAAATCGAAAATTTCAGGAAGAAATTTCGGCTAGGTGATAGTAGTTCGGTTAGCAATTCTGCCAAAAAGTTAGCCGAACTCTCCTGTATGTGCAGTTCGGTTACTCATTTCAGCATACGCAGGTAACCGAACTCTGTTTTAATGGAGGTTTTTGAGAGTTCGGTTATCTTTTTCCAGAAAACGTTGCCGAACTAATTTTATAGAGTATACAGTTAATGGTTCGGTTCAGTCGAGTTTATTCCTTTTGTTACCGAACTTTATGTTCGGCAAGCTCGCAAATCACCTTCATTGATTAGATAACCGAACTCTATAGTTCGGTTTAGTCGATTGTATTAATTATGTTGCCGAACTATAGTTTTGAAATTTCCAAAGAACAAGTTCGGCAAGATCGCAATTTTTTTTTCATAACCGAACTTTTTGTTCGGCAGGATCGCATATTATTTTTACATTGCCGAAAATATAAGTATTTCTTATTTTTAGTTGGTATTGACGTTGTGCAATTACTCGTAGGTTGCATCTGATCCAATAGAACCAATGGAAAATCAACCTACCCCTGTTGATATTTTGTACGATGACGCGTCACATCACTACATGAATGACTTGGTATTCAAAAGTCCTTTAGAGGCAAAGAGTTGGGCTAGACAACATGCACTAAAAGACATGTGCGTATTAGTATTGAATGGGAGAGAGAGCAAAACCCGCTTTGAAACGGTTTGTGAGAGAAGCGGTGATCCCGATAAAAGCCACAAGAGGAAGGGTTATGTTTATAAAGGAAAGACAAATAGGAAGAACAAACATTCGCAAATTTTTGATAAGTCGGCCCATTTGGAAACAGTCCAGCGAAGCCCAGCAATTAAATTCACGGTTTTTACAAAAGAGTTATTGAAAAGGACCAACGAACTCAAACTCTCCGACAATCTGTCTGACAATCACTATGCCAGAGCTTGTTTTTTGAATGAAAGTGTATATGTTTTTGGTATTATACTATAATACCAGAAAATTCTTACAATTTTATATTCCCACTGTAAATGTTTATCAGTTTATTATATATATATACTCGTATTTCTAAAACGAATTATACATGTACGTATGCCGTTCTGAATTACTGCCGAATCACGAGCCGTTATCAGATTTTGACCAAACTTAACTTCCATCAATTCGTATAATACTCGTGCGTTTGTCGACCTGTAGTTTGCTGAACTCCGAATTTCTAACTAGGCTCACACATGCATAATTTGTGGGGCCCACCCCAAGGAAACATGGGTGCTATTTTTGGTTTTGGTGTGAGTGTACGGATTTTGCTTAGTTTAAGATAACGGCTTAATTATAATTTTGTTCTCATAATGTAACCCCCATAATTAGGCAACTCCAATGTGGTTGTCCCCTAGTTTGGTTCTTTCCTTCAAAATTCTACAAGTTTGAGTACTGTAAGACTAACAGGTACTCGGAACTCAAATTATGTTCTAATTATACACTGGGATGTCAATCATTTTACATATCATTGAAAACCTTATCCTTTTCCTTGCTTTTCTTGATTTTGAAGGTAGAATTTGCCAAATTTGATTTTTGGGCACTTGGGTTTACCCTAAATGTTAGTTCCAGAATCACTGAACGAACCGAATTCAGAGAATGAGTATAGGATGTTACATCGTTTTTTTTGTTAAACAATTTCAAAACCCCATACAGTTAGCTGGATATTAAAATTTGGAAAAATACTGAATTTGGTAGTATCCTAACTGGTGATAAGCTAGAGGTTAATGATTCATCATCCCCTTAACCATATCCAAATTTGTGTAGGGACTAGTTCAACTCTATTGAAGTTCGACATAGGAATTCATACTTATTTCTACCTCGCTCTGGCAATGAAGTTTGGTCCGTAAGCTGAAGTTTATTTAAAGATATATATTCATACTTATACTTATGCATGCATTCTATAACAGACATATTTTGAAAAGTGGCTTCACTTTTCAATAAGTGGTTATGGGATATATATATCCCCTTAACAGACATATTTTGAAAAGTGGCTTCACATTCCAAATAGAGGGGCTTTACTTGAATTCTTAATGTCCAAAAATATGGTTATGGGATATCCTAATATAAATACAAAATGTCTATATTACACTTTAAGTAAAATAAAAACTTAAAAACCTAATCTCTTCTATTTTAACTCAAGGGAAAAAACTGCTCTTCTTCCTTTCCTCTTCTTCTCGTCAACCTAATTATTTTAGATTCGAAAATCCAAACCTTTTTTTTTTCCTTTTTTGTGTTTTAAATAGGTTAAACTTGTTTTCTGAAACTGTTACGGTTAGGAAACTAGAAAACTCCTGTATTGGATTTTCGACGCACATGAAACCTAAACGTAAAAATCACCGTGTTAGATATTTTTATGAGATTTTCAAATTAACTTTACGGTTGGTTTTGATCTTAAATAAATTAACCGTAACACATTTACGGTTGGTTTCGACAAAGACCCAAACCGAACCGTAAATTTCCTTCCACACTTATTAACATCCAGCAATCCTTTCGTGTGAATATGAAACTGAACTAGCCTCTATAGAATCCGTTACAGTCCTCAAATTCCTTGGGCACTTATTGAATTCAAGTGATAATATCAGATTACAAAATGCACCTCAACTGCATTCAAGGTGGGATTAAGCAAAGTAGGAAGTCAGTGATGGGATTTAAATTTTTTATAGACCAAACGTTTTGCAGTTTTGATTGTTATACTTCCAATCATTCTTTCTCTCTGCTAGGGGAAGAGATCTAAAACTAGTGATGAAGAGAAAGGAAAGGAGGAACAGTACGAGCAAAGAAGAAGTGGTAGCAAGAACTAATCGTAGAATGCAGAGATGGTGCTGCCGAAAGTGGCGCAGGGTCTATTATTTTTTCTCTTTCGGAGTTGTTACTAATGGCGGTGGATCTAATTAGGTGTTAGGGAGGATAAATAAATATTTTATGTCGGGTGTTAGGGATAAGGATAATGGATGGTGTCCAAGAATTTTAGAAATCTAGCCATATATATTCTGAAATCTAGCCGTATATATTCCGAAAACACTTTAAATTGACATAATGAATTACGATTGGCTCCGAGATATCAAGAACCCAACCGTAACTGGTTCATGGTTCGGGTTTCCCAATTTTCTCGGTTACGGTTAAAAATTCATCACCACCTAACCGTAAATTAGTTTTACGGTTGGTTATGAAGGGAAAATCTAATCATAAATCGGTCTAAAAAGCAAACTAGGTGAAAGCGATAAATTGGTTTCATTCATTTTGGTTGAGTAAATCAAAATCTAGGTTTTGAAAAAAATCTCCAAATTTTTTCTTTTTTTCTTCTCTCTAGTTTTTCTTCCCATAAAAGAAATTACTCCCTAAATTCACCAAGTATATAACAAGTTCATTAATTTAATCATTAACTAATTAAATAAAATTAATATTAACTAGATAAGGGTTGTTTAATCATTATAAAATTATTTTATATAAGGGGTTTTCGAAATTACTTATGAGTGACCCATTTTTGTCCTATTAGGTGAAGCCCATCTATTGGAATGTGACGCCCCAATAATAGGCTTCTTTGAAAAATAAAACAAGTATCTCAGTTAAAATTTATGGATTGTTATTTAACTACTCTTTACGTGTTGATTCTGTCCTGAAACTTATTTACTAGAGAATGACGAAAAGCAAATGGTTGACAGTGTTTCTGTTTTCTGAGAACTCCGACGTCAATGAATCCGATAAGTCAGAAATATTTGGTGTTCTGGTAGCCCATGTTGCGTCACTAAGCTATCGTCATCCGTCATCTCATGGAGATAACTACGCTGAATTATGCATCCAACAACAAGAGGATCCTATGGACAGGCAGCAATAGAAGTCACATAGAAATGCAGCTCAAGTCATAAATCAGCATTGACACTTGATACAGTAAACTACGTGTAGTTTAATTTGTTGGTAATCAGCTCAAGAATAATAGCAAACTCCTTAAGAACTAGGAAGTGCTTGAATAACTGAATAGTGAAACTGATTGTCACAAATGGGGACAGCCAGTGATATGTAAAAGTGCCAATTTTGGGGGATTTCCGTTGTTGAATTTCGGTTGAAATGTTTAGGACTTTTAATGGTAGGTTTAGTAAAAGTGTCCATCCTTATTTAGTGGACTAGAGGGTGCAAGCTACTAGGTAAGACTCACCAATAGTAAACTTAAAATACTATACAGAGAGAAAGGAAATGGAGAAGATTTATTTGGCAGCACAAAAAGGCGATGTCAAATCCCTCACCATCATACTTGATGCATATCCAAACCTTCGTCTTCATGATGCAAAATTTACTAGTTTCCGCCGAACTCCTTTACATATTGCAGCTATGCTTGGTCATGTCAAATTTGCAGAAGAAATTTTGCGGTTGTCGCTACATGATGAACAACATCTAGCGGATGTGAAAGATTCGCAAGGATTTACACCTCTTCATTTGGCTTCCGTAAGAGGTAATGTTGATATGGTGAGATTGCTGTTAAATGCAAGCGTTGATGCTTGCACAGTTCTGGATCAAGATGGACGAACACCTCTACATCTAGCAGCCATGAGAAATAATGTTGAAGTCATGGAAATGTTGCTTCTTAGAAAACCTGAAGCCATTTATCAAGTCCTGGTCAATCGGAAAGAAACAATACTACACCTATGTGTTAAACATCACACTGTTAAGGCCCTAAAGAAGTTGGTTGAGTACTTGTCGCGTTCACCAATTGATACTACTGCAAACCTGAACGCTACTTCTGTAAACTCCAAGGACATTGATGGGAACACAATCTTGCACCTGGCAGCAAAAACAAAGCAGCTGAAGGTATAACTAGCATCACGTTTATTTTTCTTGTTTTGGATCTGACTCGTCAGAATTTTACAGGAATAAATAACTTGATTCATCTGGATCCGACTCAATGTATTTGCTTTTTGAGTCATATTTGGCTAAACTGACTCAAAAATATACGAGTCAGTGGCTTGAGAGTCGGGAGTATTTTATTCCCGACTCAAACGGATCCGAGTCAGGGATTAGGTCAGAGCCACATCGCGAGTCAAATGTGACTCAAACCAAAAAACAAACGGTTGATTCATGCCGTGTCAGCGGCCAAGTCAGATCTAGATACCGAGTCCGCAAAAAACAAACATCCTGCAAGTTCAGTTCATAATTGCCACCGGAAGAAAACAATTTTTTTGTGTGTTTGTTTGTCTAACTAAGTCCAGATTATAATTGCGACAAGATTTTGAGATTGAAAGAAGATTATAATTTTCTTGTGTTTGTTTACAGGTGATAGATTATTTACTGGAGCATGATTACATGGGAGTTGAAATAAATGCCTTAAACAAGGATAACCTCAGAGCCCTACAGATGCTAGCTCAAAATGAAATGGATGACATACAGATGTTAGCAAAACGTGAAATGGTTGAGCTTGAAGTTTCTTGCTTCGGTTATTTATGTGAAAGATTTGAGCGATCGTCAGGTAACCAATGGACACATGAGAGGGTAAATATGTTAATGGTCGTTGCAGTACTGATAGCTGGCATCGCCTTTCAAGCAACTGTTAGTCCACCTGGAGGTGTTTTTCAGGAGGACTCAGAGGTTGATTCGTCTATTGACCCTGTTTTATTTACATATTATCTGAACTCCGTCATCGACACCACTATGTCTGATCATTTTAGTTCTTACCTACAAAACCTGCTGGAACAGACAACAACAACAAGTAATATTACAACAGGCAAAAGTAACACCGCTCATTTCATCAAGGCTCTTTCAGACATTACGTTGAATGATGATTCATATTCTTACACATCTCCGACAGCACCTGGTATTGTGTTGGATGAGGATAAGTGGAGGAAAATCTTCTCTGATTACAATCGTAGTATTGGAGGTGATGCAAGCTTTTCCCCTTATTTGATACGTTACGCAGGAACTCCTATCTTGGCTTATATAAACCCAGTTAGTTACCAGGTATATGTGAGCTCTAATGCACTGGCACTTCTACTGTCTCTATCCATTATCCTCTTAGTTACAACCATGCTCATCCTTGATCAGCCTATTCCTCATGTCCGATTTCTTGCATCACTGATGGCAATCTCGATTGGATGCATTATTATAGGTTACATGTCTCTTTACAAAACCATGACTCCACCTTTTTTCAGAAACAATGTGCGGTACACGCCATTTGGCTTGTATGCGGAAGCTTGGTTCATCGGTTTATTCGGCATCTTCACCTATACAGAGCTAATTAATAAATCGCGCAAATCTTTTACGATTCGTACAAGAAGATCGACTAGTCATACGCTTCAGTATGTAACAAGTATGTGGATTTTCATCCTCATTACATTGATTTTTAGGTGGGTCGGTTAATGCATTTGTTTTAGTTTTGTAAAAGGGGACTGTAGTGAGGTTTGAACCTTGAATCTAAAGGTTAAACACTGAGGACCTGTGGTGCTAAATGCCTGTAATAAAAATAATACTGGGTAAATTTTTGTTTTGCTGGTTTAGTCAAACATAGTCAACAGTGGTCAATGTTAATTTGAATTACTAAACTTGAAGCTGGACAAATGTTAGGCAGAAGATTGCAGTTACACATAATAATCCAGATACCAAACTACAGATAACCCACAGGAAAAACTAAGAAACCAAAAGCGAAGAAATCTCGAAACGTGAATATTTGTTTTCCAGTAGCAAATTGCGCATTCTTTGCGTAGAATCAGACCTTCCCATCTCCACTCTTATATCACCTGCATAACTAGGCCCAAACAGCTTCTCCTACCATCCATTCTTCTTATTCGATCAATCATTGTTATCAATAATACGGCTAATTAAGAAAATCTGCATCTCCAAGCACACTCAGGTAAAATGCAATGCCCTTATGCTCTCGGTGACTGATGGTAAAAGTATTCTTGCAGGCCCAAGGAAAGTTGTTGTTCATGAATATTGTGATTGCAGCTTTTGAATCTGATTGAAGAATCAAACGATCCTCTTGATGCTCAACCGCCCTTTCCGGAGCATCAATATTAGCCACGATTTCTGCTATGTAATTTGTGGCGATCCCCAGACCTCCAGATTCTGCCATAACAAAATTACCTGAAAAATCTCTGACAATGAATCCATAACTAGAAATACCAGGATTCTCCCTAGAAGCTCTGTCACAACACAAAAGAGGAATCTGCTCAGGAGGAAGGTAGAAGTAACAAGCCTTTAGAATGATAGCTTTTTCGTTAGAATATCAAGAAAATCCAAAATAAGGTCATCAAATATGTTATGATGGCATTCTCAAGAATCCAAGTATCCTTCCATACGGAAATCTTGTTTCCAGTTTTCACAATCCATCTGATATGATCATTTAAATCCTGCAAAGCCCATTTTATGCCTGGCGAAACTGATGATTGCCTATAATATCCAATCCAATTCCTATTATTTGTCTTTATACATGGCAAGAAAAAAGAGTGCCCATTCACCATCAGAGTTTTGAATTCCCCAAGTAAGTTTCGTTAAGAGTGCTTTATTGACATCTTCAAATTTCCTTATTCATTAACCTCCTTGTTCTTCTTTTGTAGTGCAAACCATATCCCAGTCAAACCATCAAATTGACCTTAAGATTCTTCCTCCATTGCAAAATACAAAAATATCATCATGGCTCCGCCATCTCCCAAGGGAAAAAAGCAGCAGCAGAACATATGGAAGCCATTACATAAACTAACACAGGATCCTTTTCCTGTTAAGAAACTCGAGTTTATTGTTCAGAGGTGTCAGAGACAAAGGTAAAGGGATATATGAAGGGGTTTTAGCCGTGCCAGGAGGAGAACCGGTACCAGTTTCAACTCATCATAAATCTGGAGGTTTTAGTAGTTTAAACCACCAGAGTTTACTCGGACACCTGGGGACTACAGTTTATCCTATTGATGATGCCACGAGCAGTACCACTACTAGGACTAGAGCCAATTTTGAGTTATACCAGAATATTACTAAGACACTGCAGGAGTTCTTGAAAATACCAGATGCAGCGAAGCCATTTCGATTTGATGAACCGCCAAATGGCTCTGGAGGATAACTAATCAGAACTGGTAAGCACCATCCTTTAGTTGTTATGTTTCTAATAAGAAAGGAGAGTTTTAGTAATGTAGAGGAACCATTACATGGATAATAAGTCTGCAGATAGAGCTGCATTTAACCAAGCACGATTATTTGACTCCCACTCTTCTGCCACTGCAATAGACAAAGCATGCTTTGCTAATAAGTCTGCAACAGAGTTTGCATCTCTTATTTAAGAAAAAACAGCAATCCTGGATGATATTCGAGTTTCTCCAGTTAACTGCATTCTCCTTCCCATTGATGGCATTAACAACTCTTTGGCTATCTCCTTCCAGCTGGATTTTAGTAAGTCCTTTCTCCATTGCCCATCTAATTCCCTCCAAACCAGCTACTGCCTCGGCCTGTTCCGGATCTACTGCTGATTCCGGTGCACTTCTAGCTCCATTAGATGCACCTGCATAATTTCTTAATATTAGACCCACTCCTGTTTTACCATTAAGTTTGCAGAAAGCTGCATCAAAATTTATCTTAGTCACTGATTCAACTGGAGGTTTCATGTATTAGTAGTAGAATGATTCACAGAGTGGTTATTATGAGTAGAGGTCATACTTACTCTTTGCCAGTCAGACATGTGAGTTTTCACATTCCTGACTATGTTTTCTGCATAGACCTGTATACCATTAAAGATCACAGCACATCTATGTTTCCACACTTCCCAAATTATAAAGCAGTAAATATGAAAAATCTTAACATTTGCAGGCCTATAAATCATTATCAAACCAAGAGGACACACCCATTCATGAACATTTTTCCCTTGAAGCATATGAACCAAATTTAGATCTACTGAATTAATGACACAAGTAGTAACCTGACAATCTAGAAACAAGTGTTGTAAGGACTCCATATGACTAGAACATAAAGGACAAGTGGTGTTTATGCTAGGAATGTGTTTAGCTAATCTAGTTCTCACAGGGAGGCACCTATGGATCAGTTTCCAGACCATCCCTTGGTTCTATCAGTAGTAATTGTAGTGTTTTTTTTTTTAGTTTACTGACATTCTCCCTACCTTATCTTTATATTGGATTTTTCAAGCCCGGATCCGCTACTACCACTCCTGCCTCTTCATCATCTTGTTCTGCCTCATCATCTTGTTCTGCCTCATCGTCGACTGCTGCTGCCTCATCGTCATCTAGTACTAACACACCTTTGTGTGTTGTTTCATCTCTGGAAGGTACATTATTAAGCGAAAATTTCATAGATAACTTCGTGGCTACCCCTCTCTCCATCAGAAAGCAGCCTCTCCGGTGGAGTTCCAGGAAATGCTTAGAGTTTACTGGAGGAAATCACAACTTGAGAAATGCTTTGAACAACTCTTACACATTTACCTCATGCTGGGATGAAAACTTTGAGTTTTGGCTTAAGAGCGATACAAACAATAAGCACAGATCTAGGAAACTTTTCAAAAAAGCTCGAGACAGAAAAAAGCTCTTTACCTTACTTAAGTTCACCAGGCACGTCTTCTGCCACTATAGGGCATACTTCCAATATTGGGTATGTTTTCTCCTTCGTTATCTTTATGTTTTCTCCTTCGTTAGCTTTCATATTATTTAGATTCAGTTCTTTAGCCATTTACTGAATTTTACGAACATAAAATATGTCACAGGGGATTCTGGGCTATGAGAATATCTACGAGTATATGAGAGTTTTACACCCCGATTTCCTGATTCAAACACATCGGATCTTCGAGTATCACTATCTACAGATCAGGGTGCACAGTTCAGCTTGGGATTCTATGTTCAGAGATTTTATTTCGTTTTAGTTTTTCATAAAATGATGCTTCACCTTTATTTATATGTTTTGCCAAAACATTAAATTGTAGTTGTATGACAACAATGTTAATTAGAAATATATTGAAAGTTGTTCATTTTTTAAGGCCTGCACCCATTGTTGAGACATTCCAACAAAAGAATTGCCAGTTGACACATCAGACAGTAAGAAAAATTCATAGTTTTTAACTCATAAATAGATGAAAAAAATACATTTTTGATGATTAATTCAATCACTGAACATGCTATCTGTTTTGTATAGCATAAAAATTGCAAACTATACAGATCAAACAAACAAACAAAAAGAAAAACAAAAGATCTTGAAACTCTCTGAGTAAAACTGGCGCAAAAATATCAGTAAGGAAATTAAATCCAATCAAAACTCTTCGCAACTATGTATGGTTAGTCAAGTGAGGAGTACCTTAGCAGCTCTTGAACTTCCATGTGCTGATTGTGAAACAAAGGTTTCTGGTTCCCGAGCTTTGCTTGAGAACAGCAAAGTCTATTACACTGCGCCTACAACATTTGAGAGGAATAATACTATATCAGCTTTCAATTCCTAAAATGCTAATTCCTTAAGGAAATAGTGATGCTAATTGCTTACGAAACCACAACTGAACAATCTGCAAAACTTCTCTGAGTGCAGTAAAACTTGCAAACTTTCTGAAGCTTAACCGTTAAAGCATCAAGTTCACCAATCTTGGAGAACAAAATAATAGTTGGTTCTACAATGGAAATTACAAATGAACAAGCTCTGTTTACATGTTTAAGGTATTCATCAGAATTCAGAACAGTTCAGGAAAATTTGGTTTTTCAAAAATGTTTCCTAGGGTTTGATGAAGATGGAAAATGAATTATACTCGACGATATTCACTGGAGAGAAATATACCTTAAGCTATTGCAAATGGTACTGCTAAACCTTTTCGATTAATTATCTGCCTAGTGAATGATTCACTGAACAAAGCAAGGTGATACAGATGCTAGAACCTTCCTAGCAGATATAGATACAATTGTAGCTGCTAGATAACCGAAATACAATCTGTGTACAAGGAACAAGTCTTGCTGCCTCATTACGAACACTTGTGTCTTTAGCACACACTTGAGAATTCCATACATCTCACACAAATCTTCAACCCACGGCAATTTTAGACATGAAGCAAACATCGACAGTATTCTTAAAAGATATGGATTTTATGGGGAAGACAAAGTTGGAACTAGGGCAGAGAATTACTCAGCATTCCCAGAACCAGAATGGTCTAAATCCCAAATATGACCTGCACCAACCTATATATTCTAAGTTGGAGCCATCGCTAGACACAAAGGCCAGAAATAAAATAACACCAGCAGTCTGCTAAATACTTCGATACTTGATCCTTCCCATGGAGATTAACGGGAGAATACAAAGTTAGATCACAGAGAAAGTAATAGTGCAGTTTCCTATTCAAACTACCACATACTGTAAAATGGTTAGCAATTACAACACTAACATAAGCAGTATCAAAAAGCTAGACAAAAGCATGAAAAACTAAAAATTTGGATCCCTAAAATTATCAATCGGATAACATTAAGAAGTAAGTACTCCTTACTACTGGACCGGTTCTCACTTTACTTGATTTTTCCTGCATATACGTATTTAACTCCATGCATAGACGTCGCTAAGAAAATGCACAACCAACAAAGCAATAAATGTCTTAAAGACAGGATAAAAGTAACTTATAGTATATATAACTCACTAAGTTGGTACCAATAGGTGTAGCATTAGGTTCACACAAAGGTTACTAGTTATCCAATTTCAAAATGAAAAAAAAACAAACTCAAAGGTCTATAAAATGATATGAATATCACTTTGTAAACTCAAGGAATGTTACCAGCTTATAGGAATATGTATTCAGGTGTCGCATCTTCCTGAAGGTACTTGAAATTATGATCACGGCTTCTTGTCTCCACAATTTCAACTGTTTCTATCCATATGTCAGAGAATATATGGCTTCTTGGGAAGTCTAGACAAGAACCCATTCAACACCCTATTGTATTCCTAAACTAATCACCGTCTAGTGGCAAAGGAAGTAGTGAAGGATTCTCGAAAAAAAAAATTCCTTAGCCAAATCAAATGATGATCTTTTCTAATTTAAGGTTCATTCAAAAGAAAGCTACACTGGTAACAGCTTCATCCTAATACTAGGCTTTGAAATCATAAGTGAACTTTCCCAGTTTTCTCCATGCATCACCACTTCCTAGACTAGAGTGTACATGTGAACTCCTATGCGTGCCTTGTACTTATACATTCTTACAAACTTGTAGTCATTGGTCGAAGAAGCATAACCAAATGTACTCATTAAACGGCCATACTACCAGCATCACAACAATAATCTCTCTTACTCTTAATATCAAGGAAGCACAACACATTCCTTGGTGATTGGGATCCAAATACAAACAGATCAACCCCATTACATGAACCAATAAATCTAGAATTCCTAAGCGGAGAGGTAAAATTGAACCTTGTAATTCTATGAATGGGTGTAGTTGAATTATCATAGTAAAACTTTTGATCAATCAAAGCAATAAAACCAAACTTACCAGAATCAATAGGATGATTGAGTTGGTAGTCGAGTTGATATGTTCAATGTAATCCCTTCCCGGAGAAACTCGAAATGATCCCCCGAAATCCCCTTGTAGTTGAAGGCAGAAGCGAAAATTATTTTGAAATACTCCATTGCAACCCACCCCTTTGTAGTTGAAGAAAGAAGTGATAAACATGGAATTTTGAAACAAGCGAAGATTTACAGAGAAAAAGTCTAGGGTTTATGAGAAATAGAGCGATGGAATTGGCGATCTTTTGAGTGTGGAAAGAAAAGTAAGGCAGGGAAATGAAGCCTTCTTAAAAAGAGGAATGTGTTTGTTTATAATACTCGGGCCGGTTTCTATGGGGCGACTAACCCACCACTCATATGCCATGCCAACTGGCCTGGAAAATTAGCCAAGCCATTATGGAAAAATAGTTAACCGGTCGAGTCTGTGCTGTTCAGTGGGTTTTGGATCTCCAACTGCTCATTCTTTATCGCTGTAAAAATATGAATTTCGTACACAAAATTTACACCAAAATCTTTACCCAATTTTTTGTTATCTTTTCTTCCAGAATAATTCAAATGACAGAACTAGAATCCCAACTAGACTTGGCTACCCAACTTGATTTTTCGGGAGTGGTGCTTGAAGCCGTTGTTAGTAAGATATGTGACGGCTATAAAGAAATAGGTAAAAACCAAAGAACTTTACAAGTTTTGGATATTAGCCAAATCAAACCTGTAACTAAGAAAAGACAAAGAAAAGTGCAAGCAAAGGAAAATTTGAAGGCAAAGAAGAAGATAAACAAAAGAAACTCCGTTCGTGAGCGCTTTGATTGGAAGTTTGGTGAAATTAAGAAGAAAACAAGATGAAGAACATTATCCCTAATTTTTAGTTTTAAAGTCTTTATTATAAGTTACGAATGTCTAGTTTATATCTTGTTATCTAGATTTATGAAAGAGGCACTAATGTAAATTAAAATTCGAAAATTAGATTATGTAACTTAATGAAAGATGCACTAGTTTATATCTTAATAATATCTTAAATTAAACTTAAACTTAATTAAGATTTGATATAATAACTTTAAAATAAAATGCATCATACAACTATTAATCTAAATGCATCATATTTGGGAAACACTCTCGAGATTTGATAACAACTATCGAATTAAAAATCTTTTCCCACTCTGTTGCGCCATTCAATCCGACACATTTGCACCAAATCAAATTCGTTTTGACCACTTACTCGGTTTCGATTGCTTCAATAAGCGCAACAACAAACAAGATGACATCCTTGTTTATTACTTGGAAGCGATGACAAAAAGAAATTGCATCTCGATTATTGAGGTTCAATGTTTATTCTTGAAATCTCTGAAATATGTTTTGCCATACAATAAGTTGTTGTTGTTGTTGTTGTGCACCATTGACCTGATTTTGTGTAACAAGAACATAATTTATGTAAATGCATTCATCTCCAGCTAAGCTAAATCTGCGACCCCGAACTGACATTGGATTTATGGAGTGAAATATTGAATTTGTGGAGTGAAAGAATGAAGATTGAAAAAATGGTGTGAGTTGAAATGAAATTGGATATTGTATTTATATATAAGTTGATGAATCTGTTGGATGAGATGCAGAGAACGGACGAGTCTACATCGCTGGCGGTCGACTATTGACCATTCGGTATAGATTACAACGAGCAATCGAGTCTCCACCACTCGGTAGAGACTCGACTTGACCTAGAAAAGTGGAAAATTTGCTACTTTGTCAGGTTTATTTGCCACTTTGCCATGCCCATAGTGGGTGAAAAAGTGGAAACTTGAAGCTTTGCCTCCTCTATAGGAACTGGCCTTATATGCAGGAGTATATATCACCATATACCAGATTAGTTAGAGCAAGTCCAATGGGACCGCTAAACTTAACGATTTTCATACCTATAGTCGGATATGACTCGGCCCGAGTCAGATGTCGTGCTCTTTTTTTTTTATTCAGGTATAACTCGCGATCTGAGTCAGAACTAACCCTTGACTCAGACCCGTTCGAGTCATGTAATAAAATACTCTTGACTCATGGGAACAAACCGTTGACTTATATTTATGAGTCAGATTAGTCAGATCTAACTCCAAAAAAAAACATATTCAATCATATCCAGATGAGTGACGTGATTCCAGTTAGATCTAGGTGAGTCAGATCCATACTAGTCAGGTGAGTCTGGAGAAAACAAACAAGGTGTCCGACTGTAAAATGGTTAAAATAGATGGACAAACGCTCAAATAAAATGGTTTTTCCATCGTGTCTTAAACTTAGACGAGCGCATCAGCTTGGGTGTGTCCGTCACATCTGGGAAGATGCTCGTCTCACATTGAGATGAGCCTCATCCCACAATAAGACGAGTGGCCTTGGTTGAGCGTCAACAACTAGTCCCAATAAACAGCTTTCGATCCACTTCCTATAAATTGAAACGATTTCAACTCGGCCCGAGTAAGATTTCAGGCCATTTTTTTAGTCAGATCTGACTCCCAATATGAGTCATACCTAGCCCCTGACTTGAACCCGTTCGAGTAAGGTAATAAAATACCCATGACTCATAGGAAAATAACTTTGACTCATATCTATGAGTAAGATATAACTCAAAAAACAAACACACTGAATCAGATCCAGATGAGTCAGGTGAGTCAGGAATAAAAAAACAAGGTGTCCGACTGGAAAATGCTTAAAATGGATGGACAAACACTCAAATAAAAGGTTTGTCCATCTCATCTTAACCTTAGACTAGCGCATCATCTTCGGTCTGTCAGCCACATCTGGGTCGATGCTCGTTTCACATTGAGATGAGCCTCGTCCCATAATATGACGAGTGGCCTTGGTTGAGCGGCAACAGCTAGTACCAGTCAACATCTCTCAATCCACTCCCTATAATTTGAACCGATTTCAACTTTAAAATCACACCATTTAGACCCACAACCTCTTATATTTTTACTTTAGTCTTAATATTTCAATCTGAAAATCCTAATCTCAAATCTATCGGAAAAAAATTCACAAAAAAATGGTTCTCAAAGTTCGTGGTCCTAATTATAATCAAGAAGAGGATTTATCTCTTTGCACAACTTATGTTTTTCAAACAAGAGATAATATCCATTGTGATAGGATTTTTTCGCAAACGAATTTTTGTCAAAAATGTTTTTGGAATGTTTGTTGCAAAAAACGGGTAACCTGAAAAACCATTGATATGTTCAATGTAATCTTTTCCTAGAGAAACTCGAAATGATCCCCCCCAAAAAAATCCCCTTAATTATAGTTGAAGAAAGAAGTGATAAACTTGAAATTTTGAAACAAGCGAAGATTTACAGAGGAAATTTCTAGGGTTTATAAAAAAAATAGAGCGATGAAATGGGGATATTTTTAGTGTGGAAAGAAGAGTAAGGCAAGGAAATGAAGCTTTTCAAAAAAGGGAATACTTTCGAAAATGCTATGTTGACTGAAAATAAATCTTGGAGTTTATCACGCAACACACAAAACAGTTGGCCTACTTTTACCTTTACTAATCACAATGCTGAGAGGCTTTATTTTTGACCATTCCCTTTCGGGATAAAAGTCGGGACAAAATATTTGTGCGTGTAGCAGTACTTTTGTTTATGATACTCAGGAAGGCTCCTACGGGGGTGGATAACCACTCATACGTCATGCCAGCTGGCCGAGCCATTTTGGAAAAATAGTTAACCGGTCGAGTCTTTATCCTTTGGATGCACCTCCAAACGGTTCATTCTCTATCACTATAAAAATATGAATGTCAAACACAAAATTCACACCAAAAAATTTACCAGATTTTATCTTCTCTTCCAAAATAATTCAAATGGCAGAATTTGAATCCCAACTAGACTTGGCTACCCAACTTGATTTTTCAGAAGTGGTGCTTGAAGCCGTTTTTAGTAAGATATGTGACAGTTATAAAGAAATAGGTAAAAACCAAAGAACTCTACAAGTTTTGGATATTAACCAAATCAAATCTGTAGCTAAGAAAAGACAGAGAAAAGTTCAAGGAAAGGAAAATTTGAAGGAAATGAAGAAGATAAATTAAACAAAAAGAACTCCGTTTGTGAGCGCATTAATTGGAAGTTTGGTGAAATGCAGAATTTTTTTTTTTAATCATGTATTCTATTATAAGTTATGAAGACGATTTTCATCTTGAAGAAGGTAAACAAGATGAAGAACATTGTCCCTAATTTTTATTTTTATTTTTAAACTCTTTATCGTAAGTTATTAATATCTAGTTTATATGTTGTTATCTATTGCATTATATTTGGGAAACATTCTCAAGATTTAATAATAACCATCGAATCAAAAAAAAATCCCACTCTGTTGCGCAATTCAACCCGACACATTTGCTCCATATCAAATTCGGTTTGACCTTTTACTCGATTTCGATTGCCTTCAATAAGCGCAGCAACAAACAAGATCACATCCTTGTTGATTACTTGGAAGGGATGACACAAAGAATTTGCATCTCGATTATTGAGTTTCAAGAATATTATTGGCATACAGTAAGTTGTTGTTGTTGTGCACCATTGACCTAATTTTGTGTAAGAAGAATATAGGTAAATCTGCGTCCCCGAACTGACATATTGGATTTGTGGTGTGAAGTATTGAATTTGTGGAGTGACAGAATAAAGATTGAAGAAATGGTGTGAGTTGAAATGAAATTGGATATTGTATTTATTGGGTGATGACTATATGACCGTTGGATGATATGCAGCAAGCGGTCGACTATTGACCGTTCCGTGCAGATTATATCGAGCGATCGAGTCTTCACCGCTCGGTAGAGACTCGACCATGCCTGGCTAAGTGGCAAAATTTTCCACTTTTCCTTGACCATAGTGGGTGAAAAAGTGGCAAACTTGAGGCTTTGCCTCCTCCATAGGAACCAGCCTTATATGCAGGAGTAGAAATTACCATATACCGGATTAGTTAGAGCAATTCCAATGGGACCGCCAAACTTACAATTTTTTTGTTATATATCTATAGTCGGAGCATGTTTGTTCTATGATGACTCGGGTTCTGAATATGACTCGACCGAGTAAGATGTCAGACCATTTTTTTTAGTCAGATGCCAAACCATTTTTTTAGTCAGATCTGACTCGCGATCTGAGTCATACCTAACCCCTAACTCGGACCCATTTGAGGCAGGTAATAAAATACCCCTGACTCATGGGAACAAACCATTGACTCATATTTTTGAGTCAGATGAGTTATATCTGACTCAAAAAACAAACATATTGAGTCAGATCCAGATGAGTTAGGTAATTTCAGTCAGATCCAGGCGATCAAAGGCTTTCTCGTTTGACTGTTCACGTGATTCCGTTAGTCAGAAAGGAAGAAGCGCTCGTTCTTCGCCACTGAGTCAGATCCAGATGAGTCCTGTGAGTCTGAAGAAAACAAAAAAGTGTCATACTGGCATATGATTAAAATGGATGGACAAACACTCAAATAAAAAGGTTTTTCCATCACGTCTTAACCTTAGACGAGCGCATCATCTTAGGTCGGTCAGCCACATATGGGGCGACGCTTTGCTTATATTGAGACGAGTCTCATCCCACAATAGGACGAGTGGCCTTGGTTGTGCGGCAACGGCTAGTCCCATTCAACAGCTCTCAATCCACCCATATATATTGAACCGATTTCAACTCAAAAATCACACCTTCTACAACCACAACTTCTTATAATTTTACTTAAATCTTAATATTTTAATCTAAAAATCCTAATCTCAAAATCTATTGAAAAAGATTCACAAATAAATGGTTCCCAAATTTCTTGGTCCATATTATAATGAAGAAGAGGATTTAGCTCTTTGCACAACTTATGTTTTTCAAACAAGAGATAATATCCATAGTGATAGGATTTTTACGGAAACGAATTTTTTGGCATAAATATTTTTGCAATGTTTACTGCACAAGCAGACAACCTAAAAAATCGTCATGCTCGTGGGTTATCGAATCATTTTCAAGCAATTTGTGATGTTGTAACCAATTTCTTGGTCTACTAATACAAAAAAAACGAAATAGATTTAACAGTGAAACTGAAGCTTAAGTGATCCAAAAAAATCTAGCGGTTTGGCATCAAACTAACTGAAGACCTTTTCTTTTCTTAGCTTGTTTCAACATCCTTAGAGATCTTTAAATGTTGAACCCCTTCTGCATTCTAGATGCTCAACTAGTCGCACCATGATTGAGGATATTAATTACCTGGATTTTATAATTTCGCTGTAACTGAGTCTAGTGTAATTTTATTAAATCTAATGTATTGTTAGATAGTTATAATATTACACAAATGGTGCAAATACAAAGATATTTCCATTAAAAACAGGACAAAATAAGAAATAATGGAATCAATTCATACACTTAACCATTCCACTCAAACTTAAAACACGGTAAACATTTCCAGAAGTGTTTTTTGCATGTTTCTTCTTCTGCAGAAGTGTGCAAATGCATAAAATATTTCCAACCATAGCTAGAGCATTTACTACTCTAACTCTATTGCAAACTCTACTTCTCTGCGGTGGTCGTGTTATGACTTCTTCAATTGGATTTTAAGTTCCAAGTTTTTTGCGCAATGATTTTCGTCTTATTGTGTAACACCCCGTGTTTTTAGCATGGCGCATGCTCAAAGATGCGCCATGGCATGAGATGAAGCTTCATCTCAAGCTCCGTTGCGTAGAAAAAGGAAGATTGGCCCAGGCCAATACGCTGCCAAAAATGGCATATTACATGGGCATATTGTTCAAGGCCAATATGGCACCAAGAGGGTGTAATATGTAAGATGTATTGGCCAAAGGACAATCTCGCGTCAAAGGATGAATTAGGCCAGTGGGGAGGATGGCCTATAACAAAGTAACGCCAAAATGGCGCAATACGCAGGTCATTGGCCTATGGCCAATATCGCACCACAGTGGTGCAACAAGCCAGAGCAAGCTGGCCTTGGAAATGTACAGCCATCACGGCTGGACATTGGAGTGGCCTATGGGCCAAAGCCGAAAATACAGCCATCACGGCCCTTCACTAGACCTGGATCAGGAAATGTTCAGCCATCATGGTCAGACATTGGAACTGGTCTGTGAGCCAGAACTGAATGTACAGCCATCTTGGCCAGTTATTCAGGAAATATGTGGCAACGGCCATGAATAGTAAAAGTGGGAGTTGATGAATGATTTTTGCTCCCCCAATTTGAGTTGTAAAAATGTCAAGTTAACATATATAGGGAGGGGTAGTTTGTTGACGGTGCATATGCGGACCATGCACCAAGTAAGCTTTATAACTCAGCCGGAAGAGTATAAATGATGCCTAAGCCTCATTTATAGCTGCGTAGACTTGCCAATGGAACATGTTAATCATGGGCATTACTATGCCATGCCACAGACTCGATGATGCATATTCCTTATGCATTTTGACGGAACGGCCTATACGGACTAGGCCATTACTAATATTGCTTGGCCACGTCCTCGAAAACGAGTTGGTTTAAGCTTCTGTCCCTTCGAGTATGAACTACGGTCTGTGCTTGATCCCTTTAGAGTAGGGAAGGGTACATATGCAACCGCAATGAGTTGCAGCATTGCCGGTCCAGCACTTTGTCGCTCATATCATCTATTTGAGAGATGATTGCGGCACGTTGGCCTCTCATATCATCTGGCTCTGTAGCTCGATGCAAGAGATGATTGCGTCCAAGCTTGATGAGGCTTAGTTGCATGCCGGCAAGTGGATGCCCACACTTCCTATCAAGCTATACGAAGTTGGTAAGCGTGGTAAGGTAGGGAATTGGCAAAAGGCTTAGAGCGGCCTATGCCTAAGTAGTTTGACGTTTGCTTAGCTAGATAGGAAATTCAGTGATGAATATCCTACATTGAGGCAAAGACAGTGATGCATGCAAGATGCATTTTCCTTGGCCCTATGGCTTATACCCTTTAGTAGACAAGGGTGAGTTTGGAACGGTGTGGAAGCTAAGTTAGCTGCATCATGCTCACGAGCATGCTTGCAAGGGAGAATGGACGTGCATTTGCCTAGATTTAAGGCCCAGATCGTAGCTTTCATCATTGCCCATTGGGGAAGTTATGGCCTACGCGCCCAAGCGTGCCAGGCGTAATTTTCCGGTCTGTCACATCTTGCTCCTTCGTAACATCGGATAGCATTTGTGGTTCTTCACAAAAATTAAAACCATGACACTACAAACACCTGAGCTTTTCTGGTTGTGATTCAATTTTTCTTGATAGTAGAATTGTAACTGCCAAATTTGAACATTTTCTGGTTTTGCTCTAACCAGTAGTCAAATGTTAGAGCAAAATTAAAATTCATATGGACAAGTGTGCCTCTGTCATTGGTGGGGGTTACGGGCATAGAGGATCTGGAGACGTGCGTGGTGGTGATGTAACAAAAATTTCCAAACCTGGTTTGGTTTCTTAATGGCGTAAGGATGTTAAATTAGGAAAGTGTGGTTGATGGAGTTATGGCTATAAATAGAGATCGATGGAGCAGAGAGAAGTTTGGTTATAAAGACGGGAAGTAGATAGTTTGTTTAATTGTTTTTTTTTGTTTGTTTTTTTATCAAATAGAGATCAATTCGTTCAACTAATAATTCTCTTTTCTACTTTTTAATATCGATCTACCTAAACAAACCCTATTTCCCAATTCATTCCGTTTCAACTCTTTTTTCTTTTTGAGAGAGAAAAACCAACTGTGAGTCATGAGGTGTACATCGGCAGATAAGTTCCACCAGAAAGCTCGAAGGTATCAATCATTCTAGAATTGTTCATCATTCGTACCATTTTCTTTATAATAGAATAGTTTTGTTTGATTCATGTTTGTTCTAACTAAATATATCCCTTCCCTACTTTCTTACTTTAGGATGTTTAATTTTACGAAGATCACTAAGAAGGAAGACTATAAATATTCTGATGCTAACAGGTAATATCTTGAATCTAGTTTGGCTTTCCTAACTTCCCTTAATTGATTAGTGTTGTTAATAACGCTTTACCTCTATTTATAAATAAAGTATCCGAGCTCTAAATTTTGTTATATCTTGTGTTTGCGTTGTTTTTAATTTTTGCAGAGAGCGTATGAGGGATATCTTGAATAATCCGACAAATTTTTCAGAGGATGAAAAGATTAACACCCTACTAAGCTTTCACAAAGATACATGCGTCAATGTAATTTTTACGACTTTATCCATCTTTTGGTACCGATGTTCTACGTCTGGATGCATTTGAAGACTTGGAAATCCTTAAAGTAAGTAACTGCATGTTCTTACCACGACAACGGATGCTGTATAGCCTGTATAGTACACATATAAATTAAAATTACTGATGATGACTTGTGTTTCTTTTTCCAGGAATTTGAGTCCGTACTGGTCGATCTCGAATTTGAAAACCGACGTACTTGTCAGGATGCAATTTACTGGCATTTGAGAGCAAAGATACGACTACTCGAGGTTCTAAATACTTCCATATGTTATTTCTTTTAAATTGTTCTTATGCTGTCAATACCGGTCATTTAAAAACATAAACATTTGGTCTTGACTGACCCTTTGAATTTCGTTCGCTTCTTGAAACAGACGAGAGCTGCAATGTCAAGTTTATTAGAACCTCCCAACGCCCAGCTCCTCCCAGAAGATATTAAGAACTGGATGCTGCAAAAGTTAGAAAACAATGACAAAGATGATGATGATGATGAGGAGGAGGAGGAGGAGGAGGATGAAGATGAGGATGTACATGATAATGATAAGGAACGCCTACTGGGTGCTAAAACAGAAATAGGTGGTGTACTTGCTTATCTCCAAAGGCTAGGAGCTGATATGTCCAAGTACCAAGATAGCGATGGTGATGAAGATCCCAAATTTATGGATGATAAGCCTATAACTCAAGCCACAATAGATCAGTACATGGTAAGAGCTTTAGATCTATTTATTTTTTCTGACACTTAAATTTTTAAAACAATCACTTAATTAGCTGTTTTTTTTTTGTAGGCGTTGGAGGAGGAAGTAACAAGGCTTTCGGACAAAATATTTGAGGTGTTGGAAGATGTGAATCCCATTGCTATTTATATGTCCCATCTAAAACGTGACATTTCAGATTTGGAAAAGGGTTTAACTTTAGGTACTTTAATTATTTGAATAACAGTTTGTTTTTAAGTTAATTTGTGAATAAATTTTTTTTTACAAGTAGTTGGTTGATCCTTACTAATCTGAATATATACTTGTTGCAGATGTGATTGAGGATTTACGGAAAAGACTTGAAAGGGAAAGACAAAAAGCACTCAAGAAAAGGCTACGTGAAACAACTATATCCAGAAGGTTTACATGGAAGACGTTGCAGCAAGGCAAAGCTTTGCATGTTGGAGGCAGCCTCATCCGATGAAGAAGAAAGAACCTTACTGATTCCCAAGTCATCCCGGCCATAGCATTGAGAATTTCCATATTTCTGGGTAGCCACATCTTCAGTGTCAGCTTGGGGGGCAAAACCTTGTACATATACATTATTTTCCTAAGTTTTTTCGGTTTGGTCCATTTGCTAATGTGTGTAGAGTCTGTAGACAGGAGTTTCAGTTCATCAACAATGAAGAATGAAAAAAAAAAAAAAAACAGTTTGAAAGTTTGTTAATCTACATGAGAATTTGAATGTATCTGACTAGTGCGGCAGCAATCCCCAAATTGTAAAACTCTAATGCAAGAAAAGTAGGAACTCAATAATTTCACCTTAAGCCGTCCAGACTCCAGAGAATGAATAAGAAGAAGAAAGAGGGAGCGTAGTGAGGTTTGAACCTTTGGATCTAAAGGTTAAACACTATGGACCTGTGGTGTTAAATGCCTCTAGTAAAGAAAACTTTTGGTAAATTTATATTTTACTGGTTAAGTCAAAAAAATGGTCAACAACGGTCAATTTAATTCAAGGTACAAAACTGGAAGCTGGACAAATTCAAGGTACAAAACTGGAAGCTGGACAAATATGATTACGGAAGATTACAGTAAGACATAGTAATCCAGATACCAAACTACGAGAAACCCACCGGGAATATAGATGATTCCCGGTGGAAACCAGTCAAGCGGTACAATTACAACCACTTCGCATATCTATAATTCCTTTCAACTGAAAACCCAAATCATAAATTTCCCCAATTTTCCAATTAGCAGGCACCTGTCCGGAGGAAGACTGATACGCGTGTAGATCATGTCCTTTATATACAAGAATCTTAAAACTTAGACGACCTCTGGTAGGAACTCTTCTGATTGCTTCAGGAATTCTTCTTATTTCCCAGACTGCACCATATTTATGTGTCATGCCTAGCTCCACAGTACTATTATTGGTGTCTGCATACATTACCGAGATTGAAAAGATTCCTGATTGACCACCTTGGTAGAGCAATGTAAGCACAAAACGATCTCGTTTCTTGTTACTTTCATCTACTCTTATTGACACATTCTGGTTCTTGTATTCACAAGGTTTCCTACACGTAAACAGCGGTACAAGACCCCGACAAGTACATTAAATGTTAACGCTAAATAACTCTAATCCGCAATTAAAGAAATAATCAGTTAATTAATATACCTTTTGTATTCCACCTCGACATGGGATCTGAGTGCTAAGAGTTCTCTGGCTTTACCTTTAGCAGCCATGGAAATAAAAGCTCTGTCGCTGAGAATTAAATCTGTACCTACGTTGCGAAGTCTTGTTTGGCGATGGATGCTGTCAGTTAGAACCACGTTAGTACCTCTTCTTCTACATAATGTCTTGTTGATGCAAGTTACCTGCACATATATCAACATGAAAGTAAAAACGTGCGTGCATAACCCTCTGGATCGAAATTTCTAAAATGGATGCTAGGGTATTTCAATTTTATGTACATGTATGCAGGATCCGCAGACGTTAACACCCTTTTCTTCTAACAGGGAAGAAATTCCAGATGCTATGTATCCCTTATTGAAGCCTTTAGCTATAGAACCATACCCACATGCTCCAGCTGCATTCATACAAAATTCAGTAAAAAAAATGAAGCAAACATTAGCTCATAATTAGAGTAAAAATAGGGGATCTAAAGTAATCGATCTTACCGGTAACGAGAGGCTTAGATAGAGGGAAATAAGCAGCCTTGCTTTTATGCAAACAAAGACGCCGGTTACAAGGAGCACCATTAACAGATGAGGAAGCGAGAAGGATAACGAAAAGCACAAAAATGAATTCCATTTTCAATTTATTCATAAAACAAGCGAAGAGTATGCAAAGAAGAAGAAGAAGATCACAAATGATAGATACTCAATCTCAAGCTTTCTTAGTCATTTATTTAGAAGAATTTATTTAAACACTGGTGCAATTCTATATTAATATAGGATTATGTCAGAAGAGTTGACATTATGCCATTGACATATATATATCCCATGTGACGCGACGAGCTTATCTAGACAACAGGTTGCCCAAGTTGCTTCCATTCTTAACTATCGAGTACTAAAAACACATCCCAGGAATCAGTGAATACTTACGAAAGAAGATGAAATTAATAATAAAATCAAAAAACAAATCAAAAAAAAAATGTCAGCCAATCCATTAGCATCATCAACAGATAAAGTAATATATATACAACTAGATGACCGCTACCACGGTGGGATGGCCGACCGAATAAATCGTCACGAAAATATCATTTTTCCTGACAGGGCGTGAAAATATCATTTTTCTCTGACACGGGGTGAAAGTATCATTTTTCCTGAAATGGAAAATTAGCCGAAGCATAAACCAAAATATGGCTGCATAATGTTTCATGCATCTTTTGTGGTGGTTTGCATAATGGTTATGCATTCAAATTTCGAAAATTGTGCCTAAATAAAGTATCACTTTTCTTAAAATGGAGCAAGTACATCGTTTTATTAGTTGCAACGGAAAATAAGTTGATGCATAAACCAAAATATGCCTACATAATATCCTTTGTGGTGGTTTGCATAATGGATATACATTTAATTTTCGAAAATTATGCTTAAAATGATAAACACCTCCGAATTTTTGGTAAAAACTCTAAATTTGATATTGTTGTTTGTGCTCATTGCGTAGAGTTTTTTAAAACCATTCCAACGAGATAAAATTTGTAAAATTCCAAGGCACGGATTTTTAGATATGTTATGTTAAAGTTTTGTTCATACCCCTGAAAAAATAGGATACATAAGGAGTTGTAGTAATTGGAATAAAAGGGAGGGGCAATTTGGAAATTTCCAGGGTATGACACCAAACCACCCAAATCCAATCTTTTTTGTGTCAAATTGAAGAAAAAAATTCATGCTTCACATAAACACAAAATCACCATATATAGAGTCCTCCCTCGCTTCATTCGGTCGGCCTAATTAAAACATAAGTCTCCGTAATGAAAATTAACTAAGGTAAAATCTTAGTATGTATGATATTACTTATACACTAGGTGCTGCGCCCGTGCTTTGCACGGGCTCAAATTGTTCCATCTGCCGACTAAACTGATGCATGTGACATGTTATCATAACAAAAACATTTTCATTGCATACTGCAATTGTCAGGACAAACATTGGAAAAAATAAACTAAATATATGTTTACTTAGTTGGAGGATTTACTGGTTGTTACAGAATAAAGAATTTTGACATATCTTAGTAGATCGCTCTCTAATTGGATTCCCTCTCATGGTGTAGGCTAACTATGTCCTCGGGATTTGCAGCTGCCTCACTATTGCATGGATATGATTCCGTCATTGCTGAATTCCATCTCCTTGTGATGCTGGCTACACATTAGATCATGTCAATTTCAAAGTCATATCGTTTTTGAAGCTGCCTAACTGCTGCACAGATGCTACATTTCCGTCATTAGTTGATTCCATCTCCTTATGAACGATGCGGCTTCACATTCTCCTAATTTCTGAGTAATATTCTAACAAAACCAATTTAACTTGAACAAAGTCATGAGCAACCTTTCACCTTGGCGACAGATACTGCTTCGAGTCTAAATAGAATGTGTTCTCATCTATTCTTGGGATGAGAGTGAAACCCCGCCAGACAAAACATCCACCACCCACTTGCTATGAGAGTCAAATACGGGAAAAGACAGAGCCTGGCGCCAATAAAAAGAAAGAATTTGTTTTTATCAAATATCCCAATACATACTAAAGTACCGAGATAGTAATTATTTCACAATAAGAGCCTACCAACCAAGGTATGCCAATAAAAGATAACCCTGGAGCCAACATGGCAGGAAAATATGCTTGTATAAAAATGAAGGAATATTGTAGCTGCACCTGCAAATTGACAGAGAATGCAAAAACATAATACAAAACATTTTAGCAAACCAATTGTTCTAAGCTTGAAGTGTGCAAGTCCTCTAGAGAATCGGCCATTGAATTCTAAAGTCTCATGTTTATGTAATTAACCTTGACCAATAACCAATCCAGAAGGTCGATCTTAAATGACCCTGCTTGGACAAAAGTAAATTAAATAATTACTCGAGGTCGTTGAACCTACAACATTCAATAGAAAGTGTTATAAGTAACAACTCACTTATCACCAATCAAATTTACATCTATGGCTAAATTTCTGAGCATTTTAGTGTGCCCAGAAATACACATGTTTCTTCAATGCGTATTCATCATACCTTTCAAGAGTAGGTTATTCATCATCCATTGAAACACATGGGATAAATCTGATGATAACCTCCACACACATCACCAAGCAAAGGCACAACAATCAGGTTCATGAATGAAGGCCCTAATAGACACATAAAATCTTCAAAACACTTACCTCTCTGTGGAGAGTCTCATCAAGTTCCTGGCTATCATCAGGAGTAATTTCTTTTTCCTATAACTGCACCAAACAAACGAATCCTACAAAGCAAATAAATGAGAATGAAACATAGTAAACCAAGCTCGAAGCTTATTGCCAGGACCCAAGAGATTTATCTAATTAAAATATGCCTATAATGCAATAGGGGTGGGTCATAGCCTCAATTAACACAACATACTGCCATTAGGGTTGGTCTAGCAACAGAACCCCGTGATTCATATAGTGTACCTGTAGACCATATGAATCACAAATATGGTTTACGATCCTTCAAGATCATCTTCCTTTTCTTTCTTTTTTAGCAATGCATTTTAACATTTGATCAGAATCCAACAAAAAATAAATAATACCGTGTTTCCGCACCATTATTTTACATCCATTTCTTCGTTCTCTTTGGGATCGAAGTCATCGAACATCAATTGCAATTCAGCAATTAAACACATTTAATTTCCATAATTGTTTTAGGTTCTATTGGATTCTACTATCACAACAAATCATAAGAAACATTAATACCTTTTGACTGCACCAACCGTCTTGATTCATGGTTACTGGTTCTATAAACTGTTGCACCAATTCAGTGAATGATATCCGATGTCCTTGAAATCATCCAGTCCGATAGCCCAAAACAACATAAAATTAGAAGCCCTAATTTGAATGCAAAAACATGGAGTGAATAATCATTAAACCATCTATCAAATATCTAATTATACATTCTGATTTTGACAACCCTTACTGGTATCAAATATCAAAAACTAAATATCAGTCTGAGAACCCAAAATAATGTAAAATTATAAACTCTAGTTCGAACGCAAAAATATATAATGAATAATCAAAACATTTCCTGGTTCGAACTGCATTGATAAAAAACATTACCTGGCTAGTTAATTCAAAACCGCGACTTAAAAAACCCCAAATTTGATAAGAAGAAACCATGAGCAGGAGAAACAGTTTTATGAGAGGAAAAGGAGCGGATGCCGGATGCTGTGGAGAAGAAAGGAAATATTAGGGTTTCGTTAAAGGCAAAGAAAAAATCGGTAGAGAAGTGGTGTTGAAAATACGCAATATTGGGGGTGTGAAAAAATACAAATTTCCTATTGGTCTAAATATGTTCCGGTGGGGCCAGAAACTGTTAAACTGTTAGAAGAGAACTTTGTTCAGCTTTTAACCACAGCAAAGGAAGTTCACCTGAAATCATATTATTATTATTATTATTATTATAATTAATATACTGATAGAGAAAACATCTATATACTAGCAAAAACGCAAAAACTACACAAGCGAGGAAACCAAAAAGAGCACCACATGCATCTCGACGTTCCAAATATGCTAGATTAGAGAAAAGACAACTAGAGAAGTTTATCCTTGAACAAACCCAGCAAAGCCACTCCCGACACTTTCACAACCTGACTCCGGGAATATATCCGATGGCATGTTTTTAACGTCCAAATCATACGACACTCTCGTCATTGTCATCAATGGTGAAGTGATATCCAGATTCAACACATGTTAGAACTAAGTCCGCATAGGAAAAATTGCTGGAAGGTTTTCGGTAACATCAAGGGTGCCACAATCAGTCCTTGATCATGTTTTTTTTCTTCTTTTGCTGAGGTTGGACCTGACATTGTTGTATTTTATTTTCAATGAGGGGATATGCTCAAAAGTTAAGTTAAAATTTCCGGGCGAAATAAAAAAGATAATGAAGGGATAGGCTCAGTGGTAATTGCCTGAAATTTTAATTAAAAACATTCATAAAAATTTATAAACCTCTATATCAAGTTCAAAGAAGGACAAGAAGTTCTAAACAATTTAGTGACACTAGAGACTGTCATAACTAATGTGATAAAGGATTAAGGACATGTCCCATGAACAGAACTGTACCACTTTGTTCCTCTCTGATTATGAACATGAACGGATGGTCCGCTACGAAATCGACACGAGGAGGACGGGGCTTGGAAGGAGCCTTGGCACCACATCTACGCACAATAACAGCTGTAGAAGCAGCGGCTTCGGTTCCTTCTTCATCAATGTCAACAAAACACTTGTGATAAACCTTTGAAACATGAAGCTTACTATCAATATTCACCATCTCTGTCAGCTCAGCCTCGGATTCATCAAAGGGAAAAACTACTCCTACTTTCTGTAGGGCACTTTTTTCTTCAAAATTAAAAGAAAATTTGAACTTGGGAATCTTGAATTCTCCTATTGGAACCAGTGGATGACGAACAGGGAGATACTGATCCAGAAAAGCAGCAGGATCAGAACTCACCTTTTCTATAAGTTCGCCAAGCCCATCCCGTTGCTCAGGTAAAATTACGTACATAGAAAAATATGAACGGATTTCCTCATCCCTTTTGTAAGGGAGTTGCAGTACTTTGAAGCTATCATAACAACTAATACGCTGGTCCCTCGTCGTTGACATAAAGGAAATGTCTACGGGTTCTTTTCCGTCGAGGAGATAGAACTTTGATCTCTTAGATAGTGATGGTCTAAACTATTGCTCCCAAGATCCTTTGAAATAGAGTGCATTCGCCAATATAGCCACGGTATATTTATTGACTGCATCAGTTCGCAGGAGATCTTGAATTAATCCATTGGTTTCATTTGCCGCCCATGTGTTCACCTTCTTCAGCACTTCTTTGCTCTAACCAAAATTTACGTAAATTAAACCATTAGAACAACGAAACATAAAGCAAATAAGAAACTAAAACCAAAAAGGGAAAGGAAACATCATTGCGTAATAGTAAAAAGTGTAAAAAAGGAAACATCATTGCGTAATTGCGTACCTTATTTGCAAAATCCACAGTCTCAGCTTCCGCTTTATAAACTGCATGTGCAGTTTCTTGGAATGAAGGTTTAAGAGAGGGATTGACCCAAACACCACCAACAAAAGACAGTTTAGATCCTGTTCCTGTTTCGCCCAACATGTCGATGAGTTGAGAATGAATATAGTTTAGAGCGTTGAGGCTTTCATAATTTAGGAACTCTAATAACTGTTTTAAGGTTTCACCATGTGGGTACAAAATACCGCACACTAATTTGGTATGTGAAGTAACTCCTTCGAAGTAAGCGAACACGAACGCATACGACATATCCAAGATGACGAACCAGATGACGTCATTTAAGTCACGATAAAAGTGTGAAGATCTATACGGCAGTAAAGAAACCGTGCGGCAATGATAGAGTCCACGCGACATTGACGCGCGCCAGATCCGAAATTAGGGGCTTTATTAGATGTCCTCCACTATGTAAACTCCTATAAAAGGAACGAGAGACCCTTGTGTAGGAGAGATCTTTTTGGTAAGATGAGAGAAGATATTTAGGAGAGAGAGAGTTATTTGCTTCCCAAGTTAGGGATTTCCCCTATCATCTTTGTATTTGTTCTAAGATTTAAATAAATATTTTGAGTATTTCACCATGGTTTCTTAGATTGTTTCATAGATAATCATTAAGGCGTGGTTGTTGGATTTCCTGCAACTATGGGGTAGAGGCGGTACTACCAACTAAAGTCATCATTCCAAACACAAAGAAAGAATCTTGGGAGAAGAACCTAAACACGGATTTGATCTTAGCAAAACTTGATGACTTGGAAGAAAACAGAGAAATTGCTCTATAACATATGGAAAATTACCACAAAAGGTTAGCATGAGAATATAATAAGCGCGTCAAAGAAAGAGAATTCCATCCAGGAGAACTAGTGTTGAGAAAAATACCGCCTTAACAGAGAGGAGGAGATGGAAAGCTGGAGAAAAAGTGGGATGGACCTTACATAATAAAGAGGATAGTCGGAAATGGAGCATATGAGTTGATGGATCCTAAGGGGAAAAGCACAGGACGCAGGCTTGAACACCCGTGGAACAGATTATATCTGAAGAAGTACTATCCGTAGGTCATGCAGCAGTTATCATAATCTGAAGAAAACAATTCGTATGCGAACCTAATGAAGCATAAAGGTAGAGGAAAGTAGTCATTATGTAGGCGAATAAATGAAGAGGGAGGACAACAGAGTTGTACTAATCAAGCGTATCAATGAAAATGAAAAATTCTTCTTTATACATATTAAATATCTCAAGAAAAAGGCAAAAATAAGACCTTATAATAAGACCTTGATAGAAGGCAATAGAAGTTAAAACCTCTAGTTAGGGGGGCTAGGCATCCAATTGTGGCGTGCACCCTAGTTCGCATAAAAGCAAGAGGCAATAATAAGACCTAACGCGCGTCATAATTGGGGAAAACCTAGTTAGCATGACTTAGGTGAAAGCTACATCGACCCTGGAGCTTGAGTCATGGAGATTTGGGGTGAAATAAAAGCCCATCCAGCAGGGGCGCCTTAGTCGAAAGACTAAGGTGAGAAGGTCTCTCCTAAGGAGTGTAGAAACTCTATCAGGGCGTCGGGGTACGCGGTTGAGTCAAGAGTGCCTGGGGCGTCTGGAGCGTACCTGGACGCTCTTGGCAAGTCCTGACTATGATACACTCGGTCTCGTAACCATAAGCCATATCGACGGAGGGATAAGAGGCCGCGAACACAACTGATTGTTGCATCACTGGATGGTAAGAGACCACCCTAACCCGGTAGGGGTAAGCTTCCTTGAAGGGGCGGTCAGGGGGAATATAGGGACGGCACCCTCCATTAGGGAGCTGAATTGTGTCAAAGACGTCAATATTATGAGACTTTTACTCACGGGAGTAATAAGACTTGTCGTATTGACGCATCAATACATCCTGCAGAGGCAAAAAATACAATAAATGATAAGGCAAGATCAATGGGTCATTACTTGAAAGGGTAATGACCACCTACGATCTTTCCGGACAACAATATCTTAAAACAAAGACAAGGGGGAGGATGATAAGACCTCTAACTAGGGGGCTCAATAAAACCTCAACATAAAACCCTAAGATTAATTAAAAATATAACGATTCCTATTTTGCAGGGGAGGAAATCGAAAGCAACGCACAAAGAAAAAGCAAAGGGAAGAAAATACTTAAAGATTAAATGACGCGCTGTTATAACCGCACGATGAGAGGATAAATAGTATTTCTAACAAGGCGAATAATAGAGGAAAGTATGGGAATAACAAAAAGGAGGTATTATTCTCCTTGTTAGAGACAATCTTATACAAAAGTAGCAGATATAGAAGTGTGCTTCTTTAATACATTGCCTAAAACAGATAAGTAAAATCTACATTCAAAATTAGAATACATCCAGATGCACAAAAAGTTGAAGAAAAAGAAAGGCTAAGCATCATTTGGAGGTGCGTTTTGAGTTGGTGCTGATGCTTCAATGTCAATCTCAACATTGGGACTAACATCAGGATTTGGATCCTTGAGAAGATCACAACCGGACCCATCCTTTTCGGGATGATCCTCCTGAAGAAGAGTCTTTCCACCTTCATCATCATCGCTCTCATAATAGTAGTCACTATCAGGCTCAGGAAGCTTCTCGTCTTTATCTACATCAATAGGTTCCACATCTAGTAAAGTAAATGAGTTGGTTAGGAAAACTCGATTTATGAGAGCTTGAGCCTTGACATGGACTTCTCGTGCGGCACTCTTCTTAGTATTCTCCATGGCAACACCTATTAATCTTTCAAGATATAAACACCTTCTATTCGCTCTATCTCGAGAAGAGGAAAGTGCTACGGAAAGTGTCCCACGGTCTTTATGAGCCCTAGCCAGATCAGACCTCAACTTTGAGATAGTAGATTGATATGACCTCTCAGATACTGCAAAAAAGACATCAAATTATAACCAGGGCGACAACTTCGTAGATACAAAATACGAGTAATTAAAAAACACAAGTAAACTGAGGCAGTCAGCTAAATGTGACTACCTTCCCTCTGAGAAATGAGATATTGAGACAAAGTAGGACCACTACTTTTCATATCCTCCATACATTTATCAAAATCATCACCCATTAAACCTTGAAGACGAGCTCGAATCTTCTTTTCATCTTGGGAGAGAGAGGCATTTTCCTTTACCAGGATGTCATAAGACCCCTGTAACTGTGAGTGTTCTTCTCGGAGTTTATTCATGTCCACAGTCACTTTTATCTTGCTTTGAATGATCTTCTCATTCTCCAAGGTCAAATTCTTCATGCTTTTCATAGCCTCATCGTGTTGGTTTCTTAGAGCGCGAAGGGATTCCTTTTGATCATCGCACGTTAGTTTAAGAACAAGATATTGGCGCGTAAACATCGCTTTCTCATTTACAAAAGACCGCTTCTCTTCGGCAAAGACGCGGTTTTCATCTGATAGAGTTTGATTTCTTAAATCAGCACTTAGCAATGACCTTTAGAGGTTGGATACCCGGGAGCTTAGAAAATCATTTTGATTACATAAATGAAGGTTTTCATTCTTCAAGTTATCAGTTTGGCCAAGCAAGTATGAATATTCATTAGTTAATTGATCTAGTTGACTCTGCAATCTCTCATTATCCACACGAGCATCCTTAGCAGAGTGTTGGTAATTATATCTCTACATGATACGCTTATGGTTTAAGTCTTTACATATATGCGAAGGAATTCAAAATGTGGACGCGAACGAAATAAAACTCAGGAGCGATTAAATAAGAGAAAGAAAAACACACCTTTGAGATCTTGATTCTTCTTACGAAGATCCTCAGATACAAGAGATGCAGCTTGAAGATCCCCCTTTAACTTGGCATTTTGACGAGAAAGCTCTAGAATGGTACTGCTAGACTCAGAAAATCCCTCAGTCTGGACTACGCGGCGACGAGATTCCTAAGGAAAAAACAACACAGGTATAAAGACGCGGTGAAATAGTATAAATTGAAAAGTACAAATAAAAGGACGCTTACCAAGAGATCAAAGGCGAGATTAACGCATGGATCAAGCTGTGAGAAGATTTCGCTCCTAGTGGATTTATCCGGTGGAGAATCACATAACAGATTGGAAAGAGAATCACAAATGCGAAGTTTGGCAGGATCACTAATAGATGAACGAGCGACATTAATAATATTCGCTAAGGACTGGGTAGCAGCATTGAATCCATCAAAGACCCCTTTATCAGCATAAGTGGCCCCCATAGAGGAAGAACTGACCATAGAGAGAGGAGGAGTAATCACAGAAGAAGCAACATCCTTTGAAACGGGAGCGGTTATAGGAGTAGTCATAGAAAAAGCGATATACTTCGAAACGGGAGCGGTTATATCTTTCACTAATGCGGGAATATTCACAAAAGTGGAAACAGTAGTGACTTCATTTGGCACGGTAACACTCTCAGGAGTAGAAGTGGTGATGTGCTTTATCAAAGTGGCTTCCTCAGAATCAATGACTTCCTTAAGAGACGCAGAAACATTCAAAGAAGTAGAGGCAACTTCGTCCTTCAAAGGAATGTTAACAGCATCATTAGAAGAAACCTGCTGCTGAGGACGGGATTTATAGGCGAGCTCAAGAATGACAAGGGAAGTATTAATTGTAGGAGCGCGGCGAACTCTCTTGACCTTCTTCTTCCCGCAATCAACTTCGCACTCAGTATCCTTCGAAGAACAACGCAAATAAGAAACATAGGCAACAATATTGTTTAAAGAAGAAGAAGGTATTTCTTACTACCTTGTTATGCGAAGGCTTCCTCTTGCGAGATTCATCATCTTTAGAGCTCGAAGAAGATTTCGGGTTTGAAACTGTAATACGAAGATTACCAGAGGAGGAACTTTTGCTGCAACAAAACAAGTATGGGAATATGAAGAACAGCAAACATAAAGAACAGTAGCAGATCAACAATGGCAGTGGGAATTCAAGAGAAAGAAAAACAAGATAACAATGATAACGGGATACACTAACCTTGAATGAGAATCCATAAGAATAGCACCGGCAAAATCTCTGAAAGGATGAAGACTTCGAGAGGATGAAGATGAAGAAAATTTACAGAGAAGAAGAAGGAAAGTAAAGAATAGAAAAAATTATCTCTCCTCACCCCAGTCAATAAATAGGGAAAAGAGGCAACCGGTTAAATCAAGACGTGCCGGTGGAAAGGGGAAGAAAGTCAACACGTGTAGACGGTTAAGCCAAAATCACGGAAGCATGTCGGTAGATAGGAATACGAAAAGATGAACCGGTGCGGCAAAACAACTAAATAGAGTTTCTCATACCACTCTCTCTGCCAAAAGAACGATATGAGAAGAGGCAAAATGTGGGTACAAAATACCGCACACTCATTTGGTATGTGAAGTAACTCCTTAGAAGTAAGCGAACACGAACGCATATGACATATCCAAGATGACGAACCAGATGACGTCACTTAAGTCACGATAAAAGTGTGAAGATCTATGCGGCAGTAAAGAAACCGTGCGGCAAATATAGAGTCCACGCGACATTGACGCGCGCCAGATCCGAAATTAGGGGCTTTATTAGATGTCCTCCACTATGTAAACTCCTATAAAAGGAGCGAGAGACCCTTGTTTAGGAGAGATCTTTTTGGTAAGCTGAGAGAAGATATTTAGGGGAGAGAGAGTTATTTGCTTCCCAAGTTAGGGCTTTCCCCTATCATCTTTGTATTTGTTTTAAGATTTAAATAAAGATTTTGAGTATTTCACCATGGTTTCTTAGATTGTTTCATTTATAATCATTAGGGTGTGGTTGTTGGATTTCCTGCAACTACACACCACTTGTTCCAGAAGCTAGTAACCCAAGAGCAGTGTCTATGGAGAATGGAGAGAACACAAGATTCCTATCCTTAGATTCACTTAACCATAAGTCTTGAACAAGTTTCATGCATGGATTGACACTCTTTTTTGGAAGATCGCCTTCTTTTTGTTTCTGATCCATGTCTATGATCAGAACAAATTCTGACGCAAAAATTGTAAAATTTAAGCCTCTTCTTATAGTGCACATACCCACGTATTTATTTATAGAAATCCTAATATCTTTGGAAATCTAAAACTAAGAGAAACACACACACCCATATATATTACCGTCGGAAACTCGGAAATTGCCAAAGATAGACTGTTAGCTAAACTGAGAAAACTTCCATATACTAACAAAAACCACACAAGCGACACCAAAACCAAAAACAGACCCTAGTACACCTTAATGTACGTGACTGATACTTATTTTAGTTGATTATTGGCGACGAGACCCATTTTAAATCGCGGCTCAAATTTTGGCATAAGCATATACTGCATCATAGACAGTCACTTCTTCTGTACACATCTTGCTTTCCGGATATGCTGTTACCAGCTAACTATACTGCATAACACATGTCCCATGAACAACAATAATGCACCACTTATTGATGATCCGCTACGAAATCGATAGGAGGAAGTAAAAAGCAGGATCAGAGCTCATATTTTTCTACAAGCACCGAGCAACACAAAGTTTGATTCATACCCTGAACTAAATTGCATCACCAGATAGCAGCAGCTGCTGCTCTTTCCACAGATTGAAATAGAAAAATTGAACTGTTCTACTATTTCTTGAGGATGCTGATAATTATGTACGCTTCTGGCACTTTTCTCTAAACTGCATACAGATTCAGGATAAGGATTAAGGTTTCCACCATTTTACTGAACTATGGGCAAGAAGCATGCATACTTAGACAGGATCTGCGGGCAGTATACACTATATCCCTTCTAAAGATGCAACAACGTAAGCACATGTTTCGTCTATAACCCAGTTTAAAACTCAAAAAGTTTTGCCTGAATCTTAAAACTCATTTGTGCATGGATTTGTCGATGAAATGAAGTGAGACAAAAAAGTAACAACAACAAAAAGTTTAACATATCTATAGTCACTAAACATTGACAACGTATTTAGGCATTCCACCATTTTACTGAACCATGGGAAAGAAACATGGTTACTCAGAGAGAAGCTGCAGGAGTGTACACTATTTTCCTCCAAAAGATGCAGCTCAGAATCAAAGCCAGAATATAGCAAGCTACATAACAAAAAAAAAGAAAAAGAAAACTACCGAAATTTCACTCGCATTCTTAGTACTGCAACCAACAAACAATCACTAATTGCTTCATTTAAATTTGATCAAGAGGTTCTATAAAACACTAACAACATTTATTTGGAAGCAAATCTAAATTAAAAATTTATTATAGTGGATTTCCAAACTTTGCTTCTAACAATTGAAATGTAAGCTCTGAACTGATCTTCGTTCTATGTTCAGTACATAAAACACTATCCAAATTAGATATGGATACACCCTGAATTTTTTCCAATTAAAACCAATTGAATAGTGTGAGAAACTGAAAACATCTCCAATTTAATAATTACCAATATAAGATCTTAAAATTTCTGAAGATCTACTATTTTGGCTCGTTTTCCAACCAAATTAAAAGCTGATCCTGAAGTAAGACATTAAATCGCATACACAAATAGTACCAAACCCTGCATATAAAACACAAAACATGAATGTCAAAATTGTGGACTAAGACAATGAAAATATCAAACAACACCATTATCTTAAGGATCTTACCGTCTAAAAAGACAAGATAGGCTTAGATCTACTACCCATAGAGGAACTAAAACTTAGATTTTGAGAGGAGAAGTCATTATGATAATTTTCATTTTTCTCTTTGATCTCCAAGCTATGTATAGTGGTTCCCACAAATAACCATAACTACGATCATAACCTCCCATCAGATCCTCTGGTAACGGCTGGAAGAACTCCGGTTACTGCCTCCTTTACACTTCTACTCTCACTCTATGTAAAATTTATACCTAGGTTTTAGGCCTATTCCTATGCACATGCCAAAAAAAAGCTGTTTGGCATACCAGCTGGCATCGCAAACCAATTGTGCTACTAACGAGCGACCGAATTTCTAGCGAGCGTTATATACAATATCCCCAGCGTACGACATTCTAACGCCTATAAATACCGCACCTTGTTTAGATATCCTTCACACTTCCCTTCTCAACTCTTCTGTTTCCCTTCTCAACTCTTATTCCCTTCACAATTATCTTTCGTTTTACTTCTTAAACAAATATGGAGAGAAGAAAAAGAAACAGAAAAGCCAAAGGATGTACTAGTACCCCAGCCAGTGGAATAAGTTTTGTTGTGGATACAAATTATGAGTTTAATAATGTTAGACAAGTAGCCGGTGAAGGTATGTTCTCTAATCACCTATATGACCATGAGGAGCGAGTTAATTCGGTAAATCTAAGAGGTGGATGGACTGAGTTACATACGATTTTTCAATTACTTCCCCCTGTTGTTCAAGAGAGAGTTAGAAGATATCCTTGGCGACATCTATATCATATACAACCTAGAAACCACAGGACTCAAGGAGTTCAAGTTATATTAGAACGATGGTGGAAGACTACAAACACGCTCTTTTTCAAGGACTTTGAATGCGGTAAGTTAGTTTTTTCTAGTAATTTAATTTTTAAATTATGTATTTTGTTTTATAAAAATCAACAAACTCTAATTATATATCATTGTTGTTAATAGGAGTTACACCAATAGATTTGTACATGTTAACGGGAATTCCATGTGCTGGAAACTTACTTCCATTTAACAAACTAAATTGGTTATCAGAAGATAGATGGAAACAAAGACTTCCTTTATACTCAAATGAACTAGAAAGAAATGATACATATAGACAAATAAAAGCTCATGGGTTAAAGGTGGATGGGTTGAAAAGTTTTTTTAAGCGTTATGCTAGGAAAATGGATGAAAACAGGGTAGCTGGTAATCAATATTTTTTCCCCAACCATTATAAGGAGCTCGAACGTCTATTTGTATTATTGGACACTAGGCCAATGTCTATTTCCAAATGCTAGCTCAGTGGTGTTAATTGGTTTTCTCGAAGCATTAGAAGATTTAGTGCAAGCACCAACATATGATTGGGGGCTCCGATTTTATCATAGATTTACATGGCCCTCGGTGATTGCTCGACGTGTGTCAAAGATAGTTTTAATGCTTTTTGGGGAGTTTTGGAGGTAAGAACCAATATTTTTCACAATATTTTTTTGTTATTTTCACATGGAAATAACCAATAATGTTATTATTTTTAGTATTGGTGGTATACATGGTTCCGTGTTTCGGAACCTTCTCTTAAGAATCATACCAATGTTTTTCCGATCATATGGAAGTACGATTCCGAGAATTGGCAACCTATACAGATTGAAGATGGTCAACATACTGCTATTGTTCATAAGATTCAGCAGTTGTGTAGAACAAGCCTTAACCTTATCTCCCAGCAGTATGAAGCAATACCTGAGTTCGAAGAAGAACAAGCTCAGGGAATGGTACAGCTAAGCCTTACAAGGATGGTGTTATACATCCCTATTTCTGAAAAGGGTGTTTGGTATTATGGTGAAAGACAACTTCTTCAGTTGCAAAGAAGATCAGTGATAGCCATCAACCCTTATCCAAGTTCAGAGGTTTCTGAAGACGATTACTTCAAATTGATAAGGGAAGGTCATCATTGGCAAGAAGCTGATCAATTGATCCAGGAGCCAATGGACCGAAATGACTACCTATCTTGGTATGACACTATTTTCAAGCCCAATATTACTATGCAACCGCAAAGTTTGGGTCGGATGGATTTCCCAGCTTTAGGTAGGATGCCACTTGCCGATGAATTTCTTCCTTCCCAACCTCCACTAGAGACGGGTGACGCATTTGCATATCCTTCTCAAAGTTTATCGTCAACCATGCCACCATTTTTTGGGATGTACAGACTAGATCCAACACATCTGGCGAGATTGTTACTTATCCAATTGCTTCTAGTGCACTTGATCGGACTTATCCATACTGGGGATCAATGCTACAGAGTTGCAGTATCAGACCCAGTTGAACGATTATCATGCTCTATTTCAGGGATTTCAGAGATTCAACTTGGATGAGTTGCAAAAACTGAGGGAAAGCATGATGTTTGACATGAGTCAAGGATTTGAGGGTAATGATGGTTCTGGTAGTAGTAGGGGAATGAGTCTCAGTGGTAGAGATGGTAAAGGAATGACTCATTTGAGTCCCAGTGGTAGCGGAATGACTTATTTGAGTCCCAGTGGTGAAGGAATGAATCCAACTGGAAGTCAGCAAAGTCGTGGAAATGAAAGGAGATTGAGACGTCGTCCTATGCAGGAGGTACCAGAAAGTTCTACTCCAAACCTAGTGTTAGATAGTCAAGTAGTACGTGGCGATGAAGAAAACATTGGCTTGGATACAACTCCTGCACATATGTTTAGTCATTTGCCAACTGACATAATAACTCCAGATGGTGGTGTGAACATGAAAGTAATTAGGCAATCGACTCTGTATACCCTAGTTGCCTACACCCCCCCAATTGCCTCAAGCTCATCAGCATTTCAACCATTCCAGCAACCATTGCAGCAAACTCCTCAAGAATATCAACAACACGTATTTCAAGATTTGTATCGTGTTCCCATGTGCCCTGAACCCATTGTTTATCAAGGTTATGGTGATTCTGATGAGACTCAAGCACCAAGTGAGTCTCAAACCGGCTCGCTAACTGATATGTTGAACAACACTCTTGATCCAGAAAACGCGGCAATTGGATCTTTGGTCAAGGAGGAAATGGACAAGGTAATGAGTAGTTTAAATGTAAGCAATTTAATTATATAAGCAATTTAGGTGAAATGTAATTTATTTACTTTTTATTAATGAAAACTTTTTTTAGATTAATATTCAAATTCAACCTAGTTTTACATTTCATTAAAAATTAACCTTGATTACATAACACAATACTTATAATTGAATCCCTGCACATGAACATTGTAGAGTTCATAACATTCGTCGTGACTAAACCATCTTCCGTTGTCTTCGGAGAATTTGGTACGAGCTCTAATTTTTAGTTCTTCATTTGACAACCCAGGATTATCCCCTTTTATCAACCACATAATTTGCTGATACTTTCTAACATTGTTATTGATGAAACAATAACGATTTTGAAGAAACTCATTTGTTCTTCTTGGATTTACGTGACTTAACATCGTAAACCTTTGAAACACAGTGTCCCATAAGTTAAAAGTCTCTAAATTGAAATCTCTATCGCTTGCAACTGAAACCCAATATCGAATTAGAGAAACATCTTCCTCTGGAGTAAAATCCACTTCGGTTATGCGAGCAAAAGGCATGTTGAAATGAATTTGAAGTTGGGTTGGAATGAGTAGAAATTAGGTATTTATAAGGGGAAATTGGTAGCTGTTGGATAAAGATCTGATAAGCGTTGATCATACAAGCGAGCGACAGCTTGACTAACGCTAGCGCTGGAATGACAAGCGAGCGCTGACTTGACCATCGAGCGATGAACACTCTATCGCTCGCTGGAAACTCTGTCGTGTATGCCTATATGTTATTCCTGACATATAGGCATATAAGTTTGGCATACCCATAGTGGGTGCATATATGCCAAATATCAGTTTTTGGCATGTGCTTAGGAATAGGCCTTAGGGTTTGGTTTGATTGTAAGAGAATTAGAGTGAATTACAAGTATACCCTTAACCTTGAACTATTTAGTACCAGTCCGGTCTTAGGAGGAGACCGCTGCAATCATGGGTGTGCACCCCAACTCTCAGGCCAAAAATGTTAAAGACAATGGGCTTTTAGCAAGATTTTGCCAAATCCGTGGATTTTACCCAAATCAATCTGCATTTTGTCGGATGGAAACCCAACCAGTTTTTTGAAGGATTAGACGCGAGTGAATTTTGAAACCAGTCGTTTTCACGGGTTGGATGCGGATGGAACATCACCCATCCGTTACACCCGATCCTAAGAGCATCTCCAACATAAGGTGCAAAATATCCTATATGGATTTATTGTTTAGTCATTTTATTTATGGGGTCTATCCGTAGAGAAAACTTAGGAGCTTATGCCTAAAAAACTATCTCCAACAGTGAGGATTTTATTCCTTAAAATTAATTATTAAAAGAAAAAATATGACGTGGAGGTGCATCCGAAGGTGTAGTTAACACTTTCTTCAAGACCTTCTTATTTAGTATGTCACCCCTCCTGGTTTGTAGGACCTACTGTTGGAGATGGTCACCCAAGTAGGTAATGTGTCAAGAAGTGCATTTCTATGTTTAATTTTGTTAGTTGTATTAGTAATGTGTGCTTTAAGTTTAAAAGAAGAACTCTACTGTTTTCCCTAGATAAGTTAGCTAAAGAAGCAAGATCTTCATGTATCTCATGGTTTGCAACTGAATCTTGAGTTTGTGAGGCGAGAGATTTGTTTTTTGATAAACTCAATAGGAACTCGTTTCCTATTTTAAACACTGTAATCTTGGCTTCTTTTTAATATATCGGCTTCATTTATCAAAAAAAAAAAACGTTGGAGATGGTTTTAATTTAAATGGAGTCTAAAATCCTACGTATCGTATAAAAATAAAGTTATAACCTTCCGTTGGAGATGCTCTAAGGATAGTGTTAGTATTTTAGGACGACCGAAGGGAGTCCTTCTATGTGTTCAGAAAAAAACCAAAAAAATACCCCCTATGGAGCCAAAATGTAGTTCGTTTGTAACTCTTCTTTTTTTTCATCTTTCATCGCAAAAATTGAACGCCAATTAGTCTTTTTTCAACGAAATTGGATCGGAAATTGACGAGTCATCAACCCCGGCTACGCTTAGGCGCAAAAAAATGATCAGAAGATAAACCGATTGACGGTAATTACGGCGTGAAAATTGTAAGAAAACCGTCACCTATACTTAATTTTGATCCTGACCGTTGATTGCCAGCAAAATTCAGCCACCAGATCTACAGTTGATGTTGTTATTACAAAATAAATTTGTTACAATATAAGTATTAGATAAATATTACGTTTATAAATGTTATTAAATGATTGTTACAAAATTGTTGCAAAAACTGTTATAAAACTGTCACAAAGAACCAACCCTCTACAATTCCAACGAAGCACTGCCGAACTTCGGTCCCCCCCCCTGCATTGCGGTCATCTAGTATATATACAAAGGTTATTATAAAAAAATGGTAGATAATGTATATAGTTTACTACCCAGAAACATTGAAGATCCAAAATGATGTTCCAAAAGTATCAATTTTGGATTGATCGGAGGCCTTCAGATCAATAAATATTATAAATCTGGTTGGGGGAAGAGATTTTGTTAGTCTTGTACTTAATTACTTGTATTTTAGCTAAAACTAAGTTGCATTACTCATGTTCAACAATTATCCATTTTTATTTATAATTTCTTTAGATTCACAAATCCATCTGCATCCAATCCGCTCATCCGAGCACTTGCATGTGTCGCATTCGACGGATAACGGATTGGACGTTGGGTGAAAATTTCAAATCCGCCATTTAGATGGATTGGAAGCGGGTGATACCAAACACGAATCCACACACCCATTGCAGATAATTGTAGGATTACAGATAACCTTTTTTCTATCACTAATAGTGAAATGATGAGGATACCACGTGCACCACAATATATTTGAATCTAATGGCCTTCAAGCATACGAGTAGAGAGATGCTTTTACAATTAAATAACTTTTAATGCAGAAAGAGTAAAAGCACATAAACATAACAGATTTGTTAATGAGGAAACCGCAAATGCAGAAAAATATTGGGACCTAGTCCAGTTTTGAAGACTCTCATAATTAAGCTGTTATACAAAGACACTACCAAATTTGTATAGTTGAGACCAAGTAAACTACCTAGTTACCTAAGTTTCCTCATTATCCCTGCCCATATAACCAATATGGACAACTTCAGTATCAGAATCTGTTAGTTCTGTTTGACTCCACCTGGTTAACTTGTTAAATCAATATCTTTGAAGATCTAAAGCCGACAAAAGAGTTTAATTGATTTTAAACATAAAATCCTTTGTCACACTCAACATACATATATCTTATTAATTTCCTACGATGGGAGAGTGGTTACCAAACAGATTAGTCCTTTACTGTTCGGAGGACGACCAAAAAGGTTGAGTGCTTAAAGTCTTCAGAGAGGGTGAAGAAACTTAAGATAGTGGACTCTATCTTAGGATTCACGTGAGTTGTCCAGATTGGTTATATGCGCAGGGATAATGAGGAAACTGAGATAACTGGGGTAGTTTAGCAATAAAAGTCTATCAAAAGATAAACTATATCTAGTCAGATCCCAGCCGATCAAGTTTGTGCATGAAGCAATTCACAAAGACACAAAACTAATAAGGAAAAAAAAATTGTCTTCAAATTTTCACTAATCTTTTCTACCTGCACAATAACAAACTTGATGTAAAGACCCTCAAGCACGTCAACTCTATTAGACCGGTCAAGGGACGATTTATCCTCTAATGACTTGGTTAGATAAATAAGGACGATAATTAATATAAATTAATCCAAAAAAAAATCGGTTACGAAACTAGTACCACTGGATAGATCTTCGAGACGGAGTCTAAAAATCTACATCGCTTTATTAACTCGCCTACAACACCGCCTTGGTATCTTTTAGGAATGATAAATGAAATAAACACTGAATGAACCAGGTTCCACGTAGCAAAATCCAACATAACTACTGGGAAGGAAACCAGGAGGCGGACGACCTAGCTAACCACAAAGCGGATGGAATCCTATAACAAAATATGGGACTAGGCAGTCTCATTTTTTATTGATCTGATTGTTTTAACCGATTCCAAGGGTATTAGATACCCACGTGCATACACCAACTAGCTTCTTTAATATTATGCTTCAAAAAGAAAAGGATCGATAATGCAATATAACTCCTTAAACCTTAACCCAATCTATTTACATCAACTTTAGCCCAATCAGATTCTTCATACGTAATGTGGTGAGAATGGGTCGGTATGAACCGTATTTCACCGCATCCGATCTAATTCATTACAGATTTTAAATTTGACATCTACATCCAATCCATCATCCAACGGATTTGCATCTAATGAATGCGCGAATGATCGAATTGGAAGCGGATAATCCAGTGGATTTTTTTAATAATTAAAATTTATAATAGAGAAAATAAAAGTTTGAGATGTCATAGTTTTCTCTTTTTGTTTGTTGCTCTCAAAAGACAACAGTACAATGCAATATATGCCGAATTATGAGCAAAAAAGGCCTAGCACTGTATAACTCTTTCGTGGCTAATATTTGCTGAAATTACATTACACTAAAATCAAGCCCACCAGAGAATAAAGTAACGAAAAAAACGTCTGCCATTGGAGTTGCGATTACAACTAAGGGTGAGCATTCAGGATCGAAAAGAAACCATCACATCTGAAGTTTGACTTTTTGTCAATCTAATGGGTCTGGATGTCCAACGGATCTTTCATGGTTGCATCGATGTATAATCCGTAATCCATTAGATTTCAAAAATCTTATCCGCATCCAGCCTACTAACGAACGATATGGGCATCCATCCGTAAAAATACGGTTGATCCGGATAAAATCCACGGATTCCGGGCCAAATGCTCACCCCTAACTTACGTATAGTTTAGCACCTCTATTATTTTCTGCAGTTCCAATAGGGAGGTTTCCAGTACTGTATATACTTGAAGTCTTGAATACACCCACAAAGACCAACTGTGGGCTGATGCTGTGCCTCATCTCATGGGCCCTTTAGTGTGTTCCTATATAATGCGTTAGGGTTTTACATATATTTTGCTCATAAAAACCAGTCCTTCCTACCAGCGGCGGCGCATAAATCTTGCCTGCTTTCTCCATTAACCATCTACAGATCTACTTCTTGGCTATCACCGTCGCCACCACCACCACCACTACCTTCAGTAACACCTCCTGGCTGATGATTTATAAATGGAATATGAGTTTTACGCCTCATAAACCCCGGAGGGAGAAAGGAAAAATGGTTGATTTGGATAATTGGTACGAGCGGACTCGGAAATGGGATTTTGATAAGATGTGTGCAAAAGCATATAGTGCTCCTTTATAGAAGAACGAGGAGTTTCTATTGGAGAATTTGGTTCCATTTTTATGCCGTCATCAGTGAATCTGCTCCCTGTTACTGAAGAGTAAGTATCAAAAGAACTACGACTGAAATCAGTTCGGAATTCAATTTTTGAATGACTAATTTTAATTAATTTCTCCTGCTCCTGCTGCACAGATTTGGCGTTGAACCTAATTTCTGAATTAATAAGAGTTTGATTCCAAAGAACGAGATGGAAAGTACGATGCAGGAGGTAAAGGGAGCTGGATTTCAGTCGTTAAAACCATTTGTAAGTATTAAAAATTATCTGTGGATTAGGTTTATTATGTCGATTCTGAAATCGGGTGTTTCTTAGTTCGTTTCAATTGAACATATAAACTGATAGTTGGCAATATTCTCAAGCCTAAATGTGATCCAGCTAGCTAGACTGGCACTACCAAGAAGAGAGGTGCCCACTGTTATCCCAATATATATCACCCATCGTAATATGATTGAGGAAATAGAATTTTAACTTGGCGACTATTCAGATTAATGGACTGATTGAACAATGTTGCACCACATTTATACTGTGTTTAGGAAATGACTGACTCCTGAATGTGTATATGTTTGTAACATTTTAGTTTTGATCTTCAAGGAAATGATACCCTTAGTTGTAAAACATCGGCTTACTGTAATTTTGAGTTTGCACATCACAGTTACAACTTTTTGAAGTTATTAAACTGCTTGGACTGTCTTCCCAATTAATGTCCCCATACATAATATGCTTGAGGAAATAGAATTTTAACTTGGCGATTACATAGATTAATGGACAATGACTGACTCGTAAACATGTATATGTGATGACAACATTTTAGTTTTCATCTTAAGGAAATGATACCCTTAATTGTAGAATTTCAGATTACTGTAGTGTTGAGTTTGCACATCGCAGTAAGAACTTTTTGGTATATTGGAACGCCTTCAACACCAAAATTGTGATCACGTAACTAGGTTGACAGCTTCATCTGATTTAAAAACATGTGAGCCAAATTAACTCGGTTGATAGTTCGTTCTGCTGGAGCAGTCAGACTTTTATGAACCACATACAACTTAGGATTTCTTAGCAATTTTATACTCTTGCGTAATTGGTTTTAGATAAATCATTTAAAGCCAGAATAAGTCAAAGAGTACTGATTTATAGCTCGCTGTATGCATGCACACATCCTAGGTGAATGTCCTGCATCCATGGGCAACACTTTTGGAGTGAATGCCTGCTATGAGCCTGTATGTAGTAGAGTTACAGACACTGATTTATGTTCTGTGTTGATTATATTTTCAATTGAAGAAAGTTTACGCCAAGCATTGTATGACAAAAAATCTACTGGCCCAAAGCATATAGTTTTGCAAATTCGTGTAGTCAAGCACAAATGTACGTATGTTATTGTTATATCTGTAGTAGAGTTTATTGTGTATCTGTTGTTCTTCAGTTGGTCCACGCCCAATAAATTCATTCAAAATCGTTATGATTATAGAAACTACATACACGTACCTATGTTGGGGACAGGGAGAAGGAGAAGGCCGATTTTCTGTTAGTGTTGTGCACAGTCAGTAATATCCTGCAACCACCAAATGATTCAGTGATTTGAGATTTGGGTTTCAAGTATTTTTTTTTTTTTTTTTTGACATCTAGGTTTAGAGAACAAAAATTGAAACATATTCGGGTTTTAATAATGACATTTGGAAAATAGTATTTTCAATAGGTGTGTGACTAAAGTCTTGAATTCCTAGGGTCTGCTAATTCTAGATAATTTTGTGTATATCATTATACATGAACATTTACCATCTGGTGGTCTAGTAATGGATGATTAAGAAGTGCAACTAGGGAACTCTCCAAATTGGTACGACCAAGTGTATGTGCGAAAAAAATTTGTTGTGCATATACACAATTTTGTTTCATGTATATGGGAAACAGTTTTGTCTGATTGTCGCCCTCAACACACTTTTCTTGTTCACTTATATCATGAAAACTATTTGTATCTTTTTGTAATGGTTTCGTGAACTTATATTATCATGACGTTTATTTGGTGCAGTGATGCATAAAACATGGAATGCATTAGCTTCAAAGTACCTCAGAAGACGATTCTTCCTAAAATTATGATGCTGAAAGAAAGCAAGTGACGTAATGAGATCAGTTTTTAGTTTAAAAAGGCTTAAAGACTGTGCTTGAGATGCCGATCACATGAAGGATGATGTTATGAAACCTCTTGAGATCAAGTAAATAGTTGAAGAAGCTTCAAGACAGTGCTTACAATGCTGCGTAGTTAATGGATGAATTTTCTTACAAAACCTCTTGCATCTACACCAATAGCTCATTCTCCATTTTCGTATCAAGCTGGCTAATTTTTTGCAGCTCTAACAAGTTTTTTTAGATGTTCTGTCAATGATAGAGTTTTCTAATCCAGTGCTCGCAAAGATGATGGTCATCCACTCTTTTAGTCAAGTTGATGTGAAAAAATCTTCCTCAGTCTTGCAGTCTGAGTATTTAGAAGGGTTTTTAACTTTTTATCTTCTGCGTGCTTCTAAGAATTCTGTGTCAATTAGGACCTGTAAGTCTCATGGAAATTTGTAAAATCTTTACAGAAATTTGTACACATTTCCTGGTTTGCTTTATAAGACAGCTAGTACTGTGTGTCTCTTTGGTTATATTTACAGCACTTCTTGTTTCACTTAATTGCTTGATTTTCTGCACAACCTGTAGTTTGGTTAAAACTGATCACCTATAAGAACTGCATTCTTTTCGAAGACTTCTACTAACGTATGCTTGTCTATCCTGCAACCCAACCAGAGCAGTGTTCCATGGCAATGATAGTACCCAGCCTCTCACACTATCAGAAGTGACCAAAGAGAGGGCTAAATTGAGTTTTGTCCCGGCTATATGCTTGCCCATTCTGAAGGACAAAGCTGCCATGACTGCTCTGGTTGTAAATAAGTTGTAGAAAATAAAAAGTCAGTCAAGACCATTGGCATAATCTGAAAAGAGAAATATTTCACTGGTTTCCGATTCGCTCAAACTGTACAATAAGTATATACAATAGCAAAAGTAAAATCTTCAATGAGCTTCTAATGACAGGTTTTCAGCGAACTGAAACGCTCTCAAATCGATGGGTTTGTCGATGATTTTTGCTCTTTTAGCTTTGAGGACGTATTTGAGCTCTTCAGTACGAACTGTCTTGTTTTTTCTCTTTTTAAATCTTCATATATGCTCACTAGCGATCCAAGGTCCTGCCCATTACTCTCTATTCCTTGCTGGTCTGGTTTCTTTTCTTTTCCTTGTCTTTTCGCAATAACCTGTGCTATCTGGTGCATGCTTTTCCGTAACTTCCTTCCTGCTAACTTTTTCGACTTTCCTTTTGGTAATGGTTCATTGATGTCATGCAGGGCAGGTTTCTTACCTTCTCCTTTCCTGGTTTTATCAATAACCTTTGCTCGCTGGTTCAATCCTAATTTCTCTCTCCTCCAAATTGACATTTATCGTTACCATGAATTGCTAGTACTCCTGGATGTTGTTGTGAAGACGCATCGGCAGCAGGATTTAAACTACTCATTATATCTACTTCTCCTGGTGGCTGTGAAACAGCAAGATGACTTGAAGCTATGTTCTCCGTGTTCTGAATTAGTTTCCCCATTTCAGCGCTTCCTAGTAGTTGTTGTTGCTGTGAAACATGATCGGTCATAGATACTACGTTTTTAATCTCCTTAATTCCTTTCATTGCTGGTTTCCGACTCCTATATGACATAACAAAAACATATCTTTTAGAACAATTTGCAATTAGCAGTCATGAACATAGGTCACCAAGCACAGCTAAATGGTCTTCTTTCACACTCATTGGTTCGAATCTGGACTAAATTAGCATTGACATAAGATCAATTCGCTGCATATGGTCAAAGACACATAACTCGAGCGGAAAAAAAAACCAATGAGCGAGCCTGAACTCTAGCAAAATTACTCTAGATTCGAACAACAACAAATCTGTAAAAACGTTTTTGTAATTTGCAGTCTTAAACATGGTCACCTACCATAGTTAAATGGTCTTTCTCCTTATAGTTGATCAATCAAGTACGTTGGTAACCGCAGGTGTTGACACTGATCCGTTCGAATCTAGACTAAATTAGGCTAGAAATAAGATCAAATTGCCGCAATCTGGCCTAATAATGAGATCTTTCTTGGCAGCTCAAGGACATTAAACTCATGCAAAAAAACACAATGAGTAAGCAGACACTGAACTCAAGCAAAATGTACACCCTAAATTTCCCATCAACAAAAGGAACCCACAATTTTACCAAAAATTTAAGTAATGAGAAATCGGACACTTAAGATGATCAGATTTACAAATTTAAAATCCCTAAACTCAACATTTCATCGTAATTCAGGTAACATTAAAAGCCCTAAATTTCTAATTACAGAGTAAAATTTCACCAAGGAAATAGAGATGCGGGAGCAAACCTGTTAGGATGGTGATCGGGAGGACTTGATCGAGATCGAGACAGCAGCAGCTGAAGCTGCTGAGGGTTTTAGTGGACGAGCTGAGCTCCCCCTGAATTTATGAGAACCGGCAGGCAAAAGCAAAACAAGTGCGGGGACTCGGGGAGTGTTGGACTAGCTATTACTATTAGTCCATATTGTTTGGGGGTGTACCAAAATACATATAGGACGCCTTTGGGTTGGTACACCCCCAAGCATATTGGCACCCCCATTAGCAGCCTTGGTTTTTCAGGTCATGGAAAACTTCGATCCCGAGTGAAGTCCCAACCGACTACCAAAACAACCGATTGAGCTAGATTGCTAAAGGCCGAACCGGTACCAATCCACAAATTCAATTGCCAAAATTGTTTTGTTTTATGGTATCAGCCCTAGTTAGCAATTCGACGAGCGGTAAAAATTCGGATCAGTAAAAGTGCGCTCATTAATTGGCTGGACGAAATATTAGTTCGATCAAATATACGGTGAATAATTCGTGATTCGGTAAAAATGCGGAAATGCGTATATTCATGTTTGATGCGTTTAACATATCTCAATTCGGCACGCGACTTATATTTTCACTATAAAAATATATTTTTTAGTATTACCATGTATTAAAAATCATTGGACTGTAATTAATTATGATTTTTTTATTGTACTCGCTCCATCCCCAATATAAAGACGGAGAATTGAATTTTTGATGTCCCAATAGATAGGCGGAGATCTATTTTCAAGATGGGTTTTTCCATATGTTATCCTTATTTATCCTAGTTTAATTGGGGGTCCAAGAAACTAATTGGAGGCCTCCCACTAGAGGACAAAAAGGGTCACTAAAACCTAAGTTGAGTTATCCCTTATCCAAAAAAATATTAAATGGCTAATCTACCCTTATATAATTAGTGATAATCTTAATTAATTAGTGATAATCTTACTTAATTAGAGTTTAACTCTTTTTTTTTTCAAATTTTTTGTCTGCAATTTTTTTTTTTTTTTTTTATTGCCCAGATTTGTATGAAAAATCGTCATGGTATTGAAGTGTTTCAATGACGACTCTAAACAGTCGTTACTGTTTAAGTGATGACTCTAAACAATCGTTACTCTTTCAATGACGACTCTAAACAGTAGTTATTGCCTATAAAAGAGTCGTTATCTTCTTCGAAAAGTTATTAATGGCGGAAATATGTTGCTTGTACGACTGCTTGGAGTCGTCATATACATAATTGGTGGTACAACGTTTTAATTTTCCTATTTGTGCAACATTTATTATTAATAAAAATACACATTTTTGGGTCCCATTTTGGTTTTCTCAACGTTTTATTTATTTGGTTGCATTTATATCCGTTGCTTATTTTAGGTGATCTGCACCTGAATATATATTGATTCTGCATATACTATTCATCTAGAAGACCCAATTTAGGATGGAATCTCAATATCATCAAAGATCAAGAACAATTATTGATCATCACAGATTCACAATCGATCAAGAACGATTCATACATCAACAGAGTAGATACAGAGTAGATAGATGAACTTACCATAAACCCATACAATATTGAACAACAAAAATCTCAAATGTTATAAACACAAGTTTCTGAATTTAAAACTATGAAACATTATTTCATACAAAACCTCAGCACTTGTATTTGGTGAAGCTCCCTTTCACCACTAATAGTTTACCTGAACTGGTACTTGGTGCAGCTCTGCCAAGACTTCCCATAGACCCGCCTCTGCCATGACATCCTCTTGACATAGGTGTAATAGTTGTAGTAGCACCTGATGCAGTTGAACCTCTACACGATCACCTCTAGGTCTTGTTATAGACAACTGTCAAAAAAAGAGAGAGCATTCCAAACTTAATCATATACACAACATGAAATAATACCACTGGGGTTAAGTGAGTACAATTTTTTACCCTCAGCGAAATCCCACAATGAAATTGCACCATTTTTACCACCACCTGCACTTGGACTATCAAATGACATCAACAGTGAGTTATATTAGAACACAACATGGAGGATACTGCAAGACAAAGCACAACAATGACAGAAACAGAAGGATTGCATTAATTACATTACCAGTTGTCTTGCCAGCAATAAGGACATCACTCATATCGAACTGAGAACATGAAACAAAGCATAGAGAGTAAAATGAAGCTACGGGAAATTCAGGAAACTCAAACTTAGAACTCTGCACACCTGGGTGTGTTAGCAAATGAAGCTACTTCATCCATGTAAGCACGTACTAAATATCCATGTGCAAATCAAGAAGGTCGGTGATTGCATAAGTGAGTAGAAACCACAACTGAAACAGAATAATCCAACCACAGGTGAACATCAAACCAACCCACAAGACCATATTTTTTAAAGTAAACCCACAAGGCTTTGCACATAATTGCATAAGTAGATGATTTGATGCTTAGAAAGCTACTTTAGAAACTGAATTGCCAGACCTCCAAAACTATTTGAATAATCAATAATGTAAACATATCATAAAACTAATGCATGTCAACACAAAATAAAAAGGTAAAAATGGAGGACTAGAAACTTAATAATAATCACGACTCACAGGGAAGTATTGAGATTGCATCATTGTCCCAGGTTTCGAAATTCCCTACAGCCTTCCTCTCACGAACAGAAAAATCAAATAAAAAGGCCACATGAGACTTTTCAAACTCCTTCTCGTCTGCCTTCATGCGTGCATTTTCATTACCTGCTTAGGTTCATAGTATCAGCCTGGAACAAGAAGATACAATACATTTTCATTATCAAAACAAGGCAGCTGAATACCCATTGTGTTCAGCTGATGAGGTGAGAACTGAGTTATCTGGAATCGGTAACTAGGTAACATGTCCAAATGCATGCAGGTTTAAGACTCCCAGATGAGCCAGTACGCTTGGTCTATCAAGAAGCTTAAACCTTAGGATCCAAAATTTAAAATCACCATACTAGAATCCTCTTTACAAAGGTCATATATTTCTCCAAACAAGCGGGTGTAATCCTCATAGATGTTGTTAACCTTGAGCCACATACTTCATACACCCTAGAGTACAGAAACGAATTTATTTTTCTTATTTTTTACCTTCATAACCCTGAACCTTGAGAACTTAATTGCTCATCCCAAGAGATAAAACCTGAATAAGGACGGGACGCATTGTACAAATATAAAAACATAAGTAGAAAAACAATCACCTTAGTATCAGTTTCCATCTCCATGAGCTTCTCTCCAGACTCAGGAGCACCATTTTCAACTCAAACCTTTGCATCTTGCATAATGACATCAACTACGGCAGGTGTTGCATCTTGTGAAGCGTCAATCTCCATCTTGGCAGGCTCCTTTGAAACTGGGATATCTTATTCCTCTTCTTCTAGGAGCTGAAATAACCAAATGCACCTCCACGTTAAGACAAATAAATAGATAAATGAAGCATGCATTTGGATACTTCCCTATCACTGAATTATCATGGTGTTCAAAACTTACAGTTGGTGAATCAATAGAGATAGTGCCATGGAGATTCAATCGGGATTTAACATTTATCTTTGAACGCTCGCCATGCTTGGATTGAGAAGGACCAATCTATCAAAACTGAAAACATCAAGGTTAGAAGTGTCTCCTTTAAGCACCACAAACTGTAAACAATTAAGTACCATTGGAAAATAAATAGTTACCGTGTACGTGTTAATCCTTACTGGTACTTGCAACTAATCAGCTGCATTGGCATACTGAACATCAATGGTGAATGAGATGTCACATCAGCTGTAATGTGTGGTTTGATGATGTCAAATCTCCCTCATCCAACGGCTGTGATGTTGCAAATTCCTTTTTGAACTCGCACTGCGAGTTCAAATTTCCCCCCCTGAAATAAGTAAGGCAGAGTTTCAAATCAAACTCTTCGAATTCAATTCGAGGTTTAGTCCGAAGATCAAACCACCTCTCAAAAAAAGTGTAACAGTCATATTCATGTTAAGTATAGTTATATATTTAGCGGATTTCAGAGTGACTGGCGAGCAAGGATGGAGAGTACTTCAAAGATAGACATAGGAATTTACCAAGGGGAAATACTTTCAGGAATAAAAAGACAAGAGGTATACATCCGTAAGTCTTCCTCGGTTGGGTGCAGTCATAATGTTATTCACACTAATTTAATTTGGTATTTGTGGTGCACAACTTATCCACCAGATGTTATTGATGGTACAAGCGAAGAAGCGTACTTCAAAATATACGGCAACTATACTCTTAGATTAAAGGAAATTTTTGGAATAATATAAAGCCGAAAGAGCCTTCAAGTTTGTAGAGCTTAATATAACTAATGCCACTGTTGGACCTAGTGGCACAGACACTCGGCCATCCATCTACTTCACTAATTTATTTGAGTAGGTTTTCACTGCAACGTAACATTTTCCCAATTTTTCTATTAGACACTCAGCCATCCATTACTTCACTGGTTTATTTGAGTAAGTTTCTTATCATAACTTAACTTTCTATTAATTTTTCTATTTAGATAAATTTGTTTTGATATTTATTTTTCTGTGTTTGTTTCATAGACAATTGTCAATTGTATTTGTAAAAATCTATGATCAATCTGGACTCACTTGTGCATCTCTGACTCCGGCTTATATCACCATGGAGTTGGTTGATGATAGATTATCAGTGCGGCTCATGGATAATTTAAGGTGTCTAGAGAGGAATAACCCACAAGATACGGCCCAAAGTAAGATCCATACTTCCCTTCATTTAAATCTCCATGTATATTTACAGCCTGACATACTCCTAATACTAGTATTGTTCAGGGGTAGTCCTGATAATATTTACACCAAGGTGAAAAAAAATGTCACATAGCTTATTTTGTTTTTCACAAACGTTAGTGGTTACAATTTGAGGGAAAATGTGTTTACCCATTTTAAACTTTTAATTTAGTCATTACGAATTAAACTTCTTCTAATTACATTTACACACATTTTCAAAAAAAGAAAAAAATAACGATGGCGATGTTTAATTCAGGATTCACAAAAACACTAATTTATCTATGTATTTATAAGAATTTTGGCACTTTGAAACTTTAAAGAAAAATAATGCGCTTAAATTTTAGTTTTATATATGCAAAATATGTGGTATGATTTTTAAATTTTCTCCGCATACAAATATTGCCGAGTTAATACACAATGTCTCAAGATATAAATTTTATTTTCTTACATATAGTTGTTCTTGTATAACATGATATTTCATAAAAACACTTTGTTTCACATGTGATTTATTTTATATAAGTCCGGACATTTTTTTTAGTTTTATATTTTTTATATAGTTTGTATATAAAATAAACGCATCAATTTAAAAAAAAAATATAAGCACACCAATTTAAGTTGTTAATTATTTTTATTAAAAATTAAGAAATGAAAATCTTAAAATAATATATGTTTTTCTTAGATATGGATTCATATATGAAATGGAAAAAGTGGAAAGATAATAATTTGATAGACAAATCACATATCTTCACATTTACTAGTATTACAGTAATACATAAGATTGTGATAAACGCATATTTTGAAGTAAATATGTGTGTAAATACTAATTACTAGTTATCTATTGAAAAATAGAAAGAAAAAAATAGGTTTTTTTTTTTTTTTACACAGTTCGTAGATTATCAAGTCTTGTACTCCTAATCCCAAAAGTCGAGAGTCAATTAATATATTGTGCAGCATAAAAAGGTAAGTTCATTTTCAAAAATAAACTTGTTATTCACTCTTTTTTTTTTTTTGAAGTTTTTAGTTTTGATGTTGTTGGTTGAAGAAACATTGATGTTATCTATCAACGGTTCCTACTATTTATATATATGCTTAGATTTGTAAGTATACTCTTTAAGATATACAAGCAGGTCCCTAACTGAATACTATATTACATGATTTAGAAAGTGATAGAAGAAGAATTCTAAAACATAATAAATTGACAGAAAGTGTGATCCCAGTCCGTGGCACATGGAGTTGAGAGTCTTATTTGGGGAAGATGAAGACTGAAGGTCTGGTAAGTGTGGATGAGTAGCTTCGGATATACACTTATGAAATATTCATAACAATTTTCCACGCCCAAAGTTCTCTGTAATAAATAAGCAATATGTAAAAGTAGTCACTAAATCAATCTTTTGGTTGCTTTTATATCAAAAAATTCAACGGAAATACAAATAAAAGATAAGGCAAGGGAGAATAAATAATTAACAACTTACCCAATTGAAAAGACGAGGGTACCCAAATACACCACAATCTTTTATTTTGATCACAACCTATACAAGACCCACCGTGTATAAACATGTTGAAGCAACAATCACTAAAGGAATATTTCAACACGGTGTCCACTTGAGAAAGGGTTAGTCCAAACTGGTCTAACACGTGAATATATCAAAATCAAGTAGATAAATCCAATACACTTTGTGTGATCATCCATGGATATGAAATCGAGACAATACGACAACAAAGTGTTCACTTGATAATAGGTACGGTAATAACTGAAACCTTATAGGATCAATATCAAGTGCCTAGCTAACGTACAAGTGTATTTACTTTAAATTATATAACAAATATAATTGCGGAAAAGTAAAGTAAATAACACAGCAATATTTTGTTAACGAGGAAACCGCAAATGCAGAAAACCCCCGGGACCTAGTCCAGTTTTGAATACTATCAGAATTAAAACGCTATACAAAATCAAATACCAACTTCGTATAGTTGAGACCAAGCATACTACCCCTAGCTACTTAGTTTCCTCAGTATCCCTGCGCCTTCGACTTCTAGAGTCACACACGTGAATAGAAAGTCCTTTGGATCGTATTCCAAACAACAAAAGGAGAATCTGTTTGGTAACCACTCTAATCAATCATGCTACAAGATATAGATGATTCGTTTGACAAAGACTCTTATGTTTAATCTAATAAACTCCTTTATCTGGTTTATTCAATATATCCAATAACTATCGAAATAGTCAAGTTTAGATTTGCACTCAGTCAATATAAATATCAAAGAGAAATATAATGAATGTCGATCTAGCGTAACTAATCAATCGATAAATCGATTCTAGTTGGATCCCATGTCGATCAAGGTTTGTGCAAACAAATTTAAAAGATACGAAAACTAATAAGAAATCTTCTTCTTCTTCAAATCTTCTTTAATCTTCAAAACCTGCACAACATCCCTTGAATCTCTTGTGATCAATCAAGCACAAAACGGAGTCTATTAACATATTATCACAAGATGTCTTTAGATCTACAAATAGTTCTAAAGATCCTGTCGATACTATGATCTAGTTTGAGTGAATATTATATCAGAAGAGAAGATTCTCAAGCATAAACAAACTAGGTGTAATAAAAGTTTGAACAACCGTTAGTCAATCAAATCAATCGAAAACTAATAAAACTGCAATTATCTAGCTTCCCACCAACGGTACTCGTAGAGCTTCTTGATCCCACAAAATTCTTTAAGCGAGTGGTCGTAAGAGATTTCACCTAATTAGGATATTTTCCTCTCCGATTAGACGGCTCCACTATAAACAACGAGAAATGGAGTTTTCCTGGCTCTTAGGATAGTTTGCTATAGAAACGAAAACTTAGGTATTTATAGACCAAGGATGTTTGGACACCAAGGAATTTCCAAAACCGAAAATATTCTCAAGATATGCAATGAATGACAAATTCGGTTTTTGTTAATTCCAATAAATGCTTGTCCAATATTTCCGAAATCTCTCAATAGAAAATCTCCAATTAGTAAATGCACATTACTAATTTTTATTCTCTAGAGCTATGCATTAATTGCTGGTAATTAACGCACATAAAATAAAAAACCTTAAAAGATTCTCAAGTTATTTCGGTACGGGATCTCCTTGAGTACTAAGGAATATCTTTGAACAATAAATGATAAGAGTTACTACTCGTGTTCAATCAACTTTTCACTGCAAATCCATATTTCATATATACATGGATTTGCTTCTTGGAATTGGTTATACCACACTTCCAAACAAGTTTAGAACTGGTTTGCATGTTTCCCAAGACTACTCTATGATTGGACATACGAAGACACAATGGTTAGTTGTGATCGGTCATTACAAGTCATATACATGGGTTCAATCGGTTATACCAATCACTAGGATCGGTTACCTTAACATGTCACCTACTTGTGATCGGTCACACCAGTCACTAGGATCGGTTACACCAATTACAAGGATCGGTCACATCTATACATGGTACGATGACTAGCGCAGACCATAGATTAACATGTTTTGAATATCAAGATGGGGTGATGGAGTTAGATCCTGCTAATGGAATTAGCAATAGTGGTTGGTGTTTCGTATTTGATCGGGGGAAAGCTGCGAGGGTATCGTATAGTGCAATAAAGTTGAATCACATTACTTGCTTATTGCCTCTTAGGATCTCTAAGGCTACGAGTTTTGTTTTTTATCGTGGGAAGTCAGCTGGATGCAATACAAGGGTACAAGAGAATAAGAACGAGGCGATACGTGCTAGAATCTATTAAAACGTTCTCCTCTGGAGCCGAGAAATCTTTCAACCGAGGGTGGTTGATGCATGGGCATAATGTCCCTTTTTAGGGATATTATTTAATTAGGAATGTCTTATGATTTAAGGACGTTTTTAGTTGTTTCCATATTTAGTTTAAGGTTTCTTTGTTTAGTTTTATCTTTCTAATATAAATAGGCGACTAGGTATTTTTTAGAGAACATACTTTTATTATGATATTTTGTTAAACTTTAATCTGCAAATTATAGAAGAGTAATGTGTTTCTAACCTAGACTCAATTATTACGTTCTATTGTTATCAGTCCTATGTTCTACTCGTTTATCTTTGTTCTATTTTCCCCAGTTTAGTGTTCTGATTTTTAGTAACTCATCACGTATCCTATTGTGAAACTATAAACTCGACATCGATCATGTTCAATTAACACTACACATGCTTTGATGATGGGCTCAAGGAAAGTAAATCCTTTTATTTTTCTTTCATTCATATCTTTCCTCCTATTTTATAGGGTTAAAGTTGCAAAAAAAAATGAAAGATCGAATGTCATTATACAGAAAGGGAAGTACCTACTTTGATTCTAACAAAACATACATAACCATTAACAATGGTTTTGTTTTGAAACCCTTACCAAATCCCAAATGCTCCGTGTGTAAAAGTAAGTAACATTCCATTTTGTACCTCATATGTAAATGTTTGATAAACAATTTAAATCTTATAATTTTTTATATGCAAAATAGTTGACTACTATTATTATTTATAATGTTAGGAAATGTGCACATGTTTGATGAAACTCATGAAAAATTTATATGTTAGTATCAATGAGAGTTTCGGATCATATTGTATATGCAAAAATGGTTGATAATTTCCATTATTTTGTGTAGTGGTTTTATAAATGAAGTATTTAAAGAAATGATGTTGTTTTGGTTAGTTGCTAATAACATTTGAAGCTGTATCTTAGAGGAATAATTAACTACATCAGTTTCCATGAAGTGCTGGAGACAGAAAACGTGTCGATAATAATGAGAAATCACTTGCCAAAAATAAACAGTGTTTGGTTTTCGATATTCTTTACTAAAGTATTCTGAAGCCATTGAAAACGTAATTCAATTTTGAAAAATAATGTTATCATTGATAGGATTTACAAGTGAACGTGTAATTTGAAAGTTCTTTTACATCATTACATTTTGAATCAAAATATAAATTTGATGGTTTTAGAGAATCCTATGAAGCATGATCTACTAGGTTAGCTATAATGTGATGCAAGTTGTATTCTAACTAAAGGTTTTGGGTTCATTTTATGGTTGTTTGTAGTCTATTATAAAAATATCATGTTTACAACATTATTCATCGTTGTTTCATCCATTCATATTTTTAGTGTGTTTATTCCTTTTGGTAGAAAGGTCCTTTCTATCAAACAAGGAAGGAAAATAAAGTCTACAATACAAAGATTATGCACGTAGGAAAATATGTGGAAATCTTTCTTCTTCTTTTTTGGGATTGAAGATTAAAGTATATATAGCCATCGATCAACAATACTTAAAATTCATTAAGAAAATCAAGCGGATCATACAAAACTTTGGAGAAATAATAAATTCAATGGAACCGACATTGAAGACTACTATATGAAGATATTCTGCGTGAACAAAAAAAAGAAGAAAGAAGTAATGAAGATGTTGAGAGATCAAGGTTGAACAACTCAAAACCTTTGTTTTAATTGAAATAGAGGAATCAATGAACCTGATCAACAGCCAACAAGTCTCCCACAAAATTTTAATGCCTCCTTACCTTCTTCGACCAAAAAAAAAAAAAAAAAAAAAAAGACTCATTTATGAAGAAGTGGACTACAAGAAAACACAACTTTTTGAAGATTTTTTACGATTTTCTGAAGATATTTTGTAAGGCTTTCTCATTGTCCGAGGGGAGGACAGCGCATTCAGCTTTCAAAATACCGTTCAACTTGATGAAAACTCAGCATACGAAAGGGAGCATATTTGGCAGAGTTAATGTGTAGGGTAGACTTAATACTATGGGATGAAGCAACAATTGTGCATAAACATGCCTTCGAAGCACTTGATAAGATATTGAAGGATCTGAGTAGCAATCCTATCAACATATTTGGAGGAAAAACTATAACCTTTGCTGAAGATTTCACGCAGATATTATCGATGACTCTCAAAGGAACAAGGAAAATGATTGTTGATGCATCAATAAATAAATCATATTTGTGGAGAGATTAATTTAAATATCTCCATCCTTGATGAGAATATGCGACTAATTTTTGGCTTTTCATCGGCAACAAAAATAAAAGAAGAATTTGGTATTTATGAGGATTATTGTTACAGGGAAAACTAACATTACATGTGCAAGAGCAAAAGAAAAATAAGTGCTAGAAGTGGTTGACTAGCTATTAGTCGTGAACATATTACACTAAGGAAGATCCATTCATAAAACTCATCTACATTTTCTTACACGTGTTTTTCAGGTCATGGAAGAGCGAGATTAGGGGTTTAAACTTTAATCTGGAGTAAAGCCCGAACCAACTACCGAAAATGATTTGAGCAACAACCGGTCAGATTGAGCCCATTTATTTGGATGTATATTTAGAAGAAACTTTTTAACTTATATAAGTTAAAAAATAAGTCAGTGCGGCTATGTTTCAAAACTAACTTTTGTGAGGAAAAAAGTTTTTGCTTCTCACTTCTGCTTTGGTATAAGAATATATATGTTTTTCTGCTTATCTTATGAGAGCATGTGCTATGGGTTTATCTAACTAGTGGCTACAAATTTGAGCTAATTTGCCTCTTTGTTCCCTCTAAACACTGCTATACACTCCTTCATGCGAAGGAGTGGTCTACAGTGGACAACACTGCAAATCGCACTATCGGCTAATCAAATTAACAGGTGCACTGCAAACCATTAGCCGTTTCAAATTGGAACATCAAACTCAAATACTCAAACCATTAGATGCAGAACTCATATGGACGGTGACAAAGTGCAGTCTCCTACAAAATTTGCTTGTTTGTATTGTTGGTACGAATTTCAAACTTTCGCTTCGTCCTTGCTTTCTTGCACGACAAAGATTATGCCCTATGATCTTCCTTTCCACCTTCACCACAATGGAGTCCTTGGTAGAGACTACCAATGGCCCTGGCTGTGAAACAAAAGTCAAGCCTAGATTCCCAAAAGTCATAAAAGGAAATAAATTGTTACGCGAAAAGTAAAATTTTCTTTCTCTAAAATAAATCATTTTATGGTGTTTAGAAACAAGCTTTTAGTTAACTTTTTTATCTTTTGGTAATAATTCGTTTACATACACATTCGGAAATAACTTTTTAATTTCTAAAAATCAAAAAAACAAAAAATTTATTTGAGTGTAAAATTTATTAAATTATAAAAGCAAGAAGCAATTTTTTGATTTTTAAAATAAGATACCTTTACTTCTGACTTCTATTCCGGAAGCCGAAACAATTCTACTTCTTGCATATAGCACAGTTTTTCAACTTTTAAGTAAGTCCAAATTTCACTTTCCAAAGTAAACAAACTTATGAGGCCATGCCCCATGTGACGACGAGCTTATCTAAACAAATATATAGAGAGACTGATTGACTGACGGAGTAATACAAAGTGAAGATGCGGAATCCAATAAAGTGAAAATTAAATAATAAAAATATCACGAATGTTAGGTTTTCATTTCTTCCACATTTCCCCCCCTTTCTTATTCCCACCACCACCTCTTCTTCTTCTTGGGCTGCTGCAGTTTGAGGTCAGATTCACACATCAATGCTTGTGATTCTCCTCTAATCTCTCAGTTTCCCTACCTACATTTTGTGGAAATGACAACTTCATGCTCAGATGACGATGAATCGTCTCAGTAAGTGTTTTCTAATTTTAGTGTCTTAACTGTTTGATAAATTGTCTCACTGAACCCAAACCTGTTTCTTTCTAATTCTTTGAAGTTTTGTGCTGTAGAGTCTTTTTTATGGTTCTTTTTCTTATTAATTGGAGTTTGTTAGAACACTAGCATTAGACTAGAAAACTGAATGTTGATGAATATTATGTATGTTTCAGGTCGGAAAATGAGAAAAGGAGAGTTTTGATTCGGATAAGTGTGATACTCGGTGTAATGTTCTTAATCATATTGGGTTGCGTACTGTGGAAGAACAATAACAAAAAACAACCACAAGGTATGTAGATTGTAGATTATCCATGTTCTTCTAAACAAACTCGGTGGTGGTAGCGGTGGTGGTTTGTACTGGTGGGTGGTGATTAGCACCGGTGGTGGTGGTGGGTTGTGGCGTGGTAGCAGGTATGAAGTGGTAGATTAGTACTAGTGGTGGTGGGTGGTGGTGTGGTAGCAGGTATGAAGTGGTAGATTAGTACTAGTGGTAGTGGTGGTGGTTAGCACTGGCGGGTGTTGTGGGTGGTGGTCTGGTAGCATGTGTGTCGATAGCGGGTTGTTGTGTTGGTAATGGTGGTGCTGGTGTTGGCATATTGGTCATTTTCCTGTGACAGGAATTTATTGATCAAGATTTTTCTTTCTGCTAGTTGTTAATCATGGCTGCTCTTAAGATGTTTCACCAGTATTGTAGCTTTACCATATTTTCTCTTTCAAGTCTTCGGTGCCCATTCATTAGTGACTTCCTTTCTTGTTTGTTTACACTGTCAATCTTAAATGTGTCACTAGGTGGCAGTTCTGGTGGCGGTTCTGGAGGCGGTTCTGGCGGTGGTTCCATAACACCAGGATTACCCGTAGCTACGTGGTACGGAGATCCAAATGGTGCTGGTAGTGATGGTAAGTCACGGTAGAGGCATAGATATCTGTATACATTAGTTGTAAGAGATTAGTGAAGATTTGTGTATCCAAAATGTGACTAGCCATCTTAATTAGCTTAGTCTGATTGCTGTACATGTTCAAGGTCCAGAAAATGACATATTAATTATTTGCAGAACATCTTAATTCACCAAATAAAACTTGGTTCCTGCTTGTAAAATTGAAAGCTTGCTTATCATTTTAAAAATTAGATAGTAGATGATCTGATGATTCACATGTGATGAGTAGTTATACTAAATAGTGATGGTGTTAAAGATCGTCTTTTTTGTGTACGTACGCAGGTGGCGCTTGTGGTTATGGGAATGCTGTTGGGCGACCACCTTTCTCTTCAATGATATCAGCTGGTGGCCCTTCTCTTTATAAGTCTGGAAAAGGGTGTGGTAGCTGTTATCAGGTGATGTATAGATACATAATGATCTTAGACAAGTTCTTCAGTATATCACCATTTGTTTGGCAATCTTATTGACAATGCTGAATCACTAATTAAGTTTGTAATTTTTCTTGGATATTTTATAATATAGGTAAAATGTACGGGACATTCATTATGTTCAGGAAATCCAGTAACTGTAGCGATTACAGACGAGTGCCCAGGTTGCTCAGAATCAACCCATTTTGATTTGAGCGGTACAGCTTTTGGAGCCATGGCCATTTCTGGCCAAGAGCAACAATTGCGCAGTGCTGGCATTCTGCAGATACAATATCAACGGTACATTCTTTTTATAATCTTTTATTTCTTACGTAACGCTAACCACAAGTACATATATTTTAGGATTATGGTGGCTGTTTCATGCACACATTCATGCTACATATATTCCAAATGGTTTTTGAGGAGAAGGTATTGACTGGAGTTTTTACCTGGTTTGCAGGGTGGAATGCAACTATCCAGGCACGAATATTGTGTTTCAGGTTGATGGTGGTTCAAACCCTTACTATTTTGCTACATTGGTTGAATATGAAGACGGAGACGGTGATATTGCTACTATCGATCTTCAAGATAGTTCAGCTTCGGCTGATTGGCGACCAATGCAGCAATTGTGGGGTGCTGTATGGAAGTTAAATTCAGGTTCCGCACTGAGGGGTCCATTATCTCTACGTCTTAAGTCCTCTAAGGGGGAGATGCTTGTAGCATTAAATGTCATTCCAGCAGGGTGGGGAGCTGGTGTTACCTACCGGTCAATTGTCAATTTTAATGAATAACTGTTATCTGTAGTTTGTTAGTGAATAGCTGTTATCTGTAGTTTGTAAGTTTCTATGGTATAACTAGTGGCTAGCCACCGCGCTGCAAGGTTTTGTATATATTTATATTGTTCGTCTAACTGTTCAAAGAAGAGAGGTAACCAAATGACGTCTTTTACTGAACCACTGGTTACTATCAACAGTTCCTCAAGTGCCAATGCTTCCCTTTTGCATAGAAACTCGGGTATTTGTTTTCAGTTAAGGCCTAGACCTACACCTTATGCAGTGATATATTGGTGCAGTTCATTGTCGTTAAAACTTGACTCTTATATCCTGATTATCTGTTTTCTTGTTTTTGTCCAGTAGATGTGATGCGTGTATCTGTTTTCTTGTTTTCTTATATCCTGATTATCGCTTGTATAGTTACAGATTTTTTATTCTAATTACTGTCATTTAGTGTGTTTCACATTTCTTGAGTTGACTGCAGCGAGGATTTACTCTTTTAGCTGAACTTGCTCTGTTGTTGAGGATTAGTCCCAACTATGGTAGGACTGGTGCCCAGTTTCCGTTTTTCATTTGGTGCCATAGAACATCTTGGTTGATGGAAGATGATGGGTTTAATACTTGAAGGTATAGTTTCTGTGCTCATTGATTCGTCTCATTCAGCGTAAATAGAGGTTATAAAAATCTTTTGTTTTTTGGGAGGTTGCAGCCTTGCTGATGCTAAAGCTAGCAGAGATGTTGCTGTGGAGATTGATACGCAGCTACAGGCCATAATTTTGACATTGGTATCTTCGAGGTTAGTTGCACTGTGCTTTAAGTTGTGGTTGATACTTCGCTGGATTTGAATTGGTGGAATGCATATTTAATGATCACATATTACTTACTATTGTGTTTGTGTCAGTAAATATTTAATAAACTAAGTGATAGCATGTTGTCTCAGTAGAACATAAATTAAGTGATAGCATTTATCTTGGCACCCGAACATGATATTATTAGATGAACATTCAACAGTGTCCTCCAATTTGGTGTCTTCCTATTAATATGACATGCTAGCAGCTATGCTGGCCCCATTGGTTTATTTGAATCCTACTGCTTTACCTCTTACATGTCTTTTCTAAATTACAAATTTCATCCACTTGAATCTCGGCTTCTGATAAACTTAGTAGGATAGGAGTTTCGGAAATTGATCCCTGGTTTATTTTCTCTGGTTGATGTTAATGGGTATTTCTATTTAGAGGGCAACTAATACCTATAGGTTAAAAATTTGGTACTTTCTCCTAGATGAACCTTCTGATAACCTAGACTTTTGTTTGGTTAGATTACGGCCAGCTTAGAAGTTCTAGATGTGGTGGGATTTTGGCCCTACACTCCTACAGGCATTGGTGTAGGATATTAGCGTGCTGATTATGCTGACAGCAAGAATAGACATTGAAAGTGCTTACATCAAAATTTCAATTTACTAGTAATAGAACTTTTGACAAGGGATTGAAGAAATTCAGTTACTGAAAATAGATTTACAAAAATGCACATGTTACTCATTTACACATAAAACTAAGAACACATCCACAAGACACTAATCTATCACATCTTTGATAGATTCTGCACATTTTTGTTGATTCATGACCTAGTCATTCTTGACCTTCTTGATTGCTATCAGAGGGAAACAGTAGTATCCCTTGATCATGGCGTAAGAAGCTCTTTGTTCTGAGGGTTGGCTACTCATCTTTATCTTCCTCTTCATCGTCATCAATGTTGAAAGGGAGAAGTACAGTTGTGGATGCTCGAAACTTGGCTATGTTTATGAAAATGCAGATGTAACTCATTTGCACACACAACTAGAAGGACATCCTTAAGACACTAATTAGTATCACATCTTTTATAGGTTCTACACATTTTTGTTGATTCACGACCAGTAATTCTTGACCTTCTTGATTGCTATCAGAGGGAAACACTAGTATCCCTTGATCATTGCGTCAGAAGCTCTTGGGTATGAGGGTTGGCTACTCATCTTTGTCCTCCTCTTCCTCTTCTTCATCATAGATGAAAGGGAGAGGTACAGTTGTGAACGCACGAAACTTGCCGACGTTATTTACATGTTCATTCTCTATCCTGAGAATCAAACACTTTCATCATTAGTTAGAACCCATAAGCAAAATTTCTACTCCAGGAACATGAGTGCAAAAGAATCACAGTTGGCTTGGCCAAATATTAAGTCAGATGAACTTAAAAACATAAAAATTACCTGAAGAAATTCCATACTCCGCGACGGAAAATCTCTAGGCATGCGACAAGGGTAACCATTGCTTCCTTGTGTAAGAAAGAAACTTGAATGTTTAATACTGTTTGAAGCCAGGCAAATCTCAGCACCGCATCCGTTACCATGGCTACATAGTAAACACTTTTCTGTGAAACTAGAAGCTTGTCTCTTAACCAAGGATTCTTTGAATTTCTTCGTAGTAGACCCCAATCTAGAACGAGATCCCAGTATATTGCAGTAACAGCTGCAATGATTGCACTGATCCAAGCCATTACGAATAGTAGTGTTGTGTTATGCTTACCATAAGCTGTTGTCAGGCTGACTGCGAGAACAATACTTAAATATTTGAACCCATTAGGTCCCTGCATTGGATCTTTCTCTTCAAAGTATCGCCGAAAACACTACAAAGAAATAAAATTAAAAGGTACGTCGTTTAGGATTAGGTATTAATTCATGATTTGTTTTAAAGATATACATAAAACCTTGGATAGATTTGAAGGAAACAGAGGTTTTTGAATGTCTAGTTAAAGTAATTTTTACGCAATGTAGATCTTAATTTATCCTCAAGTGAGAAAAGGTTACTAACCTGTAATGCCCGTAGCCAAAATGGGAATGCAGCTAACATGATATAGAATGAGTTATAAACAACGTCTGATCTGCATTTGGTCTCCCTCGTTTTGTAATCACCTGAAGCATAGTAGCAGATGTAGAACGCAACACTTCTAAGAGCTTGTCCCTAGTAGAGTTAACGAAAGAACAAAGGAATCCATGTTAATTAGCTGTCTCAAATTGAGAACATAAACGCACAGACACACACAAACATGTATACTAGAAGAATTAAACCAGCTAACACACCTGACTACTCAGCTGATCAGCCAACATAAAATCTGACAGAGTGACCTGCTCAATCGACACAAATAGAAGAGAATAAGATGAGAATTTAATGATCACTGCTCTCATTCAATAGTGCAAACTTTTATCTAGTCATGATTTTTTAATATAGGAAATCTTTTCATTCTTACCGTGTACAGAGGAGCACTGATACAACGGAATGCAGTTCGCAATAGGTATACACGACTAGAACGATATACGATATTGAAAGGGCAAACTGTTATGAGAACTATAACCTGTAAAATCAAGAAATCATATAATTGTTAAAATAACGGTAGCATAAATTAAGAGCTAGAGCATCATAAGTTGATAGTTTAGGAAATAAATCACTTACAGAAACTAATGCTAGAGGAAGTAGTTCAGTGAGAGCTTTGTATTTTCTTGTGCTTATATCCATTTCCATGTCTAGGTTAGCAAGCACACTGGCCAGTGAAACCGTTGCAAGAATTGTACTTAACAGGAAAACTTCTCTGTGTCCCAGCTCTGTTCCTTTTTTGAAACCAAATATAAATGCATAATTGATTTGATAACGCTGCCAAAAGTAGATATTTGCAGAATACAGGAGCGCGTGTAGGACAAGAAACCCAAATAAACTGCAAGGGAAATTCAAACAAATGATGAAATTAGTCTTTCAGTGAAACAGCATACTTTTAAATTAAAAACTTCAAAGCTAATTATCGCATTTGATGAGGTGACTTCCGGGTGTTCTCTATAACTAACCTGTAGAGTGGAAACATGGTTTCCATATAATTAGCACTGCCTTCTTTTCTAATGAGATTTCTTACATTTATGACCAAGATTAGGCATATTAGAAGAGAGATTGTGCAGCCCATAAAGAAACCTGGAAAATAAAAAGAAATCATAGATAAGAAAGTGCAAATTCACATTGAATTATAAAGGAAAATTAGAATAAAAGTGACACTATTATCGGCTCAAGTGAAAAATGCCACAAGAAGTTTATATACAAAAGCAAATGAAAGTTTTTATTTTTCTAAGTCACTTTACCAGAGGTAAATGTTGTTGTATGTTTTTCTTTTTTCTTTTTCGATCTTAAGATGTTCATTCCTTTACTACGGTTTGACTTGGAGAAGTGTTTGATAAATGAATCCTCTACCCTGTCCATGAGCCTAGTAACCTGTAAATTAAGTTTAACAAGAAAACCCCTTTATGAGTTAACGACACAATTTAATCACTATTGCTATAAGAGACTTGTCACCAGTAATGGAAAATATAGATTACATCATCAGAGCTGCCGATGTAGGAGTTATCCACCATATTCAGATATATTTTTGATGCATGTCTTTCAGTTATCTGCAACAACATGGTCATCAAATCAATATCAAATGTACTAAAGAATACTTTTTGTTTCTTAGTTGAATGGGAAACAGAAATATACCTTGTCATATCTCTTCATGGTCTTGGAAAAGGCCAAGAGGTTCATGAAGCTATAGCTCTTTAAAAGTTGAAGTTTGTGATAGAAATGGATAATTGCAGTCTTGAGTTGTTCCTCAACTCTCTTTAGATTCCGTTTTCTGAAACTGATCAATCCTCCACTATTTCCGTTCTTAAAACTGATGATTCGTTTTATAGTTGCTCGCGGACCAAATGTTTCATTGATCTTGACGCTGTTCAGGATTTCCAAATGAGCTGGTATTTGATTCTTCAATTTTTTCCGCCTTTCTTTCTCTTCTCTATGGCCATTGTTATCAGTTGGCTGTATAGTTGATTCATCCTGATCAGTATCATAAAAATTGCTTGTTTCATTTTCATCTGAATAACTTCCGTGGCTGCTTGGTCCAATGCTTTCTTCTATGACTTCCATATGCACCATTTCTGCACATTTGTTACGGAGACTTGTGAAATTCTATTACAGTTTCATAAACATAAAGAGGAGGCTTTTTATGCAGTCTCAGGCGTTATTTATAATCTGTATATTGAATACCAATCTGCAAGATATTACTGTTATTCCAGCATATTAACAAGAAATATTGGAGATTACTTACCAGTACTGTGGGGGATAGAGGTTTCTGAAGAGACAGAGAATCTGGCAGCAGATTCAGCAATTTCATTACAGAGGTGTTCAAACTTTGCTTGATCGGGATCGTCAATTTTAACCCTAAAAGCAATCAATGCATCCATTTGTTTGGTCAACACGGCAGCTTCATTCATAACTTGATCAACCTTGTCTTTGTAAAAGTTATTTACTTTGTTGAATTCCTCATCAAGTCTTTTGAAGAATTTTAGTTCATATTCTCCTCCTTCTTCATCCGACATCAGGAACTTAGTCTCATATTTCTCATGATGGACATCCGGATGACTCAGCATTCCTTTTTCTAGGTCATGATCATCTTTTTGGTGCATGATTTGACGAACTAAAATGACTGGTTCTTCTTCATGATGAAATAGTCCATGGTGATGGTGATGGTGATGGTGATGCCGATTCGTTGTGGTCGTGGTAGTAGTAGTTGCAGTACTCTTGGAAGTAGTATCAGTGGTGGTTTTAGAGTTGGTGATGGTAGGGATGGTGCGATCAATTACTAGACCACTGAAGGTTCTGTAGACTGCAGCAACTCCACCGTGATGATGATGGTGGTGGGGGTTAGAGTGGTGTTGCGGGGTTTTGAATTTGAAATGCTTAAGATCTTCAAGGATGGATTTCAGGGATGTATACTCCATGTAAGCTCCTTGCCATTCTGGAACCATTTTTGACCTCAACTCTTTGTCGAACCTCATCTTTTTCTTTCTCTTAATTTCTATGATGATAGACAGGTTTGCTAATGATCTGATACGTTACTGCAGATATACAAAGACTATTTATAGACGTTGCATATCCCTTAAAAAGACTATTTATAGACGGTGCATATCCCTGAAAAGCGAGGATTTGTCTCACGTACCAACTTGACAGACAATCAGAGGCAAGTGGCATTTTTTTATTCAGGTGCAAGTACAGAATGAATAAGTTTTTGTATATTGCTAACTAGATGTGGCCCATAGATATGGTAAACATGGGATCTATCTAAGATCTGTGTAAGAACAAGATTTACGTGATACATAATAGTACATATCGTTCAGTTTCCCAAGTTTACTTTTAGCAGAGATAATTAATGAACATGCATGTGAGGCAAAAGCCCCAAACCCGCAGAAGAAGGAGTTGACCTGATTAGCATTTCACATGGCATTCGGATTATAAAATTAGGTATACGCGTAAAGTTATGTAGGACTATTAATATGCATTTACAGCACTTAGTGGGAGGTTGAAATGAAATGTGTAGTCTTTATTTAACACAGAGAATATTCTGTCCTCACAAGGACATTATGCCGTGGCAAACCAGATGTCATAGAGTCTATGTTCTAAAGGATTTTTTTATTTTGATTTCGGTCGTTGTTTGATCAACAGTGGCTACGCAAGTGCACATATTGGCGGAAAAGCCTAACCTTTCAGTGTAGTTGTAAAATCCAAGCAGGTCTGATTTGAAACCACGTTAAGTCGTTGTCCATTGTCTCTGTTTTAGCTTGGGTTCTGTTTTTCCTGTCTAGTTTTTTTTGTATAGAAAACAATATACAGCTTTATTTCTTCCTAAAATTAAGGGTTGAATTAACAAAAATGATAGAAAACACGCCACTTGAATGTACATGGTTTCATCACCTGTTTTTGACCCATCGTTTCCCTGGCAATTCACATTCATCCCAACAGGTTTTTTGTTCAAGGATGATTAAGGTGTGATGGTTCCAGAATTAATGTGTCATGTATAATTGTTTATGGTCTGTTATGGTCTTTTATTCAGGCTGAGATGTTTGCGTCTATCTGGGAGGAAAGGAATGGAAGACTCTTTAAGGAAAAAAGGAGAAAATCACCTTATGGATTCAGACTGGACAAATCTCGGGTAGTGTTTTGGGCATCAGTAAAAGATAAGGACATTAAGGTGGACTCGTCTATTTCATGGAGTTCCTGGGAGGCGTTATTCCTGTAAGTAGTCTTCCGTTCTCCTTTTCCTCTGTTTGCAGTTTTTCCTTTCTTGCACTTCTTGTGGCTCTTGCTTGTATATTCTTTTCTTCTTAATAGAATCCTCTTCTTTCCAATAAAATAAAAAGTTACAGTTGTTGAAAGTACAGAAATTGATTGATAATGTCAGATAATGATGAGTCAGAATTCAGCAGAAGTACGGTTTGAAGTACTTTCCCCTCACACGTATCAACTTGACAGAGGGTCCGAGGAAAATGTCATTTTCTTTTATTAAAGTACAAGTACTATGAACATGATTTTGCATATGGCTAGAAATAGCAACTCCTAGATAAGGTAAACATCAGATCTATCTAGGAACAATATGTAGATGATAGATATCACTGCTCAGCCTTTCAGTTTCCCAAGGGACAGTTTAGTTTACTTTTAGCAGAGATCATTAATGAGCATGAACATGTGAACTGCAAGCCCCAGTCCTGCAGAAGAAGGGTTGACCTATAAATAATTACCATTTCACATGGCATCGGTATTCTAAAATTAGGTAGAACAAGTTATGGATTGTTGACCATGTTAATAAGGTAAAGAATGTAAGTATATGCTCTTAGAACAAAGTACTACTATCTATTGTCGTTCATCAGGTGTCCCTCTTAATGACTTATTCAATGGAACTCTCTGGCATGTTTATGTACCTGCATTTCAGCCTCAAGTATAACCCTTGCTGGTTTCCATGCTTGCAATTTGAAATTTCTTTTCTGCTCAGTTTTTCCCTCAAGCATTAACACATTCTGCTCAAAGATTTTTTTTTTCTTAATCATCAGCATGACTAGTTAAGTTGGTCAGAAACTGACTCTCAGATTTGAGGTCAGTGATCGAGTCTCTACTATGGAGTGTGGGTATTTCGTAAAAACCCTCTCATGTTTCAGAAACTAAGAAAAATTAATGCCTCTTGGTGTAGAAGTTGGGGTAAACGGAGTGGCTTCCAATTAGATAAACCATGTAAGATCCAACCTTGCAGTTAATGCAAGGGTTCATTTCTTCCTAAATTAAATGCAGAATTAATGCATTTCAAAATGTGTATTGATTTCATAATGAATTGTATAAAATACAAAATTTATTGATAATTTCAATGATAATGCGTCAGGACTCGGAAATGAGGAAAGAAGTACGGTACAGAGTAGTTTTGGTGTCTCTTTCTACACTCCATCATCATTAGAAGAAGAGGACAATGGAGTTAAGCTACCAATATTCACACGTCTAGATTGTTGTTGGATATTGATAGCTTCTTAAAGCTCACCAACTGCTCTACCAGCAACGCACATGGTTGACAGTTATTTTGGCATGTTTGGCATATGGATGGGGATGAAGGAACGCATATTGGTTTGTCTCACGTACCAACTTGACAGAGAATCAGAGGCAAGTGTTATTTTTTTAATTCAAGTACAAGTACAATGTACATGATTGCTAGAAGTAGCCGGCCATAGGTATTAGATAAGTTAAACATTTGATCCATCTAAGAACAATATACATGATAAATGTCACTACATATCGTTTCAGTTTCCCAAGTGATAAGTTACTTTTAGCACAGATCATCGATGAGCATATAAATTAGCATATACTCATGTGAGCTTAAACCTCCAGTCCCGCAGAAAAAGGGGTTGACCTATAAAATATTAACATCTCACATGGCATCTGTATTATAAAATTTGGTGTAGTTTGAACTATATTGATATGCCATGACACAGCAGTTAGCGTGTGAGATGCGTGTGAGGCTGAAATGAAACGCGTATTCTTTCTGACATATAGAATAATCCCGTCCCTGCTTGATGTGGGGTTAGGGTGTGGTTCCTCGGCGCTTTATGCGGAGGTCCTCACCTTACAGAATGCATTCACATGGTTACAGTCATCATCTACACTGACCGTAAACAGTTGGCGGACATCTTGTGATCAACCAATGTAAAAACCCTTCTAGCATAACTCCCTCAAGCTACTGTGATGTCTCCAATGACGCAAACTAAGGAAAGCTTGGCTTAACTGTTTATGATATGGCAGGTGAATTCATCAGGGAATGCAGAGTCATGAAATGGAACAAGGATAGCTGAAGAAGCAGAAAGTTAGAATTCTTGTATTGCCAGAAAAAGCCAACGTTTCATTGCAGTTGCGGATGCAGATGCCAGAAGGTTCTGATTTTTTCTATCTATAAACAAAAAATAACATGCTGCTTCATGTCTTCCTAAAATTAAGGCTGGAATCAGCTACACCATGTGCATCCAAAATTTGTGTCTTGATTTTATAATTTCTTAAACATTACATCAATTTTTTGATTGATAATGTCAATGATAATGACTCAGATATGAGTAGCTCGAGGTACGGTACGGAGGAGTTTCGGTGTCTCTTTCTACATCATGGCATCATCCACATCTCACGTTACAAGATTGGAGGTCACAGTTGACTTAGCTACGTAGCAGCAGCGACATTGATAGCTAAAGCTCACCAACTGCTCACACGGTAATTGACTAATTTATATTTGGCTTGTTAGTCATATGGGTGACGCTACATCTTGACAAGCCGAGTTGGCTCCCTCATCTGCTTATATTAGAATTGTTAATTTTTTTTTTTATAAGTATCCAAGGAATAGATTCGAAAATTAGAACAGATTCCGTTACTTTGACAGTTTAACAGGTCGTGATCACTGATTGATGATGATAGATTATCAACTCCAATAGCTCTATTCTCAAATGCCATCTCAGAATTTCTCTTTTAAATGGTTTAAATAAAGTGTTACCAAGAATTAGTATACAATGTCTAACATTTCCATTGTCTACCCCATATTGGGTGTAAATGTTGTATGCAACATTGAAGTTTTGAGTGCAATTTTGAAGGGTTATTTGAGGATTGTTGGGATTTAGCTCAGTTGTTTAAGAGACTGAATGTTATATTTGAAGTCAGGAGTTTGAGTTGGTTAGAGTTCTGGTCAATAATTCTCATGGTTGCTAATAGGGTACTAATCTACTTGGGGGTGTACCATCCCAAAGGTAAAATATGTTTTGTCTTATTCAAAAATTTTGTACATCCCCGAGTATTCTGGTACACCCCCATCAGCAATCTTGATAATTCTAAGGTTCAAAATGAAAACAAAAAAGTGAAATGATCGAGAAATGATAAGACAGAAAAGAGTCATGTAATGTATCAACAGTGACTTTTGGGAACTATATATTAATACTATGCATTTGGTACGCCATAATGACGCCCACGTTCAACATAGAAGACTGTTGATGGTTGACTGAACACGTCTAGATATTCATTGGACACTGATAGCTAAAAACACCAAGGCACATGGGAAATTGATGAAGTTGTTTTTGGCACATCGTTGGGAATGATGCTACTACGTCTAGACAAACCCGAGTTGGCTTTCTCATCTTCTTAACATTTACTAGTTTCTTATACCAATTGGCTCACTAAAAAGATGATATATCCAAGTAGGGCTGTCAATAATAGTCCGAAATCCGTTTTTGAGAATTCATGATCCTATAGGATTTTATCCGTTATATCGGATGTCGGATCGGAATTCTTATTGGATTTCCCCCTTAACGTAACGGAATCGGATTAGACCCCATCCGATTGTTAAGTTCCGACATCCGATAACACATAGGAATGTATTAGTAATTTCCTACCTCTAGGATAAAGATGTTGATTATCGGAAATTGTATTCTTAGAAATTATCATACATTATTGAAAATTATCGGAATTTCTAATCGGATTAGTAATTTTTAATCCCTTTTACCCAATTTTTTTTCTTCATATTAATAGGAATTATCGGAAGTTATCGGAATTTATCGGATTTACGATAAGTTAACCTATCGGAATTGGATTCGAATTTTAAAATTCCGTCGGATGTTACCGGATTTCGGAATTCCGATTACACTTAGCCTATCGGAATCGGATTAGTGAAAATCCGACAGAATTTCATCCGTTGACAGCCCTATATCCAAGAAAGGGAAAGTAGGTACGTAGTAGTAGTAGTTCTTTGTCTTGGTGAATGGTGAAATTTCGACGAACGTCGCATGGAGATGGCGACACTGAGAAAAGAAAATTTGTAGTTCTTTGAATAAACTTCTATGGGACAATACAGCGTTGCAAAATTTATGAACGACGAGTCAGTTTCATAGGTCGTGATCAGTGATTGATGATAGATTATCAACTCCCAATAAAATTGCCAGAAACACGTAGTTGCCCAAAACACTAGGTAACAAAATCGCATTTGTCATGTGTTCAGGATGTTATTACTGGATTCCATCGAGTTTCTCTCTAGACATCATCTTCAAGGAGTGAAGAATCTGGCCGAGATAAATTTGTTATCTCATATTAGCTAGTATAAATCTATCATTTTGATCTAAAAAAAATGTCCCATGACCCACAATATTTCCTTGATCCAAAATCTCTATTGTGACATGACTCGTGAGTGGTGGCTTTCTAAATTAGGACTAACACCCTGCTTGTTTTTCATGCTGATTCGATGTCTGGATCTGATTCAACACGAATTAGAACGTTTATTTTTTAGTTTGAGTTAGATTTGATTCACGGTCTGATTCATATCTAATCCCATATCCAGTCCCATTCGAGTCCGGGAATAAAATGCTTCTGATTAATTGGATGTGATACAAAAAATAAATACATCGAGTTAGGTCCAGATGAGTCAAGTAATTTCAGTCAAACCCAGATTAAAGAAACAAACTTGATGTAAATATTCGTCATGTCACAAAAACTTTTCTACTAGGCCATGATGTACCATACGGCCCATAACAATACTACGTTGTGCATTTAAGCTTAGTGAATATTGATCAAAGATAGCAATAGATCTTTTAATATTTATAACAAGACCAGAAAGAAAACTAACAAGTAACTATTAGTAACAATGAGCATGTCTACATTGGTTACGGTTTTATCAATTGATTGATTAGAAAAGATAGATCAATTACAGGACTCAATGAGAGTATATACCCAGAATCGACTCTCTCATTCTTTCTTACATTACTCACATGTGTTGCACACCCTGACCAACACTCTCACTGCACATGACTCTCACTTGACTTGCGCACAAGCCAAACCCACATTCATACACTATGTTATTATCCTCCCTCAATTTATAGTGGGTTGTAACAAGACCACTTGAGATTGCACTCTCACAAACAAATAAGAACCAAACACACACTCGCAGGACTCTTGGCAGACATTAAACTGCAATAACAGTAGCAAGAGTGTAGCATAGTACTTAAGGGAGCAAAACTGGAGGTGCAGTTGTCATAGAAGAATAACATTGGATATTGCAGAAGAGTTGACGTATAAGAAGTGAACACGATGCTGTAGTTGGTGCAGTAGCAGTACATGGTGCTAATAGAAGCAATAGTCGCAGTGGAACCTAAATGATGATAGAGGAAAATGAGGCAACTGTAATAGTAATTGTGGTGGAAATACTAAAGAAAACAATTCATACCTGAGACAACGCAAGAGAAATAATAAACCAAAAGGATGTAGACAGCAGCAAAAGTAGTTGTTGCAGTATAACTTTCCTCGCAGTCAGTATTGCAGTGCATTTAGCAGCAGTAGATACAATAAGTGCAAACCAACACTAGTGGAAAAAAGACGATTTAAGATAGTTAGAAAGGGCATATATAGGTTATACGACACTTTGGAGTTGCCGCTGAAAATGCCATAAATTTAGTGTCTTTTTCTAGAACAACACTTCCAAGTTGACTTTGATTTAAGATACTTTTCAGGTGGATCCCTAGATACGGTAGTTAGATAGCGTCATAAAGTTAATTTAATATAATAATTTCTTTTTTGGAAATTCAGCTGAATTCCTAAGATGATTCAACTGAATTCCAGACTAAAACAAAAACTCAGATCCTCTGAAACCAAATGAACTGTTCATTAGAATCTAAATTCAATTTACAACTTCCAACAACCTAAAAAATATCTTCAAATTCGATAAACTTTGACAGTATGCTAAACATAGTAGATCCTTTTACAATTCTAACAACAAGAAAACTTCAAGTATTGTTAGAGCATAGCTCGGTTGAACCCACCAAGCGTTGGTATGTCAAGTTTGGTTGTCATATTTTAGTGAATCAAAACTCATCTAAGAGTCGCTTGATTATGTACTAGAGTCAACTTCGTATAAGTTAGACTAGAGAGTCTAGGATTATGAGACATACAAGTATTACTCGAAGACCTGAAGAACGTGAAGAAGTAACGAGCTACAACGACGACATCATCCTTCCTCTTGAGGTTAGTAATATTGACTTGAACTGTTTCATTCCTAACGTATCTTTCAAGTCGTGACATATTGAAAAAATAACTGCGAAGCTGTGAATGAATATTTTTCTCTAGTAGTGAGACATGATCATATGATCATAGTATTAAGGAATTAGACTATGAAGTATAACGTTTATCTTTTGAACTTCGTAGATATGACATCGACATAATCTTTTAAATGCTATTGTGATTATGTGTATGGGTAAAGGTGAAGATTTCATCCTAGGAAACAATGTTTACATTTGTTTGAAGGAAGTACGTTCATGAACTTATTTTATGAATCAAAAGGGAAATCGCTAGTCTTATTGGTACTGTTATTCATTACATATCTTTGGATTACCAATATGTGTGAGTTAGTAGAACCGATCATAACTTGTTATGTATCTTGGTATAACTAATCACAATGCCTAACTTATGATTTGGTATGACTTGTATTAATGTAACCGATCCTAAGTAATCACCTAAGATGGTATGATCGATATTTTTAATTGGTGTGACCGATCACAAAAGAGTTGTGTAATCGATCCTTGTAATTGGTGTAACCGGTCCTAGTAATTGGTGTAACCGATCCTAGTGACTGGTGTGACCGATCACAAGTAATACCATGAGTATATGGTAACCGGTCCTGGTAATTGATGTAACCGATCCTGGTAACTGATGTAACCGGTCCTGGTAACTTGTGTGATCGATCACAAGTAGACCATATTGAAGGTATAACCGATCCCGTGATTGGTAGAATTGAACCCATAATGGTGATTTGATATTTGATCAATCACATAATTGTCTTGGAATACAGATGAACCAATTCTAAACTTGTTTGGAAGTGTGGTATAATCGATTCCAAAATTGTAAATATGAAAGAGGATTTACAATGTAAAGATGTCAACATACTTTGAGCACAATAAGTAATTCTTATCATTTATTGTTCAAACATATTCCTTAATTACTCAAGGAGATCCCAGTCCGAAATAAATTAAGAATATTTTAATTAAGGTTATTAGTTTTATATGCTTTAATTACCAGCAATTAAATGCATATCTCTTGAAAATAAAAATTAGTAATGTGCATTTACTGATTGGAGATTTTTTATTGAGGATTTTAGAAATATTGGACAAAGCATTTCCAGGAATTATGAAAACCGAATTTTGCTATTCATTGCATATCTTGAGAATATTTTCGGTTTTGGAAATTCCTTGGTGTCCAAACATCCTTGGTCTATAAATACCCAAGTTTGCATTTCTAACAAACTATCCTAAGAGCTAGGCAAACTTCATCTTTTTGTTTTTTCTGGTGGAGCCGTCTATTCGGAGAGGAAAGTAACCTAATTAGGCGAAATCTCTTACGACCGCTCGTTTTAAGACTTCCGTGGGATCAAGAAGCTCTACGAGTACTGTTGGTGGGAAACTAGATAATTGCAGTGTTATTAGTTTTCGATTTGATTTGATTGACTAATGGTTGTTGAACTTTGATTGCACCTAGTTTGTTTATTCTTGAGAATCTTCTCTTCTGATATAAGATTCACTCAAACTAGATCAAAGTGTCGACAGGATCTTTAGAACTGTTTGTAGATCTAAAGACATCTTGTGATAATCCATTGTTAACAGACTCTTTTCTGTGCCATATTGATCACAAGAGATTCAAGTTGTGTTGTGCAAGTGTTTATTGAAGATCAAAGAAGATTTGAAGACGAAGAAGATTTCTTATTGGTTTCATATCTTTGGTGTGCAAAAAACTTGATCGGCTGGGATCCAACTAGAATCAGATCTATTCGATTGATTAGTTGCATAGATCGGCATCGCTTTATAGTTTCTTGTTGGATTCTATATTGGTTGATTGCAAATTCTAAACTCTGCTACTTCGGTAGTTGTTGGATAGATAGATCTTAAACCCGACAAAGGAGTTTATTAGATTAAACGGAAGAGCCTTTGTCAAACTCAAATCACTACGTTTGAAAAGAGTTGTTACCAAACAGATTCCTTTACTGTTTGGAATACGAACCGAAGGAATTTTTCCAGTGCGTGCATTTATCGAATGTCGGAAGCGCATAGATACTTAAAAAACTAAGTTAACTAGGGTTGGTTGCTTGGTCTCAACTATACGAAATTGGTTTAATTTTTTTATAGCGTCTTAATTCTGAGAGTATTCAATTCAATTCTTGACTAGCTCCCGGGGTTTTTCTGTATTTGCGGTATCCTCGTTAACAAAATCTTACTGTGTCATTTACTTTTCCTTTCCGCAATTATAATTGTTGTTATTATAATTTAAAGTAAATTAAACAAACGTTAACTCCGTATTACTTGATAGTGATCCTATAGAGTTTGGTTAGTCCGAACCTATTATCAAGTAATCACACTTTGATTGTTGTATTGTCTCGATCTCGTATCCATACACGATCACACATGAAAAAGCGGGGGTCTAACAACCATACCCAATATTTCGCTTAGCAATCTGTATGGACAAACTCCAATATACCTTTAAGAGAATCAACTAGACAGTTAGACTCAATCTTAAGAAAAGTATATCAAAGAGTTTATATCTCAATTTCTCAATTCAATCCGCAATCAAACAAATAGGAATTTACGAGCCTGATTGAATAAGAGAAATAACTTGGACGGTATCACAAACCAATGTCCAAGTGTCAATCAATTCAATCAACAACCCAAAGGCCGGATTCAAGAACTGATTGATCTTAATGCACAACCTGTGATATTTCTATTATATAACGAAATATAATGCGGAAAAGAAATAACACAGACACCAGAAATTTTGTTAACGAGGAAACCGCAAATGCAGAAAAACCCCGGGACCTAGTCCAGATTTGAACACCACACTGTATTCAGCCGCTCCTGACACTATCATACAACAAGATAACTTCGGACTGGAATGTAGTTGAACCCTAATCAATCTCACACTGATTCAAGGTACAGTTTTGCTCCTTACTCTCTGATCCCAGCAGGATATTGCGCGCTTGATTCCCTTAGCTGATCTCACCCACAACTAAGAGTTTCTACGACCCAAAGTCGAAGACTTGATAAACCAATCTGTCTCACATAGAAAAGTCTATAGAATGAATAAATCTGTCTGCCACAGAAATATCCAAGATTTTTTGTTCCGTCTTTTGATAAACCAAGGACTCTTGTGCGAGCATTAAGAAACAAGACAATTAGAGTCTACTGGGGGCGAGTTGCATATCATTTCAACCGCGATAACCACCACTTTGGGGAGAGATATTTTTTTTTGATGCAAAACACCTTTCATTACTAAGATTAATTTACATAACTTAGGTTGACAGATAATTGATCTTCCCTGATAATTTTACAAAATATATCTTGGACATTACAAGTATAATCAAAAGAAGATCTGTCAATCCTAGAAGTCTTTGCTACAGTATGAGTAGCATTGTTAGCTGTTCTCTTAACATGATTAACAGTAGACAGCAGATGCCTTATTTCATCTATAATTCCTTGATTCAACCAGTGAACTGAGGAGATGGCCTGCTTGATAGAGCTAATTACATTCAAACTATCACTTTCAAAAGTAACTTTTTATAAGATACATTGTCTAGCCCATAGTATAGCTTCCTTCATGGCTAGACACAATCAGCTTGTTCAGCATCTATTCCTCCATTGAAGAATCTCCCTCTGAATAATCATACCTATTGCAAATTCATAAGTATAAGGATCAAAGGAAGCATCCATATTAATTTTAAACACATGAGGCGGAGGAGGAGACCAAGTTTGGATCACTCCCTGTTTTAACATAGGATATGCCACCGAACATTGATTTACCATATTTATTAATAGATAGAACTATAATTAACAAATTATGGTTTTTGTTTTGAAAGAGTTTTTAGCATTTGTTCTTCCAGAGACACCAAGATGTGATCATAAGAGTTAAAATCCATCGATTCTAGTCTTCCTTAGAAGATGTAGTAGAATCTTGGAACCAGCTAGCTATCCAGACCGCAATATCAATATTCCAATTTTGCAAAGTAGCTATATTAACATTCATAGCTAGCTAGACTGATCTAGAGTGATCACATTGAATTAACAAGTGGTGCAATATTTCTTCAGCTTGAGAGCATCTAGGACATAAAGTATCTATATTGCTATTATAACCATTAAGTTTGACTCTAGTTGGGACAATTCCCCCGAGGCACTTCCAAATGAACAACTTAACTTTATGAGGAGCCTTAGATTTCCACAGCTTTCTCCAGTTAACATTTATATTATCTGCAATCCTTAGTTGATCGAGTTCCCTTAGAAAGATCTGATAAAGCTTTACAGGTAGATTTTACAGAAAAAAACACCTGTCCTACTTGGTTCCCAAATAAGTTTATCATTACCATATTGGACGAAATGCATTCTGAGTATTAATTGTGCTATGTGAGCTGGGAAAAGATTAGAAACAAGTTGAGTATTCCATCTTATTGGGTGATCCAACATTAAATCAGAGACGTAAACTATTCTAGCTGGTTCGCTAAAGGTATCAGTTGGTACTGGTGGAGAATCAAGACCTACAACCCATTTATCATACCAGACTAAAATGCTATTCCCATCCCTGACATCCCATCTATGAAATTTCCTCACATAATATAGTCCCACTTCTAATCCCTTCCAAATCCATGAAGAATTGTAAGGAGATTCTTGTAAGTGAAGGAAACTAGAGTATGGAGAGTATTTAGATTTCATTATTTATGCCCAAGTTTTGTCTTCTTTTGTACATAATCGCCAGGCTAACTTGATGATCAATGATATGTTAAATATTTCAAGATTTCTTAAATCCAAACCACCTTCATCTATGGTGAAGCAAAGAGAATTCCATGCCACCATGTTTAAACCTTTGTTAGATTTATGGCCCCACCAAAATTTCCTTTGGGCTGAGTCCAATTTATTGATTATGTTTTTAGGCAACCTAAAATTACTCATATAATGAGTAGGGATGGAATTGAGAACTGACTTGACTAGTGTTGATCTAGCAGCTTGATTAAGTGTTTTTTAGCACCATCCTTGAAATCTATTCTCATATGAGTCTTGAATAGACTTGAAAGAACTTTTTTTCGATTTGCCCAATAGAATAGGCAAACCCAAGTATTTATCTGAGGAACTGAGTTGCTTGACTCCAAGTTTATTTCTGATATCTACCTTAGCCTCTTCTGATAAATCCCCTGTAACGAAATCCGATGACTTCGAAAAGTTTATCAACTGGCCAGAAATATTAATTTTTTTTTACAAACAAGACTGTATCTGAGTAATGCTTGATGGATTATCCTGATAAAACAGTATGAAATCATCTGCAAAAGGCAGATGATTAACAGACAACGAATTTTTTGCAACTTGTATTCCACACAGTAACTTACTTGCTTCCGCATGCATCAAGGATCTAGCAAGGTATTCCATGGAGATGATGAAAAGATAAGGGGATAAAGGATCCCCTTGTCGAAGTCCTCTAGTAGGAGTGTAAGACTGACAAATACAAAAAAAATATATCTTTAAGAGCTAGCGGCATAACACTCCACACACTTGGGGAGAGATATGTAACATCTCAACGAAAAAAGTATATCTTTAAGAGCTAGCGGCATAACACTCCACACACTTGGGGGGAGTTATGTAGCACCTAAATGCAATTAATCTGTTAGAAATTATGAAAAAAAGGAAACCCGAACTTCTTAATCCTACAACGAGTTACATGATTAAGAGGGGACGAGCATATATCCAAATATTTTGATAAATTATTGTCAAACTGCAATGTTAAAAACAGTTGGTCGGTAACTGTTATAGTCTGGTTGATCGTAACTCCTGCAGTCCAGCTGATCGCAGCAGCTGCAGTGCAACTTAGCTCGTAGTTCCTGCAGTCCAGCTGATCGCAGCTGCTGTAGTGCATCTTTGCTACTCAGTCCAGCTTTGTTCACAACTCCTGCAATCAAGCTGATCGCAGCTGCTGCAGTGCAGCTTTGCTCACACCTCCTGTAATCTAGCTAATCGCAATTGATGCATTGCAGCTTTTCTCATAGCTGTTGTAGTCCAAGTGATCGCAACTGCTACAGTCTAGCTTTGCTCGAATATGTTGCAATCCAGTTTTGCTCATAACTGCCGCAGTTCAATATTTTATGGCAGTCGCAGTCCAGTATACCGCAATTGTTGCATTCCAGTTCCGCTGCAACTATTTCCAGTTTACATCAATGTTGTTATCTTGATTCATATAACTATTGACGACATATAAAGGTTGATGTCATATCCAGTAGCACATCCAAGACCGGAGGGAGGTCCAGCGACAAACAAAGTATGTTACCATCCCAATTATTGAAGGGTCTCACCAATGGCTGTCGCCTTTTTCACTCACAACTGCCGCATCTCAGCATGAAGTTGACAACAATTTGGTACCGACAGCTACTGCTACCCAGTTTGGTTGGAAATTACCGTCAACCCATAAATTCAAGTTTCGCTTGCAACAATAGTCAACACGGTTCTAGCTCAGTGACTCCTAGGATAGCTCATATTTTTCAATAACTGTCACCGGTCTAGTTCTGCACAACTGCTGCAGTTTAGTTTTGCATCAACTACTGCAGAACAGTTTCGCATTAACAGTTGCATCCCACTTTCAATAGTTATTTTCGTATCAATCACTATAATCCAGTTTCACCAGTAACTGTTCGGGATATCTCTCTCCCGCACCATTGCAATCCAGTTTCACCAGTAACTGTTCGCGTCATCTCTCGCCCGCGACCATTGCATTTTAGTTTCAGGAAACTACTCCGTTCCAGTATCACGCTTCCGTTGCAGACCAGAACGGCCTTCAGTCCAGCTTTTGTCCAAAACAATGGTTCGTGCTCACCTGCTGCCCTTCAATCTTCTAATCACAATAACCTCACTTAGGGGCGTCTTGGTTATAATTTTTTCAAACGACGATGGAAGGTTACCATTCACTTCAACAACAATAATCCTCACTTGGGGGTGAATTTTGTCATTACCAAAGGAAAAAAAACTTCTTAACCCCACAACAAGTTGGAATTTAAGAGGGAGTGATGTTTGTACCATGAGTAAAAATGCTACATATTGGGCCAGATTGCTACTTGAACCACCATTTGGGTCTCGTTCAGTTTTGTCATTCAGCCAACCAACTTAGTATGCTAACCGAGTCTGCCGGTCAGTCAACCGTCAAAATCAATGGACGGTCGACCATCGGTCAACTTTCGAAGCCATGTTGCCAGTTGCATTTCCATCCATGTTAACCAAGGCAAAAATTTTCTTAAAAGCAAGCTAAGTCAAAGACTTGAGCCGATATACGTATCACACTGGTACTTCCAGAGACTTAAGTCGATATACGTATCGCACTGATACTTCCAGAGTCTTAAGACGATATACGTATCGCACTGGTACTTCCAGAGTCTTAAGCGTATATACGTATCGCACTGGTACATCCAGAATCGAGTGCCGCAATCTAGCGCACCTGCTCCATAACGAGCATCACAATAAATGACAATGCGACACCTTATCGCATGAAAATGAACAGAAAATGTTTAAATAAAGTAAATGCTTTTAACATTAAGCATGATGGATTAACATTTGATATTTTGCAGCGAGTCAATCTCCATATGATGGGTGAATTCAGTTAAGTCGAACTAATTATCCAAATAAAGTAAAATCGGATTAGACGTAATCCACATAAAGGCATGCTTATCATGCATTAGGAACTATCATTATGCTAGATAAGGTTAGAGTCGGATTAGTTGAAATCCGCATAAAGGCATGCTTATCATGCATTAAGGTTTGAGTCGGATTAGTCATAATCCGCATAAAGCTATTATTATACCTGTGTTTGCTTGCAGGTTCAATTGATGTATGTATGGTACATCCTCATGTTATATATGTATGTGTTTTCTTGCAGGGTTACTTGATGTATCATACATACATCCTTCTCTTGTTCTATATGCATGTGTTTTCCTACAGGGATATTGAATGAAGGTGTTATATATATCTTTCTCTTGTTCTCTTGTCATCCTTTGCAGGGATACTTAGTGTTCTAAACATGATGTTGTCCATCACATATGGTAATCGGGGCATGATCCCCATCTGAGAAAACATCTTATCGTAGCCATTACGAATGGTATCGAGGTAAACCAAACCCTCATGCAAGAAAATATCTTCTCAAGACCATCACGATGGTAATCGGGCTGTGAGCCCCATACGAGAAAACCTATTATCGATGCCATATAATTTATTTTCATATGTTTGTTATATTCATCATTTTCATCTGTTGAATGCATGTATATTATATATGTTATTTGTTTGCAGGTTCACTTACTTAGTGTTGTTCCATAACAGATGATAATCGGGATACTAGTCCCATGCGAGGAAACATCTCCTAAAGACCATCACGAATGGTAACAGGGGAACGACCTCAATGTGAGGAAACATCTCCTCAAGACCATCACGAATGGTAAGGTGCTAGCCACACCATTCCATCCTAAACAGGATGATGTGAGAAATGCTCAAGCTTCCTGATACGGAAAGTGACTTAGGGCAATGCCATCTGACCATAGAAGTTGGATGATGCGGGGACTCCCTAAGCTACTGATAGACGCATTTATGTGTCTATTTTCATCTCTATTGTATATATTGTTAGTACCCATTTTTGTACTAATTTTGTTATTTTATCCCTTTGTAGGTGTTTTTGGAGAAATAGGCTTTTACGGCAAAATTGGCTCGAAAAGTTGCTAAAGGCTCCTGGGAGGACACTTGCTATTCGGACTCTCATTTTGGATAAGGGGTAACCCATTTCCAAGCAGCTGCTAAGCACAGACCGGCACTGGATAGGGGGAGGTCACATTTCTTCTCAAATTTTCAAAACAGAATTTGGCGGGAAAACAGTTTACAGAAAACAGAATTTTCTGTTCGAATTTTGGAT
>JAJJMB010001184.1:583200-722782 GCA_023531105.1 Papaver atlanticum | reverse complement strand
TTTCCGCTGCAGTATCTGGGAAGAAGTGGGACCCCTTCCTTGATTAAGCTTTCTTCATTGTTTTCCCTTATTTTCAACAAAATTATCATATTGTTATATATTATTTTCTTAATAAATTTTCTTCCCAAAACTTTGTCAAAACGTAATTTTTTTCATTGGTGGAATGTGTTAGCCTATTTCATAACTTGTTAATGTGATACAATTCTTTCTTTTCTATTTTATTTGGAACAAATATTTTTCTGAGCTAGTGAGAGCTATGTGAACCTATGTTCATGTAGTGAAAACCTTGAATTACTAATAATAGGGCCGGCCGGACTATTGTTATTGATTCGGGTTGTCACACCTCTCTCCTTGAAAGTCACACCGATGTTGATTTGCTTAAGGATTATTTATCCATCAACCCTCAACCAAAGGAGCAAAATGTGAGGGCAAAAGATGAGCTCGCTACGTGGCGCAAGATTAAGAGACGATGTATCCAACTATAATACAACTTACTACACAATGTATACCCAACCACTTAGTCTTATCCTATCTAGTCAGTCCTAAGGGCATAAATGTAATTCGATGTAACCACCTACCCGATAAAAGAGAAAAAGAAATAGGTTAGGGGAGGATCTTTAGATGGTCTCTAGCTAAGGCTAGCCTCCTTCTTCTTCCTTAGAGCTCCATGAGAGCCTCCTCCAATGGAGATCTTGTAAACACCTCATATTATAGTGAAATCCCGTGAATGTAGGTCTCAAGAGACCGAACACCGTAAAAGATCTGTCTCCCTTTACTTTTAAGTTCTTTATCTTGTTTTGATGTATGTTTTGATGGTTAAGATCATCTTAGGTGTAGTAGCAGAAAAGATGCAACTACAATGGTTGCTTAAAAATACAACAACTGATTGATATTAATGTCAATGATGATGATTAAGAAATGAGTAGAGGTACGGTACGAAGTACTCAAGACATTGCTTTAATATCCCACTCAAAAGATAGGGACGATTAATTTAGCTAAACTCTACCATGGTTGACTCTCGTACTTGAAGTCAGCAAAATCTACCTGAAAAAAGTGAAGAAAAAGAGAGATGAAGACGTAAAAAAGAGGTGTGTGTGTCATCAAAGATTTTTCCTACTTTAGAAGCCTATTGTTTCACTATCAGAACAGAATAATTTCCCTTGATATTAGAGGTAACAAGAAGGTCACCGATGACTCCAAGCTCTTTATAAACACACCATTCATCAAGTCCTAACAAAATTGGTGAATTGTTATCATGTTGTCTCCCCACCAATATGAAATCATGAGTCTCTTCCATGATTTTGATTTTACTAGCTGTATCTCCACAATCTGTTACTTCTTCCTCTTGGTACACAATATTCCCGGTTTTCGTGATTTTCTTTTGTAATTCCTTTATCAAGTTAGCATCTTTTTTCGCCTCTCTAGTACTGTTGCCGCGCACATCTGAATGTGTGAATCTAAAAACCGTGAGTTTTAAGTTTTGCTCGTTTGCAATCCTCATGCTATATGTTAATGCCTCTCGATCGTCAGGTCCTCCAATAAAAATCATTGCAACATTATGGCGCTTTATGGAAACATCATAAAAAGGCTTTGGCCCATTTATGTGGTAAAAGAGTATCCCCACTGTGCAAGGCGCCTTTTGCAGAATACTTTGATTGACAGCCCTAATAGGAGTTTCCACTAACTCACCAAAGGGTATGATCACCAGATTTATCCTCTTGTCCATTATTATGTCACAAACATTGTTGTACATGCCTGCAAATGGTGCTACGGCAGTGTAAGCTTGCCCAATTGTGAAGCTTTGATTACGCTGTTCAAACTTGCTGAAGGCGCTGTTTATTTTCTCTGAAACGCGGCTATGAGATTGTGTAAGTTGTTTCTTGTTCGGTTGTTTATCATGTTCAACGAGGAGCGAAGCTGCACGTCCTACCAGCTCAACTAGGTGCAAAACATAGATACAAACAGAGCAATCTTTTGTTGGATTAGTGGCTGCAAGGAAATTTAGGATGCTCGGAACATTTTCTTGGCTGTAAACACAAGCAAGTATGCGGAGCTCTTTTTTAAGAGTAGAGTTTCTTATTGCTTGTCTCCGGTAGTCAGCGTACCTCCTCGAAGGATCAGAAATACATTTCACTACTGGCGTGGCTACCATTGTTGTGAAAGCTCTCGTAAGGACAATGATGGCATAAGATTTTTCATCCAGCGCCTGCATATCAAAGTTTAAAATAATGGAGTCTCGTTAAAATGTGAGAGGACATGCCTATTATAAAATACAGTTATGTCTTTCTGATCTGATAATTCAAGTAGAAACTACCGAACTTACCTTTCTTGAACACATACTAGAGAAAATCAGTAGGTTGAATGTACCGTCACATTGTAAGATAAGACCAAGTGAGAGTGCATCCTTAACAGGGATGTTGCAGTAGAGGGACGGCAACACTATTGCAACAAGCTTCACAATGAAAGCAAGGAATATCAGTAACTCTAAAATACCGAAATGCTTCATCTGGATGTCGAACACATTCACTTTTGCACCTGCTACTAGGTATGTAACTGGCAATAGCACCATTGTAATGAAACACTCTAGCTTTTTCTGAACAGCTTCTCCTATAAGTGTCCCGACGGGTACCACCATTCCAATCACCACTGGTCCAAAAAAGGCATGTAGACCAATGACCTCACTGTAAAAAGACGATGCCATGACGGTGATGAGGATCAACACAAGATAGTTCTCGTTCAATGTGTTTCCTTGTGGAGTAGTTTTAATCACCCACAAAAGCACTGGACGTATAATGAGTAGGAATAGCATGATGAGAGCTCTACTTATCCAAGTCAGTATCAAAAGTTTGGGCTCCGTAGTAACTGCTTCATTGTATGAGAAGTTTAGAAAGATTAGTAACCAACTGCATACGCCAGTGAAAATTGAAATGGATAAGGATAGACGGCCAATCTCCGAGTTAAGGAGGTTCAAGTCATCAAGCGCGCAAGAGGTATCATGGAAGGAATGCACGGAGAGTACCAGCGCAATGTTTATGAGGTTAATCTGCAGATCTAGGACCTTCTGAATCATGTTTGCCATCGCCAAACAAACAATCATATTAAAGATTAACGGGATGATGAAGTTACAAAATCCTATGATATAAGTTCTTTTATTTGCTTTGAGAATCATATCCATGTCTATCTTAACTCCAACCAGGAACGAGAAGTAGAGAAACCCAAACGCGGCAGCAACTTCCAGAGAGGTGTCTCCCCCATGTTTGTCAACCATTTTTTTAATTATGTCCAAACTACCTAGAAATGACGGGCCAAGCGAGATACCAGTCTGAAATATGCGACAGACACAAAAATGCATCAGAAATGTGACTGATCGCATATGTTCTAGGATAATTGGCAAGAATGATAATAAACAATGAAAACTGGAATGAATGAGAGAAAAACCTTACAAAGAGTGTTGCAATGTGTCTAGTTTGATCTAATCGGCTAAGTAAGATGTTGAAGATTCCTGTGAGTCCAGAAGCATACGTGATCTGCAACATTAATAATGGAAAGAAACCATGCTGAAATAGTCCTTTGAAGTGCTGACGACATTGTATTAAATTTATTATATCCATCTTTCTTCAGCTCCTGGTGTTGTTCAATATCTTCTATCTTTTTTTTGTTTTGTTTTCCTCGTTGTGATCCATGCGCTTCGCCCAGCTCCTGGTGTTTTTCCCAGCTCTATGTATCAAGAGGTTTACCACTGTTTTCAGGGTTGAATGGAACAAGAAGAAGAAAAAAGAGAGAGAAAGGTAGAAGGGAAGAATTAATTGAGTTGCAGAACAAGAGAGAAGCAAGACTGGTGTAGGATTGTGGTTTGATTGTTGGGACAAGAATAATTTGCGGGGTTGAGGGAGTGAACGAGCGAGATTTTTATTATGAACCATGTATATATTACGTCCCCTTCAATCATGCATTTTTGTAGTTTGTAGCTTTGACCCATGCAAAGATATCGTGTAAACTAATTTCCTTTAGAAGTCTAAGCAAAATACTATAGGGTTTGTAGAAATTAATCCCACACCACTACACAGAATGGATACAATCCGCAGTGGTCAAATTAGAATGAAAGTATCACAAGTTTTTTTCCTTCGAAAAGTAAACGAAATAGAAAACTCAAAGGATCTAGTAGTACCCAAGCAAGTGGATTAAGTTATGTTGAGGATAAAGAATATGAGTTTCAAAATATTAGAAAACTAGCCGATGATGGTGTACTCCCTATGCACATATCTGGTCATCCGAAGCGAGATGGTTAAGTCCATCTAAGAGGTGGGTGGTCTGAGTTCCGTACGGTGTTCATGTTACTTCCCCTTGTTGTCCAAGAGAGAGTCCGAAGATATCCTTGGCAGCATTTATATTATATACAACCTAGAAACCACAAGCCTCAAATAATTCAAGTATTTTCGAACGATGGTGGAAGACTGCAAACACGTTCTTTTTCAAAGATTTTGAATGCGATAAGTTTATTTTTTATTTTAATTAAATTTTTTGATTATGTTTTTTGTTTTATAAAATTCAACAAACTCTAATGATGAATATGTTCTGAAATAGGGGTTACACCGTTAGATTTGTACATGTTATCGGGAATTCCATGTGAAGGAATCTTACTTCCATTTAACAGACTAAATTGGTTATCAGACTATAGATAGAAACAAAGACTCCCTTTATACTCAAATGATGTAGAAGGAAATCATGCATATAGACAAATAAAATCGTATAGATTAAAAGTGGCTGGGTTGAAAAGTTTTTTACAACGTTATGCTTGTTAGAAGTTGTCGATGTTTTAGGAAGGTTCCAGAATTTTCTAGAATCATCTAGGTGTTTCCTTATTTTGGTATAGCCAGAGGTTTCCTGTTTTAGTTAAACTCAAGGTTTCCTTTCTTAGCTATGTTTAGTTTCCTAATATAACTCATATATTTGGAAGACAAGTTTGTAATCTATATAAATAGGTGTACAAGTCTTAAGGAAACACACACACAACACAGTTTAGAGAAGAATTCTCACAATTAGAGAATTTTAGGGTTTAGAACGTTTGTTCATAGAGAATTAGTTTGGTGTTTGTGAACAACAACCTGCTGCTCATAGTTGTGGTTTAATTCTCTGTAATCTTGTTCTATAATAAGAGTTGATCGTAGCCGTTTGTGGATGTAGGCATATTCCCGAACCACGTTAAATCTTGTGTCTTTCTTGTTTCGTTTAGTGCATCTAGTTTCTGTTTCTTTAGTTCTACATTGATCCAAAGAACTATTAGTGTCTTGTGGAGGTCTTAATCCTAACAATGCTAGGAAAATGAATGAGTTGAGGTTAGATAACAAACCATATTTGTTCCCTGACCATTATGAGGAGCTCAAACGTCTATTGTGTTGTGGACAATATGCCAATATCTATTTCCAATTGCTAGCTCACTGGTGTTAATTGGTTTTCTCGAAGAATTAGAAGATTTAGAGCAAGCACCAAGATAAGATTGGGGGTATCAAATTTTATCATAAATTTACATATCCCTAGGTAATTGCTTGACGTGTGCCAAAGAAAGCTTTAATGCTTTTTGGGGAGTGTTAAAGGTAAGAACCAATATTTTTCACACTATTTATTTATTATTTTTTCATGAAAAATGTACTAACCAACAATGTTATTATCTTCAGTATTTATGGTATACATATTTCCGTGTTTCTGAACCTTCTCTTGTCAATTCCACTAATGTTTTTTCGGTCATACTGAAGTACAATTCTGAAAATTGGCAAGAACAGATTGAAGATGGTCAACATACTGCCATTGTTCAGAGATTCAACATTTGTGTAGAATAAGCCTTAACCTTGTCTCCTCGCCGTATGAAGCAATCCATGAGTTCGAAGAAGACAAGCTCAAAGAATGCTAAAGCTAAGCCTTAAAAGGATTTTGTTGTATAACTCTATTTTTGAAATGGTTGTTTGGTATTACGGTGAAAAAACTACTTCTTCTGTTGAAGAGACGAATAGTGATAGCCATCAACCCTTATCCAAGTGAAGAGATTTCTCGAGATGACTAGGAAGAATTGATAAGGGAAGGTCATAGTTGGGAAAAATCTAAAAATTTGATCCATGAGCCGATTGAAAGAAGTGACTACCTATATTGGTTTAACACTATTTTGAAGCTCAATATTGCTATGCAACCGCAAAATTTGAGTCAGATGGATATCCCAGCTTTAGGTAGGATGCCACTTAGTGATGAATTTATTCCTTCCTAACCTCTACCAGAAACGGGCTACACATTTGCATATCCAGCTCAAGCGGGTTCATCGTCGCCTTTTGCCACCATTTATGTCTAGACAGATTATTGCTCATCCAATTTCTCCCAGTGCTCTTGACCGGACCTATCTATACTGGGGGTGAATGCAACACCGTATCAGAACGAGTTGAATGATTATCATGATCTACTACAGGGATTTCAGAAATTCCACTTGACTGAGTTGGAAAGAGTGAGGGAAAGAATGATGTTTGACATAAGTCCGGGATATTCCGGTCATGGTGGTACATGTACAAGTCCTGGTGGTAGAGGTATGACTCCTGGTGAATCAAGTCAGCGTCATGGTTGTAGAGGTATGACTCCTGGTGGATCAAGTAAGCGTATGAGTCCTGGTGAATCAAGTCAGCGAAGTTGTGGAAGTCGTGGAAGTGAGAGAAGAAGTTTGAGAATTCGTTCTATGCAGAATGCACCAAAAAGTTCAACTCCAAATGAAGTGTTATATACTCAGGTAGTACGTGAAGGTGATGCATACATTGACATGGATATAGCTCTTGGACATTTGTTTAACCAATTGCCAACAAAGACACTATGACTCCTGGTAGTGGTGTGAACATTGAAGCAGTTAGGAAAACGAATCTGTTTACCCCAATTTCCTCAACCGCATCAGTATTTCAACCATTTCATCAAGCTCCAGCATTTCAACCTCACACATTTCGAGATTTGTATCATGTCCCCCTCTTCCAGAGTGAACCAGTTGCCTATCAAGGTTATGATGATTCTGAAGAGTCTCAAACACCAAGTCAGTCTTAAACCGGCACAATAACTGATATGTTGAACAATACTCTTGATCCAGAAAATGCATGCAGTTGGATCTTTGGTCAGGGAAGAAATGGTCAGGGAAACGAGTAGTTTATGGACGTAATTTACGTTAAATATTTCTAATGTAATCTTTTTGTTTTAATTAATGAAAACTATCTTTAGATTAATGTTCAAATCGAAACTAGTTTTACATTTCATTAAAAATTAACCGCAATTGCATAACATAACACTTAATGAAAGTTAAATCCCTTCAATTGAATCTTGTAGAGTTCATAACAATCTTTATGACTAAAGCATCTTCTGTTGTCTTCAGCAAATTTGGTATGAACTCTAATTTATAGTTCTTCGATTGATAACTCAGGATGATCCCCTTTTATCATCCACATAATTTGCGCATACTTTCTCACTTCGCTATTAGTGAAACAATAACGAGTTTCAAGACACTCTTGTGTTCTTCTTGAATTTACATGACTTAACATCATAAACTTTTGAAACCAAATTTCCCATAAATTAAAATTCTTTGGATTGAAATCTTCATCGCTTGCAACTGAAACCCAACATCAAATTAGAGAAACATCTTCTTCTCGAGCGAAGCGAGCACTAGCCACTTCGGTTATGGGAGTAGTAGGAATGTTAAAATGAATTTGAAATTGAGATGGTGTGTGAGTCTAAATAAATTTGAACTTGGGTATTTATAGAGGGGGGAATTGTAGCCGTTGAATGAGGAGCCGCTGAGCGATGATCTTCTCAGCGAGCGATAGCTTGACTATCGCTGGCGCTAGACAGACCAATAACCGATCATTTGACCATATAGCGATGGACATTCTATTGCTCGTTAGGCACACTATAGCGTATGCCTAAGTGGTATATTTTACACTTAAACACATTTGTTTAGTGGGTGCTAAAGTGGTAAAATGAGTTGCTTGATATGTGTTTAGGAATAAGCCTTAGGGGGTAAAAAAAGAAAATCCATTTCCAAATCCATTAACTTACAGTCTGAGCGTTAAACGTGCTATAGAAAGTCAGCGGATGGATTTTATAACGGTCTTTGGTTAGTCTTCGACCCAAACACATCAACTGCATATTCTATGACCCAGACCCTAATTAAACAATAAATATACGACCCTTTTACAAAGTAACTCTTTACACCATATATATATATATATATGGTTATTCTCACACTGGCTCACAATTTCCGTGTTGATTTTATTTATAAAAAACAAATATCAATGAGTTTGAAGTTAACTCTCTGGTGATATATTGTTTTTATATCAAATTTGGAAGCAAATGGATTTCTTGGATATCTTGGTGCATATTTCTACTCATCATCTTTCTGTACTAGTTAATGGAGGTTCAACTGAGAAATCCAAGCCTAGTAAAGGATAAAGACAAGGAGATTCATTGTCTCCCTATCTTTTCGTGGTTGTGGAAATTCTATCAAAATTGATTAATGATGCTGTTGCTAGGGGCCAACTTACCGGTTTTACAGTTATAGACAATGTAACAATGGTATCTCATTTGCAATTTGCCGACGATACCTTAGTTTTCATTGATGCAAACGTGGAGGAATTGATGCAAATGTGGAGGAAGTGAGAAGACTACTTTTTATCTTAGCTATTTTTGAAACTTTGACCAGTTTTAAGCTAAGTTTAGAAATGAGCACAATGGTGAGTGTGGGGGTTGATGATGTTATTTCAGTTCTATCTCAAGAACTAGGGAGTAAGATAGAAAAACTCCCTATTACTTATTTGGGGATGCCAATAGGAGCTCATTGGAGGAGTAGTACTGTTTGGGAGAAGGTTTTAATTAGAATGGAGCAAAGACTGGCTACTTGGAAAAAGAAAACTCCAAATAGAGCAGGTAGTCTTGTTCGTATTTGGAGTTGTTTAGCAAGTCGCCCTATTTACTTTTTGTCTTTGTTTCACTTTCCTGTAAGCGTGGAAAAAAGAACGGTAAAAATCATGCAAAAAATTTTATGGGGAGAAGAAAGCTTTAATTCTTGGATAGCATGGACCAAGGTTATTCTTCCTAAAGAGAATGGTGGGTTGGGTGTCAGAAATTTGGGAAGAATTAACCAAGCACTATTAGCCAAATGGGTATGGAGATACTCGAAACAAAATAAAGTTTTATGGAGGAGGATTATGCAAAAGAAAAACATCTTGGAATTCATCATTTGGAAATTCAACTACCTCATTCAAATTTGAGAGTCTCTCAAAATCAAATTTTAGGTGTTTGGCATGTCATGGAATTCATCATTTGGAAATATATCCTTCCAAGTTTGATTATTATCAAACCATGACTACTACATACACCAACGAAGTCTCAACAAAAAATCACACAACACATATACACATATGTAAATACTGTCGTTGGTAATATATTGATCGTGGTTATAATTCATTCAACAAAATCTCTGCATATAGCATTAGCACATGTTATGGAAGCATCTTTACATTACAAATAAACACAATAAATACAAGCATGCAATTATGATATGAGACTTCTACTCGTGTACCACCATCAAACGCTTGAAAATTATGTTGTAGTGATGTAATCAGTACTACAAGTGTTTAAGTCTTTCGCCTGCAAAAGAGGTAAAAATTTGAGAAAACTTGATTATGCTCGGATGCTATAAAGAGTCTTGGTTAAAATGAAGTTTATAGAAATGAATGTCATTGGCAACTCGAGCATCAAACCAATCATTGAACCAGATGTCATAAAAGTTATACAGACCAAACATGAAACGACAGGAGATAATAAAGCTTATAGGTAATAAGAATAAAGCTTGATACCGCAAAATTAAGGATGGTGCAAGCGAAAAATACACAGAGCACAGCTGAATTATGCAGAAGTTTCGAACCATTTGCAGACATGCATTTCGTCGTTTTTCGTTACAAAGTTGCTTAATCTAATGTCAACTTGCACTACATAGGTGCATAGGCAGTCCAACCAAAAGGCCCCTACCATTTAAATCAAGAAACCGAGTAGTGGCCAGAATAATAAAATTAAGGAAGCCAAGAGACCATGTCTGCAGTCCGTGCCATTATGTCCTCATTCATAAAAAAATTATATAATTATCTATATGGGTAATGACTAAGGTGAATAAAACTTGATACTGCAAAACAAAGGAAAGAGCAAGCAAAATAAAAATAGAATCAAACTTGGTACCATGATGTTCTGCAAAAGAGAGTTACGGAGTAAGATGTCACAAAACAGATATTTTGTGAACTTCTTCAAAAAGTGCACCGTCCAAAAAAGTTATATACTAACTGCAGCATCCGAAAAGTTATATACCGCACCATTCCAGATATATCATATACTGCACCATCCAAAAAAATTTGGTGCGATCCATACCAATTTCCAAAAAAGTCGTTTTAATCCAGATTCTATCCATCAACCTGTGTAGGGAACCGAATGCTACACCATTCCAACTGCTCGGTTTCGTTCATCTTGAAAAACATCTTAGTTTTTGTAGCATCATTCACCAGATACTCAACAAGTTTCAGACGCATGACAGAGCTTATATGCTCAATTTTTCTTAATGAAAAAAATAAAACATCAATATCAGGCTTCATGTCTCATTGAATCATATGATTTCCAATGCTAGTAATTCCTTCTGCCATTTGGCTCATCGATTCCTTTTTGCACGCTGCATCCTATCGATTCTTCCTTTTCCTCTTATTTACATTATCTTTGGTAGTAGATGGGGTTGCATTGGACCTTGAACTGGGTTCATTTGCGGTTCCTTCACTATTGTTAGCATGACTGGTTCCTTCACTATTGTTTGCATGACTGGTTCCTTCATTGTTAGCATGAATGGTTCCTTCACCATTGTTAGCGTGACTGGTTCAGCACTACTTGATTCATCGTAGACAATCATGGGTAAGTTAGGCATTGTATCATCATCTCCGAGATAACTTTCCGCGACTGCCGCTGTTTGTGCTTCACTACCAGTTGCTTGATCATTGCCAATGATAGTTCCAATCTCATCAAAATTATCCAAGGACTTGTCGCGGTATTCTTTGTACTGTGGGTTATCCTACAAAATCAAAAAATATGCAAATTAATAGCATGCATATGTACAACATATTTCAAGTACATTAGTTATGGTGGAAAGCTTACCTTAAGGAAATCCTTCCAAACTGAGTCAGGAGCTGTGAGTGTATTATTTGTTGGATGCCTACCAAACCCACTTCTGTTAAGAAGATAACTCATGGCAGCGTAGCTTTCTTTCCATGTTTTCAAACGATTTTTCACATTATCAATACTCACTTCCATGTCTAATTTAGATCTTATGTTTTCACGAACTTGCTAAAGGGCTACTGACTTCCACCCGTTATCTCCTTTGTTTCCAGTAGCAATTTGTTCTTCCAATGTATCAATCAGTATACGATCCATCTCCTTTGTCCATCTAACCTGTGCCTTTCCATTATTTTCCCCTCTACTCATGTTTACTTTGTCCTGTGACCTGGTATATCACAAATATGCAAACCAGTACTCAAATAAACAAAATTGGACAAAACAAGTGAAGATATAAATGCCTGATAGTTACAACAGATAAATTTTCTTTAATTCCATGAACCAAAAATCACAAAAGAAAATACAACCTAATGGACTATGGAGTGGTTAGGGTTATAATCAAGAAAAAACATACACAACAATAGATTTCATGAATAAGATCGCAAGAAAAATCACACACATCTATATAACAAATCACAATATAAGTAGATCAAATTCATAATTCTACAGAAAAACACAAGAAAAACACAATTTTGATCACTATTCAAGTGATGAATAGCCTCAAAACAAGTAGATCAGATTCATCTTTTTACAGAAAAACAAGAGAAACATCAAATTGATCATGAAAACTTCTTTACCCCCATATATACAAGGTGCATATGTTTTCTACTAATTGTAACTTTTTGGTTCACAAACATGAAATCAATCATGAAAATTTCTTAACCCTATATGTAGAAACCCAAAAGATACATATATATACTTACTAATCCCAATTTTTGGTTCAAAAAAAATCTAGGGTTTGATAAATCCATCAAAAATATGATGAAGATGATGAAAGCAACTACATGAGAGAAAGAATAGAGGAAACTTAACATGAATAAATGAAGTAAACAAGGAAAAATTAGTGAAAGTTACCCAGATTTAGGCTCGAGATTTTTCTCTCAGTGGCGGAGCTTTCGGGAAGAGAAGAGAAAAATGGAGAGGAAAGAGAAGAGGATGGAAAATGTGCTTTATGTATGGGTGGAAAATAAAGGGAGGATTTCAGAATCGCGTGGGGGTGCTGTCGACTACAATTCCATCGGGCAGGGGAAAATAAGTTCCCTAGAAAATGGAATCACCCCTAAAATACTGGTGCCAAACACTCACAAAATCAACTACCTCCCCCAACTCAACTCCGCCCTAAAATTTGTTGTGCCAAACGCACTCTAAACTCACGTTGTGCCAAAATCTTTTACATAAAAAGTCTCTGAATGTCTCTATTAATCGCAATTGACTAACCCCTCTAAGTTTTCTGTTGTGTTCAGCTTTTCAAAATGCACTACCAACTCGAGTTATGTTGCGACAGAGGGGCATGAATATTGAAACTAATTGTAACCTTTTTCCTTTTTCTTTATTTCATTCTTATTTTATTTATCTATTTTCAGTATAGTGATTATTATATGGGTAACCCACCCAAAATTGAAGCCAATTTGGGTTTGAAAATATGTATAACGATGCTCCAATACAATACAAAGAAGGGAAAGACTATTGGAGTATGATAAGTCTCCCATGATTCCGTATGTCTCCCTTCCATTAATGGACCAACGAATCTTTTTTCCATACATTTTCGAAAAGTCGTTTGCCTTTATAGACACTAGAATAAGGAGCATCTTATCATAGTCCAACACTCATTCTAGTCGTTTTCGAAAATAGCTAAAAATCTAGTGAATGTGCGCACTGTTCTTCTGTAACGTGGGAGATAGATCTCCAGTGTGTCTGAGTCTTTGTTAAAGTAGTCTGTCGAATGTTCGAGTAGGTTTGTCTCGAAGACTCGATAATAAAAGCAGCCGATGAGTAGGTTGACTCGAAGACTCAAGTATGTAATCACGAATATTGGCAACAACTACTTTCTCTACTGGAGTCATAACTGTCTTTTAATGTTATTTCCTGTTTCAGAAAAATAGCTAAAGGTGGCTCCTGGCTAGCAAATCTATGTAACCTATCGATATCCAAATACCGAATCACACGTGAATGTGATATTTAAATAGCGAGTATTCAAACCATGCCAGATTAAGTGCCATAGATTTACATAATCAACCAAAAGATGATGCAGTGGCATATAGATTTACATATAAGCCGTTTGGATGATGAACTAATAGTGGACCCACAAAAACTTATTTGTTTAACCCGCGGTGTTTCAAAAATGTCTACTTTGACTTACTTATTACACCGTGGTGTTTAAATATTCTTTTCCTCTTAGTTTCTGGATGAGATTTAAAACTGGACGTGAAATTTTATTTCCCGCCTATTTATATTTAGCAATTGCTAAACTCATATGGTAAGTATATATAATATATACCAGAAATGAGTTTAACGTAATAAGCATCTTTACAGAACTGACTTGGATTTGAGTTTGGAAGCTAGAACTTCTGTTTTGATCTAGGGCAAAGGCTGCTGGTGTTAGTTTGCATATTTGTTTTTCGCGAACTATTTTAAATTATTTCCGTAATCTTTTCTTTTCTTTCGCTATACGTCTCTTTCTCCTTCTAATATGTTTCCCTTTCAATTTTTTAAAAAAAAACGAAAAATATACAAGTATACCATATCCATTGCCGACACTTATCAACCTTTATCAGCCTTCCCAATATGTATAACCAATTTTTTTAACCAATCCATAACTCAAATTGTAGTTTAAACTTGTATTTTTTGGGGGCACAAGATAATGAAGATCTATTTAATGTATTTATTATAGACCTTCACTCGTCCACCCATAACTTTCTTTATTCATTTTCTTTATTGGTACAGTGATTACATGGGTAATCCATCAAAAGAAGAGTCAATTTGAGTAAAAACATAATATATATACACAGTGATGATCCAATATAAAAGAGGCTTGTAACCTGTAAGGATTGAAGTACGATAAGTTTCCCAAATTAGTATGTCTCCCTTTTGAGTCCCTTTTCCCTTTTATGGATAATACTTTTTGGAAAAGTCGTATACCTTTACGGATACCGGAAGGGAAAACCAAAACTGCCAAATTGTCCGTGGAAAACTTATCACACTCCAGTACTTATTTTCTAATCTTTATATGCCGTCTTTGTACGGTAACAGCACTAATTGGATTAAGTAAAGAATAAATACTCGCAACAAGTGAAAGTTTAACCTATATAAATACCTGCATAAGCAACATAATTTTCACCAAATCATTTGCAATCACACCTCCAAATTTCTCAAAGAAACAAAGAAATCCATGGCTGCAGCTAAGTCTAGTATCAAAACTGCAACATCATTTTTCCTAGTTCTTTATTCAACCATGATCCTATTTTTTGCTTTGCCATGCTTTTCTTCTGATCCCGACCCTCTACAAGACTTTTGTGTTGCTGACTTGAGCTCCACCACGACTATTGTGAATGGGTACCCTTGCAAGCCAGTGTCTAAAGTTACATCAGAAGATTTCTTCTATAGTGGCTTGAAGGATGATGCAAGCACATTGAATTCCTTACGGTTAGGACGGAGTCTAGCTGATGTTAAGACCTTCCCTGGGTTAAACACCCTTGGACTTTCTCTAGTTCGAATCGACTTGGGATTTGGTGGAATTGTTCCACTTCATGTACACCCTCGAGCAAGTGAAGCTACTTTCGTCATCAAAGGGGAAGTCCTTATCGGGTTCATAAGCACTGATAATGTTTTGTACTCAAAGGTTGTGAAAGAAGGAGAGATGGCGATCATTCCTCGAGGACTTGTGCACTTCACAAAGAACGTTGGACTGAGTGCTGTCTTGTTATCTGCTTTCAATAGTCATCTTCCCGGAACTGCATTAATTCCTGATAACCTCTTTGGTTCTAAGCCAACAATTCCTAATGATATTTTAGCAAAGAACTTCCGAGTTAATGAGAGCGTCATCGCTAGCATAAAGTCTGAGTTTGGTGATGACCACTAAACAAAATAGCTAAAACTCCAGTGACTGCGCGGTTCTTTGTTGGTTATTGTAACTTGGGAATATAGGTCTCTGGTGTGCATGTCGATGTGAGTCTTGTTAAATACTAGTCTATAATAAAGCAGCTGACGAGCTTGCCAAGTGTGCTAAGTCTATTCCTTGTAATCAAGGATTAATGGTGGTAACATCCACCTTCTTTACTGGAATCATTCCTGCCTATGAGCAGGACTATGTAACTTTCTTATTTGGTTTTAATGTTACTTTCTTATTTGGGTTTAATGTTATCAACCTCCGAACCTGTGTCAGGATGCCAAACTGAACCCAAAACCATTGAACCATGAGTTTGTGTTGATTAGATATACTCCCTGAGTTCCATTGTAGATGAAGATTTAGGGTATTCTTCTTGCTCCCTGATACTCGTGAGTATTTATTTTCTTCCATAAAACTTCCGGCAACACAAGTCCATCTATGTAGCACCCCCACTTAAGCAGGCGTGCACATTCCTCCCCTCAATATTATTATCTATAACTAACCTTAGTTACTATACATTATAAACAGGGTTCACTACATGCAAACTAGAGTTTTGAGAAGAATAATTAAATTAAATAATATCTCTTTGACTCTATCTCCTTTTAACCTGTGTCTGTTCTTTGTATCATCCTTTTCTTTCTTCTTTTGTTCATTGTAAAATATGGATCTACTCTCATTTCGCTGATATAATCTTCACAAAACCCATTTTTTATATTCGTTTCATTTATCAAATCCTTTCATTTCATTCTATGATTACGTTTTGACTCTTCTTCTTGAAACATGAAAACATACATATCTTTCTTTTGTAAAGATTGTATATCTAAAATGAATTAAGTTGCCAATTAATTAAATAACAGCAAAATCTATACATCTCCACCTTTTTTTATTTTCCATATATAGGGAAGATTATACCATATGTAATCTTGCATATATATCATTCCACCAGTTCCTTTTCTTGTAGTTCAGATGGGTCATTTTCAGAGGTCAATTCTTTACAATGAGTAGATGGCACATCATGTGGCTTTTATAATTAACTATTAACATGCTTTTATACTAACAGTAAAGACAGATTACATATTTATTCGCCAAGCCTTCGAAGCTTTTTTTCTATGCTTGTATCCTTGTTGATGGAGTTATACTATGAAATAAAAATTCCAATTGATCAGAAAAAACTGGTTTTTCATATCATGCAATTGATGCCACACTGCCACTCTTTTTCCATGTCTGTTTCAATTCGTCCAAATGAACAATTTTCTCCTCAATTTCTTTCATCTACAAAAAAGGTAAAAATAAAAAAGTACAAGTGTTGATTGGTCAGAATTTCCCCAAAAATGAAAGGTTATTTCAAATTCAGGACTGAAACAGACATACCTCAAGATGAATGTCTGACTTGAAGATGTCAATCCAAAATTAGGCCACATTATTTATATATAGGTTAAAAAAGCTACGGTCGAAAAACGATTTTAGGAAAAATAGCTGTGTATCCGACATGAGTTAAGACATCTGCATTCACACTAACAGAGAAAACTTTTAGTTTAAGACCCGCCGATATTATATGGTGGACCATCCTGATGATCATCCGCCTAATGTATCTTATGCTTACCAGGAATTCACTTGGCAACCCACAACCCGCATCTTTGTTTATTCATTATTTTGGTTTGGTATAGTGATGGTACGGGTAGTAATCCACCGAAAAGTATAAATAAAGAGCACTGGAGAATGATAAGTTTCCCCAATTAGCTTGTCTCCTTCCGGTCTTTCTTCCCATATATGGATAGTGCATTTTCGGAAAGTCATTTGCCTTTATAAACACTGGAAAGGGACAGCACTGCTTAACCAATAATAGAGCCAAAATATCAGATAGGGGGCAATTACATTGGGTTCATTGGATTGGGTCCCGCTAGGCACAACCTTTGGGAGCCTCCCAATCCAAGCCATATAGTGGTAAAGTCACTGGGTGATGATACCACTTACCTAAGTTTGAAACTTGTCAGCACCAAATTCTTCTTACCGATCAAATAAACATTTTTCCACTTATTGTAGTATTCATGAAATATAATGCCAACCATTAAGATGCGATACTCTTTGTATAGACGGAAACGTGTATATATGGAAACGTCAATTAAAAAGGGTGTTTGCCAAACGCTCAATAAACTGTGTTTCGACTTGTAAAGGTGAAAGAAATCGAAAGAAAGAAAAAAGTTTAATTGAATAATATCGAACAACTTCTAAAGATGCATGAAAAAAAAAAAACTCCTAAAGATTGCTTGTATTAAAATTAGAAAAAGAAAAGAGACTCGTTGATTGACAAAATCCTGTTATGCTTCATAAAGAAAAGAGAAAAAAATATTTACTTGTTCATCTTACCAATGGTTAAACCCATACCTAATCAAAAGGGAGACAAACAAATTTGGAAAACTCATCACACTCCAATACTTATTCTTTAATCTTTAGATGCCTTTTTTTTTTTTAATTGCAGCAGCACTAATTGAATAAATACTGCCAATAACTGAAGTGTAACCTATATAAATACCTGCATAAGCAACATAGATTTTCACAAAAACATTTGCTATTACACCTCCATCCATATCTCAAAGAAAGAAAGAAAGCCATGGCTGCTAAGCTTAGTATCAAAACTGCATCATCATTGTTCCTAGTTCTTTATTCAACCATGATTCTATTTTTTGCTTTGCCATGCTTTTCTTCTGATCCCGACCCTCTACAAGACTTTTGTGTTGCTGACTTGAACTCCACCACAACTAGTGTGAATGGGTACCCTTGCAAGCCAGAGTCTCAAGTCACATCAAGTGATTTCGTGTTTAGTGGCTTGGTGGAAGAATCAAGCACAGATAATCCCGAGGGGCTTGGAGTGAGATTCGGTAATGTTAAGTTCTTCCCTGGGATAAACACCCTTGGAATTTCAATAAGCCGAATCGATCTCGCACTTGGTGGAATTGTTCCAGCTCACATACACCCACGAGCAAGTGAAATTAATTATGTCATGAAAGGGGAAGTCAATGTTGGGTTCATAAGTACTAAAAATGTTTTGTACTCAGGGGTTCTGAAAGCTGGAATGATGGCTGTTGTTCCTAGAGGACTTGTGCACTACACAAAGAACGTTGGAGGGGAGAAGGCTGTCTTGCTAGCTATTCTCAATAGCCAACTTCCCGGAACGGTATCAATTCCTAGCAACATCTTTGGTGCTAAGCCAACAATTCCTAATGATGTTTTATCTAAGAACTTCCGAGTTAATGACACCGTCATTGCTAACATAAAGTCGAAGTTTCCTGCTAACTAAACAAAATATATAGCTAAAACTCTAGTGGTTCTTTGGCTATTGTATCGTGGGAAAATAGGTATCTTGTCTGTGTGTGCATGTCGAGTCTTGTCCGTCGAATGTTCGAGTAGGTAATTCCACTCGAAGAGTGGATAATAAAGCAGCCGATGAGCTTGCTAAGTGTGCTTGATCTAATCCTTGTAATCAAAAACGGTGGCAACAACCACCTTCTCTACTGGAATCGTACCTGTCCATGAACAGGACTATGTAACTTTCTTATTTGGGTTTTATGTTCCTGTCTGTTAAGTTTTTATAAGAAATTTGCCCTTTTTCTGCCAAAATAAAAATAAAAATAGCTAAATGTGGTTCTTCATGCGTGATCCGAGCCGAATTATACGGATGCTTGTATTATGCACGTCCGTCTCATCCTCCAAACTTGAGTCGTCATTTTTCATTATGGCCTTCGACAATATGCTAATCTAAACCTTAAACCACTGAACCGTTTGTACTAATTATATCCATATCGTATATATACTTCGTTTAAATCAACCAATCGTTTTAGAAGTTAATGATTCTCAAGACTAATTCAAAAACAAGTATGGTCATTGAGTGAACTTGAGGTAGTATATTTCCTACCCTTATTATTGAGTTCTCTCTGGATGTAGTTAGCCAAACTGGCTGCTTACTTTCACTTTTGTCGGGTTAAAATAGAAGGGCATGTTACGTGTACGATAAGAGCGGGTTTCTGGTCTGCTTCTTTTTGTCCACGTTTTGAATCTTTAGATATGAAATTGAACAGATTAGGGGATGGTTAACGTAGACGAAGATGTTTAAGAATGAGAAATTGAAAACTAAAAATTGTAGAATCATTATTTTTACGTTATTATTATTGTTTGAATCATCATATTTAAGGATTGATTATAGAAAAATTACGTAGGACTAGTATGTAACCTGTGCTACGCACCGGGTTTGTTGGGAACTGTCGATTGGTGTGACGGGGCTTCGCCCCGCGCCCGTTGTCCAGATACATTAAAATATATTCAAAAAATTCTTGATTAGTGTTTTTATTTTTAGCGGATAGGAAAGTTTTATACCTTTAGTAATATTTTAGTAATCAAATTACTTTTTTGAGCAATCAACCGCCAAAAATTTATGTTACACGTAGTGAAACTATGTATGAAACTTAAATTACCCACCAAAGAATTTTGTGCCAGAAATGCTTAAATCATAATGGAACTTTTTTAGATATGTCAACTTTGTACACCATTCGGCACTGACAATGGAAACTAAAAGCATCATCCAAATCTTTGTATATTGTTATATCCAAAGTATTATTCGAATTATAGCCAAGCTGGAAAAAAGTTCCAAACGTTGTTGGTTGATTAATAACAAGCCTATTAACGGAAACTAAAGCATCACCCAAATCGTAGTATATTGCTATATCCAAAGTTTTATTCGAATTATAGCCAAGCTGGAAAGGAGTTCCAAACGTTGTTGGTTGATTAATCACCATCCTATTAACTACCGTTCATACCAAATATGAGAATTACAAAGAATCTAAGTTCTTGTAAATTGTATGGGTTTACATGAGAAACAAAAAACATCTTTAAAATTTTAAATTAGAAATTGCATAGTATAATTGAGGCATGATTGTCGTCTAACGTACAGATTAAAAAAAAAATTATTATCCTTTTTTTGTTCATAGTGATACAAAAAATAATGTATCACGTATATGTTGTTATATCAATGATAAAGAAATAAAAGTCAGTGAGCACTAATCTCTTACCTATTTGAATTTAAATTAAATCATATGCGTCATCCTTCTCAGTATAAAACTCTAAAGAAGCAACATCCATCCCTTTTACAACCTACACAAAAACAAAGAAGTTAACTACAAAGAATGCACTTGACATGCAAAAATGATCGAGAACGATGCCGCATAGGAATGGGTAAGTTCTCAAGGATGTACGTTGTTAGTATACCCTGCCTTCACTATTGTTGTCTTTAAAAGTTCAAGACCTTCTTTGCTTCCCGATATTTTTTACACGCAAAAAGAAAAAATAAATATTGGACAATAATGCACTCGAATAAAATATTTATCTTAAGAGTGCCAATTAGATACTATTACATCCGATAAACACCAAATTAAATTGCTCAATTCTTAATTTGAAGTTGTACTATTGTGCTGTAAAGTTTTTGTTTCATTGCCTAACTTGAAATAAACGGTAACCACTAATCATAATAGAAATGACGTAACCATGTTAAGTGTATCGAAACATAATCGAAAAATAGAAAAATAACAAAGTCAGTTTTCTGTAATAGCCAACACTCTTTTTATCAACTTTACACGTAAAATGTTGTCCTAGTTTCATAATCATGAAAGCACCACCGCACCCTGACATTATGAAACCATCAACGCCGTCGTTAGTTTCATAATCAATAAGGTCTTATACATCTTTCGTGTACTTTTCTCCATAAATTCATCAACCTTTATATTTATTTGGGTTCAGCGCATGATGACCCCACTCTAATGCCAGACACAACAAAGAGACATCGTTAGTTCAACGTCGTCGTTAACCTCAAACAACCACTACCTCCGAAAACATAGACATGTTCCCCAACTTTGAATTAGTCCACTTAATAGTACCCCTTGTATGTTTCCAAGCTTACCCCCTATACTGTGTTAGATATTTAAGGCCCTTTTACTATTTAACAAGCCTCTAACCCGGTGCATACGCACCGGTAGAATAGCCTAAAAAAAGAACAAAAAATGTCATCAATACGTAAATTTTCATCAATTTGCCACAACACAAAAATGTAAACAAAAAAACATACCTGTATGTTCTTCACATATAGATGGAAATGAAGTATAAAAATAATAATAAAAGCTGACCAATAGTCTTATAGAACTTAATGTTGACAAAAGATACCAAACATCAAGTAAAGGGGTTTAGAGTCATCTGACCGTATTATGTAAAAAAAGATCCTCCTGAGATCACTTCATGATGAAGTCTTCGTCCATTTGGATATATTTTTTTCCACTTTTGCTTCTAAGAAATTTGAAGCACTTTTGTTGTACGAATAAACACACCAATAAGTTGATCAGCTAAGATAACAGTGATGGCTTCTTCGTTTTTTATTTTGTTTTTTTATTTTGTTTGAATAGTGATGACTTACTATTCGCATGATCTTCTTTCAAATCGTCAGTCATTCGAATCTGTGATCTGCCCTTTGTTTCTCTCTTGCTCTTCTATTTCTCTTCAGAATCTCAAACTCAGGGTCTCCTTTTTCCTCTGCATCAGGGAATGTTACGAAGGATGTAAAAGCGAATGGTGGTATACAGTATTTTTAGATACTACTTACCCAGTTCTCAGGGTCGAAAACTCCATCCCTTGTAAATTCGCTGTGCTTCTTCCTTCATTGCCTTACTTGGTCATCGTCCATTTTTCTGGAATTTTTTAAATGTAATGGGTTTTGGTACTTGTGGTGGTTATTGTGTGTATTTATAATGCAGGGAAATGACCTAATATCCTAAAAGTAAAGTTGTGACTGTATTCCGAAGGATTGTGACGCTTTGTTGATTTTGAAAGAGAGAGTTTTGAGAAAAATACGACTTGTAATTATCTCACAGGACATGTATAGCTATTATGGGATGTTTCTTTTGGATTCTTCCAATATATGCTCTCTAGGATTATTACAGTGATTGTTAGGGATACACAATGCTCGTATATCAATGGGTGAACAAATGCAATTTTGTGCACTTCTTGCAATTGTAAAAGGATGGTTTCTTTTCAATTATAATAGTGACCCTTCAAGTTGCCAACTGGACTGCTGGATGAACAGATGCAACTTTGTGTACTCTTACAATTGTGAAAGGATGGTTTATTTTCAATTATGATAGTGACCCTTCAAGTTGCCAACGGGGCTGCCCAAATTGTAGTATCTTTTGGAATAACCAATAAGATGCCGATGACATGGAAAGTTCATGCTGACGTGGCCTCACCAGAATCAAGAATAATTGTGGGGACGACATGTGGTGTTTTTGGGATCAAATATATGTAAAGAAAGATAAGCTTCACTGTAATGTGGTTCATCTTATTTTCGTGTTTGAAGTCTTGTTTTGACCCAAGTGTAACCACTCCATAAGTGCAATCAAACCAAATCTCCTATTACATGTAGGAAATCCGGCAGCCTAAAATATCGTCACCTCCATCCCCCTTATAAGCAACAACATATCTCTAATATAATCCAAATTTCTCCGACATCTCTAAGCACTTGCTAAAAAAAAAAAAAAAAGTGGAACCTTTTTTTTCATGTCAAAGAAAGTTTCAAGTTACAAAAATAAAATAAAATGAAAAAGAAAACAGTAAATATATCAAAGCACATATAAATCTAGAAGAATACTTAACAACTAATTGAGATTATATTTAGTGTATGCAACAAACTGGATTGTGACACTCGCATTCCATTTAAGAACATCCTTGCATCTTAGATAGCCAAACACGAAAATATAATTAGTAGCATGTCATTACCTCATGGGGAGTTAGCCGCACCTATGAATGATATAAATACTACCGTTGCTTTAGCTTTATCATGTCCGTGGCATATTTCTATGCGGGTATTACCAAAAAAGGATTGGGTTATTCGGTAATTACATTCAACCAACTCCGATCCTTTTACCAAATAACATCCTAGAAGATTTCACAAAACCCTTATCACTAAGTTTTCGGCTTTTTGGGGTATTTCTTTATTGAGGAAAACGTGATAGTCTTATTGGGAAATAGACTATACAATCGTATAAAAATGCCTGGAAATAATGTGCGCAAGAGTGCATCTTTCATACTGCTCAAAAGGATATAGAAATTAATCAGGTTAATGAAAGCTCATGTAGAATTACCATCTATAAAAATCTTTGATCCCATCACTGAGGGTTCCATCAAAACCAATCGCTGAAAATTCTGCTAGAGCAGAGCCTTCACAACATTATCATTACAAACCTACAAACTAACAATAGAAGATGATATAAACAAAAAAAAATACATATGAATAGAGACCAAAATAAATAAATACGAAATGTACGTGGCATTGAGATTAACATTATAAGGGCTTAGTATGATGCAAACCATTTTTATGCTTTTACCTCCGCCACTCGATATGCCCAAGATCATACAACGTACCATAATCAATCTATTTCTATTGCAGTACTATATTGTTGTAGTATATCATAAACACTACAAAATGGAAGGTTATTAGTCGAAAATTGAAATGAAGGAATTTTAATACAGTAAGATAACTGATATCAGGGATCACACCCATAGATTTAGGTAACCTATTTTTCTACACGAAATTCGGATTAATTGTGCTCTTAACCGGAAACTCCATGTTCCTCTCACGTTTGTTCGTATGTTAAAGTCGAGATTTAGATTTAAATTTCTTCACCTGCAAAAGTTTATAAAGGCAACTTCTACGACAACTCAAGGAGAATCCTTTATATATGTATGGATATGGATTATTAGAATATTGTGAAATCTTTTTCTACATAAATATATTTGCGGGACCCTTTTTCATTAATAAATTAATATAAAAGTACAAAACAGGTGTTAGTCCGATTGGTTATATTTCTTTATTTTCAAAAAAAAAAAAATCACATCCATAAAACATATCAGACATATCTGGTCATTGGATGACCTTATGGAGTATCCATATGGACCTCTTGGACCTCTTCAAACTTGAGGGGTTCCTAATAGACCTTACTTAATTATGGATGGTTACAATTATTATAGTGACATATTTTTGGTCCACATCCTATGCATCATCACAAACTTATGGATTACTTATTTATTCTGGTCCCATTGTAGATGCCCTAAAGAGCCGTAAATGGATACCATGAAAGTGTTTGAATAAATAAATAATCCGTAATATTGTAGTCAAACTATCTTTGACTTTTGTTTGTTCTTTGGTCAGCTGGATCGTACCCTCCCACATTAGTCAGCCAGTAATATCGTGTTTGACTGGACCTGTGGTCCAAGTTAAGTTAGTCGCGCCAACAGTGAGTTTAATTATTTGGGTCACAGTTTGGTGCTTAGTAATCGGATCATAGTAGTCAAAACCAATTTATCCAACACCTAAGTACACAACTTTTAACGCAACCTACAATTATATTTTGCAGAGGATGGTACTGTTCATCAATGGAAATCTCAACCTGATTAACCCCATTTGTAGATGATGGTGCTGTTCTACTATCAATAAAAAATTAAATAGATCTACAAATTTACCTTGAGCATGTTAGGAACAATATTAAGACTTAAGACAGAAGGTTCCCAATATATCAATGTACTGCCCAATCAGAATCATCAAGATCGGCATACCAATACCGCTTCCCTTAGAAGATATTGTCCCCATAAACATCATCAACAGGTTGTATTTGTCAACAAATGAGAATAAGTTGTAAAATTACACTTTATCTTTTTCCCGGTGATCAGCCATAACTTCTACTATAAATCAACTTTGAGATTATCCATACTACTTTTTTTTTGCTCGGTAGATTATCCATACTACATTTATATGTATCTTAGACTTGGTGTTGTAGCTAACGAAATAAGTAAAGAGTACATCTATTTATTACGGTAGTGCCCGAATACTATGTAGATCATGTCTTTAGTGTATATGTTTTCTACCCTACCCATTTCATACCACTTCTTCTTCACTAAATACCTTCACAAAATACACTAAAACTAACAATGTTGACGACAATAATGAACATAAAAACAATAAAAAAAAATTATCCTAATACAAGTAGTAATTCTAGAGCGGCATGATCCATCTTCAGCAAGTAGTAATTCTAGAGCGGCATGATCCATCTTCAGCAACCATGATTATCACACGACTCAATCAGTTGCTTCCATTCTACCAAATCGAGAATCACTTGCTCAAAAACCCGATAGAATTCCTTAACACTAAAGGGTATGACATACATAAAATCAGTTGTCTCCATCATCACTGTCTTTGTCTTTAATTTTTTTCTCAGCGTCTTCCCCTTCTTCTTCAACCTCTTTGGAACTCTTTTCAGCTGTTTGCAAGAGTAAACCATGTAAGTAAAGTCTAAGTATGCGCATCAAGTAGAAAGTACGTACGTGATTCATCTTTGTTGTCATCTTCACTTCTGAAACTTAAAAATATGACTTTTGGTTGTGGAAAATGGTTGGGGAAACTAATGAACTTAGAAAATTTTGACTTCCGAAACTTCAAAATATGAATTTTGGTTATGGAAAATGGTTGGGGAAACTAATGAACTTAGAAAATTGACTTCCGAAACTTCAAAATCTGACTTTTGGTTGTGGAAAATGGTTGGGGAAACTAATGAATTTAGAAAATTTTGTCACTAAATGGTGGAACTGAAAGCATAATCCAGAAGACAACAATGAGATCATAAAGACTAAAAGAAATGAGGAGGAACATGTTCTCGGAGAATGTTTCGTTGGCACACTAAAGGGCTGCAACAAATTATCTAACAGAATATACGTCATATTTTCAAGTGATAACTTTTAGTTTATCTTCTTCCAAGTACTACCCAGCTTCCTCCCTAAGATGCAACCTAATCTCAGAAACCATATCTTAGTTGTTCATCCCATTTATCCTCAGATATTGCAAATGCTGCATTGGCCTTAGACTCAAACCAAAAGAGGAATTCATATCACATTATTTTTTGCAAGAGGTTCCTAGTTGGGAAGACAAATAACCAAATACTGTGAACATGTCCGTAATCTCAAGAAAAACTCTTTAGGATTTATTTCATAATTAGTAGACCATTCCAACTGTTGTAAACTTGTAAATAAATTAAGAACTAATTTATTGAACTGCAGTCTCGGCTTCACCTTTCTTTCAAAAGAAAAAGTGATCTTCCACGAAAACTTAACATATTATTGATGGTTAAGCATCAAAATTTAATAATTTTGAACTGAGCTAGCTACGAAAAAAGGAAAAAAAAAAGGTTTATATAAACCATAAAAGTTGATATTTAGTGAGAACAACATAACCATAAACCACAAATGAAATAGAAAAAAGAAGAAACTTTCCTTCAAAGTGTGATGGTTCCTAGGGAGAGAAAAGAGAGCTGTGAAAGTCGTTGTAATTATTCTAATACGGTGAAACAGAATTAACATGTTATGAACAAAGCTTAATATCGATGATAACAGGTGCAAAAGAAAAATAAGGTATATGAAATTCTAACAGTAGTATTTTAACCAATTCTCATTTAACAAAGTGAGAAAAGCATGTCGTGAACCGAGCTTTCGAAATACAAATTTTACTTGCTCAACACCTAAAGTAAAATGAAATAATAAGAGGTTGATGACTTATAAATATCCGTACCAAGTTCTGTTCTATAAATGGTTCATGAATCTATCTCCGCATTTTGTATTTGAAAAAAGTAATCAAGAATCTATCATGCTTTTTCTATAATCTGTTGGAGAATGCATCTAATGCACACCACATATAACGACACATATTCATCATGCCGGAATGCTGAAGGAAAACTTCCATTACCCTTTCTCACATACCATCAAGACTCACATAAAATAAGGCAATCCCAATTGATTTATACATAGAGAATGAGAGTTGTTGAAAATAATATGACAGCTCACGCGCTTATTAGCAAAGAAGCAAATTGCCGTGTCTTTTCCCTAACAAAAATTGTTCATGCAGTTGGTATCAGAGAGACAAATGACTTTAGTATCTATAATTCCAATCAAAGGTGCTTCAAAAAGAAACATAAACATAAATAATTAGACTTACAAATACGAACACGGTTAGTTAAGGCTTGCCTTTCTCTATTTCAGCAAGCATGTATCTATAATAAACATAAACTGTGTACTACTTTTTAGCTTCATCCGGTAGATATACCTTATAACACTTGTCTTGTTGATCAAAAAGGTGTAGTTTATGTGCTACTTAGCAGCAACTATCATCCTTCTTAAAATTTCCTTCGCCTCATTTCCTTTTTGATATGCTACCTGACAGCATATGCAATTTCCTAAGGAGGCCAAAAGAGGCAAACGATGCATAATCGAACTGGTTAAATAAGATTTTATAGGATTTTGTCCAGTATATTCGAACTAACAAAAAATAAAATCACCACTATGTTGTAGAGTACCAAATCCCATTGTAATGCTAAGAAAAGGAATGTGAACACAGATGTAACTTCGGCCATCTAATGTCTAGCAGTAGCACAATAAAATTTTAAGAGAAACACACCATACAGTACTTCATTAATTGTTGTGCTAAGAGACATCACCAAAGATATATTAAATAAAAAAAGGGGCTGTAAGTACCAATTACCTAAGTTATGAGTGTCTTGTATGTTGTAGATTACACCCGCGAAAAAGATACAAAATCTTGCTTGCAGCCCCTGAAAGATACTATTCTTCTCTGTGAAACGATGTTCCAGGTAGTATGGGTTGCACATGTTCAAGGCTTTTATTGCGTATGCAACATTTTAGCTTTAAATTTAAGCTTTAAAAAATGTTTTAACGTTAGATTGTTTGGTTTATTGGGTTTAGCATGAGTTTCTCCATTATTGAACTGGACGTTTATATGCTGGTACCATTGTCATTGTCATTCCGATTATCGGTACATCTTATTGAATTTAAAGGTTGAAGTATCATTTTTTAGATACACACTTATTTTCCTCTCCCGTTGTCCACAGTTACAACAGCTTCCAAGAAAACACAACACTTCTGTACACTTGAATGGGGTTTTAATGAAAACAGATGTTAGTGGAGAAGAAGACTGATTATAGTTGTAATACTTATATTCAAATTTAATTTGACTTTTGTAAGCGGTAAATAGAAAAAAGTAAAATTGAAAAGTAGAATCACTTTAGAAATTTTGATAAGAGTGGCAAATAGGAAAAGTGGAGGTGGCAAATAGGTGGAACCAGCGCCCACTATGGATATGTCAAAGTGTCAAACATGTCTGCTTAAGTGGTAGAGGCATACATGACGGAGTCTCTAACGAGCGATAGAGTCTCCATCGTTATATGGTCTAAACATCGCTCGTTGGTCATTCCACCGACAACGATAGTCACTCTGTCGCTCGCTAAGATGATCATCGCTCATCAGTTCCTCATCCAACGGCTAAAATTTCCCCCCTCTATAAATACCCAATTTCAAACTCACACACCATAATCTCTAAGTCTCTCTAGAATTTCTCAATATCCAATTCTTTTCCTCACTCTTCTAATTCTTCAAAGAGCAAGGCTGGTAATATGAACATGGATGAGTTCATAGCAAACCAACATGCTGCAGAAAATCAAAGAGTTGCTAATCGTGCCAATGGGCGAAGTCTAATTAGGAGGCTATTGCAAAAATTTACTACTGAGGAAAATGAATGTGTTTGCTGGAATTATGTTTACTTTACTGGGACTTTATTTGCAGATGCATTCCATCGTCAAATTTTTTTGGAGAGGATATTTGGAAAATTTCAAGAACAAACAATGAATCCCAACAATCATGATGCTCCAGGGTTGTCTCATCGCTTTGCTGTAATGAATGAAGTAATTAGTATGTATCTTGTTTTACTTCAGCAAGAGGGTCCAAACATAAGGGATGGAGAAACCATGATGGAACTTGAACAAATGTGTCATGCGGAATATCGTCGCATCCACGGAATAAAACTTCCATTTAGAAGTTATTTTGAGATTTTAAGAGGGTTGCCCAATATAATCCAATATTTATGTTTTAATTTCATAATTGTTAACTAAATTTTTTAATATTCGTCTTATTTTATTAGTTTTAATTAAAATATAAGACTGAATTAAGATAGAATATAAGCTTAATTATCAACAATGCGAGTTAAATTTTCAAATTCTTTAAACTTCGAAATAATCATTAATCATTTTACAAGACATAAAATTAGAAAATAATAATTTTAAATATAGACTTTAAAAATAAAAATTTGGGACAATGTTCTTCATCTTGTTTATCTTCTTTATTTCACAAAACTTCCAATCAATGCGCTCATGAATGGAGTTTCCTTTGTTTATCTTCTTCTTTGTCTTCAAATTTGTTTTGCCTTGATTTTCCTCGCCTTGAACTTTTCTTTGCCTTTTCTTAGTTGAGGTTTCGACTTGGTTAATATCCAAAACTTGAAGACTTCTTTGTTTTTTACTTATTTCTTTATAACTATCACATATCTCTTCTTAACGGCACCTTCAAGCGCTACTCCAGAAAAATCAAGTTGGGTTTGAAATTGTGTCATTTGGAGAAAAAAAATATACAAAAATATAGATTGAGAAAGAGAGAAAGAGAGAAATTAGACTGGGAAATATATAAAATTTGTGTAAATTTTTAGTTTAAAAATTACCTATTTATGGGCGACGAAGAACTATCCGTTGACGCTAGATTTTATATCGAGCAATATTCATGGTAGCTCTGGCGATAAAGACTTTATCGCTGATAATATCATCTATTTCGTTCGCTAGAAACTCTATCGCCCAGTGGTTCATAGTGGCGCAACTCGTTTGCCATGCCACCTGATATATCAAACATGTTTTTTTAACCTTGTGCATAGGAATAGGCTGGGTTGGGTAAAGCAATAATTTGGTTTCATGGGATTAATCCTAGGGCCAAGGATATGGTGGGAAGTGGGGTCAGACCCCACTTGATTTTGAGATTTTACTAATTTAAGCTTTGGAGTCTAGTAATTTACAGGTCTTGCTGGGACAAATATGTATATTGACGTTGAAATTTTATTCTCAATGGGTCAATATTATAAAACCGGTACAAAAATTAATAAAAATACATCAAATCTACTATCTAAATAATAAAAGATCCAAAGATCTATTTTCACTTACTTGGTATAAAAAACTTAATTAAATTGTCAGAAAAAAATCGAACGGCCTTTGGCCGCCTACCCATCGGTATTGCGCAAACTTTTCTTGTATACATTTGCCCCCACATAAGAAAAGGTCTGGCTTCGTCCTTGCCTGTGACCTAATTTATGTTCAACGTAGAATCATTATTTCCAAAATAAAGAATACGGTCTACACTTACCAAAGTATAACTTTTTCGAGACACAATGTTTATTTGAATTTAGAGACAAAATAATGATGTGGATTTACGAACCAGGGTCATGGACAAAATCTAATCTAAACTTTCTCCTTACCTCCACCTAGCCATGTCATCTATTTTTATGATCTTGACTCTTGTATAGGATATGAAATTTTGGTGAAAAAAATCATATTATTTTAAGACCTTTACCTCTTGCACTGGAGATGCTCTGACAAAGAATGCGAGGTTAATGATTATTCACGTTATACACTGTGATGACATAGGACTCGATATATATACAAAAATATTACTTTAAAAGTTGTTTAACGATTTCTAAAAGCAAAAGAAATAGAAAATAAAAGATTTTTTTTAAAATTATTCTGAAAAGTGCTTGGCAACTGCTAAAGAAAATTTATTCTAAAAGCAAAAGAAATAGAAAATAAAAGAAAAAAATTTAAATTATTCTGTAGAAATCAAACAACTTCTAGAAAATTACTTGTATTTAGAAAATTTCTTTATTAAAATTAAAATTAGTAAAATGAAAAGAAGACTCATTGATTGTTATAATTCTGAGTCTGATTTTGTGCACACTCCTTAACAAGTGTGCACGTTACATTTCAATCTCCATCATTAACTTAATTTGGGAAATTATGTAACGAGTTTCGAGATTCTAAATATGGAAGACAATAGGGTCTACGGTTAATTAATCAACCAATCAAAAAAACGTGTCAAATATACACTCTTTAGAGGAGTGTGCACGTGATTGAACTCGATAATTCTGTAGTAGAAATCTTACCGTAACACCGACAGTTAAACCCATACTTAATAAATCAAAAGGGCGACAAATTAATTTTGGAAACTAATCATACTCCAATAGTTATTCTTTAATCGTTTTCAGGGGCGGAGCCAAGGGTTGACTAACCCTGGCTCTAGCCCCCCTAAAATGATGAAACCCATTGTAATACCCTTGCATTTAGTCCCATATTCTGAATTTAGCCCACCTTTTAGTCTGGATTTAGTCCACTTAAGCCCATGTGTTTCCATAAAAAAAGTTTAGCCCCCCTCAACCTTAATACTTGGTTCCGCCACTGATCGATTTGCCGTTTTTGTATTGGGGCACCACCAGTTTGAATCAAATAAAGAATTAGTACTGGCAATAAGTGAAAGGTTAACCTATATAAATACCTGCATTAAGCAACATAATTTTCACAAAAACATTTTCTATTACACCTTCATATTTCATAGAGAGAAAGAAGGCCATGGCTCCGGCTAAGTTTAATATCAAAACTGCATCATCATTCTTCCTAGTTCTTTATGCAACCATGATCCTACTTTTTGCTTTGCCATGTTTTTCTTCTGATCCCGATCCTCTACAAGACTTTTGTGTTGCTGACTTAAACTCAACAACAACTACTGTGAATGGGTACCCTTGCAAGCCAGAGTCTCAAGGTACATCAAAGGATTTCATCTATAGTGGCTTGGTGGAAGAAGCGAGCACAGATAATCCTGAGGGGGTTGGAGGGAGATTAGGTAATGTTAAGAGCTTCCCTGGGATAAACACCCTTGGAATTTCGGTAAGCCGAATCGACCTTGCCCTTGGTGGAATTGTTCCACTTCACGTACACCCTCGAGCAAGTGAAATTAATTATATCGTAAAAGGAGAAGTCAATTTTGGGTTCATAAGTACTAGTAATGTATTGTATTCTGGGGTTGTGAAAGCTGGACAGATGTCTGTTGTTCCTAGAGGACTTGTGCACTACGCAAAGAACGTTGGAGGGGAGAAGGCTGTCGTTCTAGGTATTCTCAATAGCCAACTGCCAGGAAGTGTCCTAATTCCTAGTAACATCTTTGCTTCTAACCCAACAATTCCTAATGGTGTTTTAGCTAAGAACTTCCGAGTTGATGAAACCGTCATCGCTAACATAAAGTCTAAGTTCGCGGCTAACCGAACAAAATAGCTAAACATCTAGTGAATGCGCGGTTCTTTGGCTATTGTACCGTGGGAAGATAGGTCTCTTGTGTGTGTGCATGTCGAGTCTTGCTAAATACTCCGTCGAATGTTCGAGTAGGTTCCACTGGAACAGTCAATAATGAAGCAGCTGATGAGCTTCCCAAGTGTTCTAGATCTGACCCTTGTAATCACAAATGGTGGCAATAGTTGAGAAAGATATTTGGTGAGATCTTCCACACATATCACTGGTGGAGAAGATTCTTATTTATATGCATTACATTACTCTAAATAGAACATATATTTACATGAATGAAAATAACAAAAATATTGCGAAAATCATGCCTTTGATACAGGTGGTACAACTGTGATTGAATTCTGGTAGCTGGCGTTGTAGAGGATCAGCACTAATCAAGCCACTGATTTAGGCTTTAGCTGCTGTATCCTTAACATCCCCCCTCAAGTTGAGCGTGAGTTGACTTGTCTCTGAGATATTGAAACCTTGGTGAAACTAGGCCCTTAGTGAAAATGTCTGCAAGTTGATCTTTAGAAGAAATAAATTTTACTTCTAATTGTTTGCTAGCCACTCTCTCTCTGACAAAATGGTAGTCAATTTCTATGTGTTTGGTACGTGCATGAAACACCGGATTAACTGCAAGATATGTCGCTCCAAGATTGTCGCACCATAAAGAAGGAATAGACGTAGGAATTCCTAGTTCTTTGAGTAATGACTGAATCCATACCAGTTCTGATGTAGCTATTGCAATTCCTCGATACTCAGCTTCAGTGCTTGATTTAGACACAGTCCGTTGTTTCTTTGCACTCCATGATATCAAATTGCCACCAAAGTAGATACAATATCCACTTGTTGACCTTCTGTCATCTAAATTACCTGCCCAGTCGCTATTAGAATAAGCATGTAGTGATAAATCCGTTGATTTTCGTATTGCCAGACCATATTCAACAGTGTGCTTCAGATAACGAAGAATTCTCTTCACTAATTCCCAATGTTCTTCATAAGGATCATGCATATATTGGCAAACTTTTGCAACTGCAACAGCGATATCTGGTCAAGTAAGATGAAGATACTGAAGAGCTCCTACCACACTTCTATACAAGGTATGATTATCAAACTTCTTGCTGCCAACTCGCAGTACCTTTGTATTGGCTGCAAGAGGAGTACAGACAGGCTTTGCACCATCCATTGTTGTTCGTTTAAGCAAATCAGCAATGTACTTGCGCTGACTGAGTATTATTGCACCACCTTGTTGAATTACCTCAATACCCAAAAAATAATTGAGATTACCTAAATCATGAACTGCAAACTCTATACTCAAGTCAGTGATGAGTTTATTGATAAGTACTGAACTAGAGCCTGTGACTATGATGTCATCGACATAGACAAGTACATAAGTAATACCTTGTTTTGATTGTTGCACAAATAAGGAGGAATCAGCAATCGAGCCCTTGAACCCCAAATCCATTAAATAAGAGCTGAGTTTGGAGTACCATGTGCGTGGAGCTTGTTTTAAGCCGTATATTGACTTATTAAGTTTACACACATATGTTGGGTTCTCAGGATCAACATACCCCGGAGGTTGTTTCATGTAAACTTCTTCTTCAAGCACACCATGAAGAAACGCATTCTGAACGTCAAGTTGTTTCATATCCCAATTATGTGTTGCTGCTATAGATAGGACAAATCTTATAGTGCAAGGCTTGATCACGGGGCTGAACGTTTCACCATAGTCATCTCCTGCTTTCTGATGAAAACCATTTGCAACTAGTCGTGCTTTTCTTCTGTCCAGATCTCCATTTGGTTTTTGCTTAACACGAAACACCCACTTGGAACCTATCACATTCATTCCATCAACATAAGGTACTTTGGTCCACGTACCATTACGTATATGATCATTAATTTCTGTGTCCATAGGTGGTCTCCAGTTTGGATCTTTAGATGCTTATGTATATGACTTTGGCTCAAAAAACTCATCAATTTGTAAAGGATGTTTGGTAGCTGCTAAGCACAATCTATTGACAGGCTTTCTGATACCATGTTTGGCTCTAGTCACCATAGAATGTTGTTGCTGTTGCTGTGTTGTTGAACCTAAAAGTGTTGCAGAAGTTTTACCAGCATTTGTGTTGTGTTGTGCATTGTCAACAGATGGTTGAACTGAAGATTCTGGTAACGTAGACAATGATGGTGCTGACGATTCAGTAGCAGCAGTTTGCTCAACTAGTGGCACAGTCTGTATAGGAGACATTGGTAATACAGAGAGAGGAAAAGAAGATAAAACTCTAGTACATAACTGACTCTGTAGTGTATCGACTGAAGTTACCTGCTGTTTGGCAGAGAATGGGAAGCTGTTTTCTTCAAATTTGACGTGGTGAGAGACATATAGACGATTGGATGGAAGATGTAAGCACATATAACCTTTGTGAACACTATTATAGCCTATAAACACACAAGATTTTGACCTTGGTTCTAATTTGTTAGAGACATATGGTCGTAAACAGGGATAGCAAAGACATCCAAAGACTTTTAACATACTATAATCTGGTAGTTTATTAAACAGTAGTTCTAAAGGAGTTTTGATTTCAGTTTGAGAAGCCGGAAGCCTATTAATTAGATAGCATGCAGTAGAGAAAGCTTCGGACCAGTAGGAGGTTGGCATTGAGGCTTGAAATAATAGAGCTAGGCCAGATTCTGTGATATGCCTAATGCGACGTTCAGCTATGCCATTCTGTGCTGAAGTGTGAGGACAAGTGAACCTATGTATTACCCCTGACTCATTGAGAAAAGATGTGAACTTTTTATACTCTCCCCCATTGTCTGACTGAAATATTTTCATTTTATGCTCGGTTTGGTTTTCTATCATTCTTTTGAACTGAACAAAGACAGGCAATGCATCAGATTTACGATGTAGTGGATATATCCAGGTGTAATGAGAAAAGACATCAAGGAAGAGAATGTAATAACGAAAAGCATGATTAGATAAGTTTGGAGAAACCCATAAATCAGAAACAATCAAGCTCAATGGCTTGTCAATAATAGTAGTACTACTAAGAAAATGGAGTTTATGACTCTTGCTAACATGACAAGAATGACAGAACTGAAACTCTTTATTGCAAATTGGAAGGGAAAACTCCTTACCGACTTTAAGAACTGTTTTGAGCATCGGATGGCCTAGGCGCTGATGCCAAATAGGAATGGTTTCTGCAACATAGGTAGATGGATTTGATTGATGTATCTCTCGCACTCCATCAAAGATGTAGAGCCCATTCTTACTCCTGCCTCGCAGCAATATTATCCTCGTGTGGATATCCTTTACAACAAAGAAATTAGAGTGAAACTCAAAGCATACAGAATTGTCTTTGCCAAACTGTGAAACTGATAACAAATTAACTTTAATTTGAGGAACATGAAGTATGTTATTTAGATTGAAAAAGCGGCTATTGACTTTGAAAGAAGCTTTACCAATATTCTCGATTGGCAGTGCATTACCATTGCCAACATGAACACGTTCAGTTCCATCATATTCATGACGAACATTCAGGTTGTTGGGATTTGCAGTGAGATGGTGAGTAGCACTAGTATCAGTGATCCACTGATTGTCAACACCGTCTCCTGGCAACGCAAAATAAGCAGCTTGTCTAGGCTTTCTAGGAACAAAGTCCTGCTTGAAGCGAAACCAGCAATGTAAAGCATCATGCTTCTTACGGCCACATATCTGACATGGTCCTTCACCCTGATGGATTTGGGGTTGGATCCTTCTTTGTTATGGTCGATTTGGTGGTCGATTAGGTGGCTGGTTTCTTCTCTGATCCGACCTCTGAAAGGGTCTAGCATTTGAGGATGCGGCTACATGTGCCACTGGTTGTTGAAGCGAAGACATATGCTGCTCCAATCGCATATCATAAGTAAGCAGATGTGCATAAAACGCATCCATATCAACGTTTTCCATTGTTCTTAGAGATGTCACAATGGAATCATATGCTTGTTCCAAGCCGCTCAAGATGGCTTGTTGCATACCCTCCTCTGATAGGGCATTGCCTGATGCTGCAATGGAATAAAATAGTTGTTTAGATTTTGAAAAATACTCTTGCATAGAGTTGTTACCTTTTTGAAGACTATGAAGTTGTCTTCTGAGATTCATATGATGAGCTCGAGTCTTGGGTGCATATCGCTTTACAAGTGCATCCCAAACCTCCTTTGCAGATCCAAGTCCTGAAACACGACCAAGAACTCCTTCTGTGAGTGATGATATTAACCAACCAAGGAGGATTTGATCTTGCTCTTCATATTTGGTGTAAGCAGCATTAATGGTTTCAGTATTTGGCAGGGTTCTTGCTGGTTTTGGATAGGTTCCATCAATATAACCCATCAATCGATAACCTTTTAGAAGTGGGTTAAACTGAGTTTTCTATAGCAAATAGTTTGTGTCATTGAGCTTGACACTGATAAGGTGATTGACATGAATCTGTTGGAGAGTTGTAGTTTCTGGTGCTGACATGATGAAGAAGATGAAATATTTCTGGTTTTAAGCGTGGATTATAGGATCGTTGGCTGATACCAAGTTGAGAAAGATATTTGGTGAGATCTTCCACACATATCACTGGTGGAAAAGATTCTTATTTATATGCATTACATTACTCTAAATAGAACATATATTTACATGAATGAAAATAACAAAAATATTGCGAAAATCATGCCTTTGATATAGGCGGTACAACTGTGATTGAATTCTGGTAGCTGGAGTTGTAGAGGATCAGCACTAATCAAGCCATTGATTTAGGCTTTAGCTGCTGTATCCTTAACAGCAACAACCACCTTCTCTACTGGTATCGTTCCTGTCTATGAGTAGGACTATGTAACTTTCTTATTTGGGTTTTATGTTATTTGTTGTTTCGAACAAAATAGCTAAATGTGGTTCCTCCCCTGGTTAGAGTGTTCGTATACACTATGCCCGTACCTGGCAAGTTATACGGATACGCGTATGATGCACGTCCGTCTCAACCTCCGAACTTGAGTCGTGATTTTTAGTTATGGCCTTAACTAGGGAATAACTTATTTTATTTTATTTTTCAAAAGAATTAGGAAAAGTTTATGTGAAGATGTTCGAACACTTGGACAATATGCTAAACTAAACTATAAACCGTGTGTTTGTACTGATTATATGCATTTATACATACTTCGTTTAAATCCATAATTCGTTTTAGAATATGCTAGAGAAAAAATTTATTCCCTCTGTTTTATTTTATTTGTCATAATTTCTACCTTGCTCTGTCTTTTTTTATCTGTCCGCTCTGTTTATAGACATATTTACCCGTTATTTTTTATAATTATAAAATCATTTTTAATATAAACTTAATTCAAAATCTTAAATATTATCACCATATATATCTATTCAATATCTTTGTATTAATCGCTATTCCTTTTTTAAATAAAAACATTTATGGATAGGTATAATAAAATTTCTAATAAAACTTCTACTTATTCTTACATAATTTTAGTTTTGGTAATAACATATTGAATAGGGCTGGTCAAAGGTTAGCCATAACATTTTCTATGATTTCCTTAATATTTTGAAAAAGTACTGTTAATTAAAGACAAAGACGGATGAAGTATCTCTTAAATTAATTAAGCTGGATTTTTTATACCAAATTTATATGTCTAAAACAAATAAATGATTGGCCAAATCATGTACCAAATTTAGACCATTAAGCAAATTTTGGTCACACACTTCATTTTAGATTACAGTGATGGGTTCTATCACATCACATCACTCGTGACTAGCCAGTTTTAGTCTATAAGGTAGGTTTTCGGTTAGGGTAACGTTGTTGTTGTGCAAAATTTATAATAATAACTAAATTATACTAGCAGATTTCAGATGATGGTGCAGATTTTTGAGTGATGGGTGCAGATTGTTGTGTGCCTACGTAATGTGGGTTGTGCAAGACGTGGCAAGCCGGCGTAAAAACTATGCTAATTTTTCGGAGATTTTCTCTCCAGCCTACCTGGTACTTGTTACTGGAAAAAGGCTTCGGTTCTCGGTTCTCGGTGCAGATTTTTGAGTTATGGCACACACATCTTGGGTCAAACACAAATTGTCTTCATCACCGATTTATATGTATTGATCTTCATTTTGGACTTATATTCACAAAAATTACTAAAGTAACTATTTTTATGCAAAGGAATGATTTCATTAATCTTGATTAGAGGTTACAATTATCATCTCTCGTCCATGACTTGGACAGAAACAAAATTTGGAACCGATTGTTGCCAAGTTGTAGAAACTCTAAACTTCTTAGCATGTTTTGCCAGTCCAAGAAACACTAGTGAGCACTCCATAAACAGCACTAGCGACGTTCTTCTAAACACCAGTGAGCATGACTCGAAACTCTAATCAGTTTCGAGTTTAAGATACTAGATCTTTATGTCAACTGTCAAATACTCAAAGCCCAGAGTACTGCTTCTAATATAGCCTCACTCCCCATTTCCTTGGCAGCCAGATATCCATGGTTGACGATGCACCTTGAAGGGTGGTGGGTACCTGCAAAATCTATGATGATTAGCCCAATGTCACCATCTTTATAGTGTAATTAACATCTTTGTTGTGTATCCATGATTCCATCCTATCAACCATCCCAATGGTTATAATCCATTTAGAAATTATAAATTATATTTTTGGGTTCCGAAAGGTAGATGATAATCCATCAAATGTGTTATATACCTGCCGAAAATTCGCTCGGCCCTCCACAACGTTTAATATTCGTTGTTTTCTTGGTATAGTGATTGTGAGGGGGGTAATCCACCCAAAATTCAAGCCAATTTGAGTTTGAAAATTTTATATACTGATGCTCCAATACAAAAACGGGCTGTAGATATCGAGTATGATAAGTTTCCCATAATATATATTGAGATATGTTCTTGAAAAGTCGTTTACCTTTATAGACACCAGAAAGGGAAAACCAAATACACACCTTTTAAGATGTCCGTAGAATGTAGTAAGACTTTTCTATATAAAGAGTACATCTTTTTAGCAAACAAAAATGATAGGTTCACCGAAATTTTACACTTTAATTTGCACCGGACTCTAACAGCGGTGCCCCTGCTAAAAAATTTAATTTGCACCGGACTCTAACAGCGGTGCCCCTGCTAAACTCCAGTGGTGGTGGGCTCCACCCACTGTTGGAGATGCTCTGCATGATATTTAGGTGAAAATACATGCATGGTTGTTGATTATTTAGGCTACGCATGTGTGATACTTATGAACATGTTAATTTAGAGTGTTTGAGATTTGCTGAAGAAGGTGTTGATCAACTAGGGATATACTGCTAGGGATTCGCCCGCATCCGGCTACTACGTAACATTTTAATCCCTATCATTGATTTAATTTAGAGAGTTATGTAACGAGGGTCGAGGTTTTAAACATGAAAGGTTTGGAATTTTGGACCGTATGTATATTATGCTAATGAAATTTTGAGTATACAAAACCATTTTAAGAAAATTAGGAAAAGTTTAAGATTTTATTAAATAATAATGGTATGAATCCGATGGATAATTTGAGGTTGAATCTCAACCGCTCACAATTAACTATTTACAATTCAACGGCCGAAAGATATTAGCAAGGAAAACCAATCGGAATGGAGAGAGCCAGAATCCCATCGCTATCAGAAGGAAGGATTTAAGAGAAATTGGGTCAATTGCCCAAATATTTTTAAAACATGGTTCTAATGGACGAGTAAAAATTAGTATGAGTGAAATGGACATCAAAAAAATAGCAAGAATGAATATGGATTCATCCTGGCTTAAATTTAAAAAATAGTGAGGGTGAAATTGGATGCATCCTGATGTAAATTAAAAATAAGAAAAAGTATTTGAAAATAGGTAGGATGAAACTGTTTACATCCGCCTATTTTTACATTCTCGTCCATTTAAACAGTATCAAATTTTACACGTCTTTTTCATCAAAAAATTATCGTTATTGGGTTAATTGACCAATTTTGTGAGGATTTAATGACCAAATCAAGCAGATCACACGAAGATTATTTCACTCACGAGATCTCCAGTCACACTCGAATATCTATCAACAACTTGTGAAGTTATTTTACTTCAACCATGTGTACCATAATATAATACAATCAACTGTCAAACAAACCCACTTTTCCATTTGCTAGTGGGGTGCATGTTCACTTGTCCACCCACGAGCCACAACTTTCTCCGCTCGTATTTTTATTTTTTTGATATCGTGATTTTGTCGGTAATCCACCCAAAATTTAAGCCAACTTGAGTTTGAAAAGCATAGACGGATGTTCCGATACAAAAAAAAAAAAAAAACAGCCGGTAAATAAAGAGTATTGCAGTATGATAAGTTTCCCAAAAGTCGTTTACCTTTATACTAGAAAGGCTGCAACTAATAATAAAGAGTACATTTGACGAAATACCTGTTGCACTTTCCAAAATACTAGCTTAACTATGTTCTAATAGTTCTATATGATATACTCCCTCCGTTCCTAAATAATAAGCTGATTTCATGTATAAATTACACATGACTTATTATGTAAGAATTTGTGGAGATACTACGAATATTTTGTGATCTTGAAAAATATCTGTAAAGATTCTGATTTCCTATAACGGTTTTCCAAAAAATAGAAGGTAATAACAGGATCAGCTGCAATTTAAAACTAATTAAAAAAACAAACCTTTTTTTGTTGGACGATATACTATCAGCACTGTGAAGTTTAAATTGTGATATTTTAAGCTAAAAAATTTATTTTGATGGGACCAGTAGAATTTACACGGTAAATAAGATAATATACCATATAGTGAAAACGACCGAATCAATAGGGCTTCCAATGGGTACCCGATTACCCAGAACGAAATCGGCTCCAGATGAATCGGATTGGGTTCCTGGTCATAAAGTTGCTCTCGTTAGCGTTCGGGTAGAATCGTTGAGAACTGATAAGAATTCGGGTCCTAACAGGTATATAGAGTGATTAGATCTCGACTCGCCAAACCTTTCGAATATAAGGTGTTATAAATCATTTTCATAAGATTAAAGCCGCCCTCCACTCGCCAAATATGGAGTGATAAAATCCCGTACCCTTTAGATATGAGATGTGCATGGTTCCGGAATATACAAAACAAGCTCATTTGCCGACTTTCCCTGCACCCATGAGATAAGCACTTTACTCAATCCATCCAGCATAATACGCACCTTATCATCCTTGACGGGTGAATCCTAATCAGATTTCCTATCGCAATGACCCAAACCCCTCCACCGATATTTTCTCACTTAGACACTATGATCATCGCACAGTGAGAGATTTTCAACCGGTGTCGGTACGACGTTCTCTGCCCCTCGTGAGACATGCACCTACCGTTGCACGTCCAGCGTTTGATTCCATCCATCTCTAAATCTATTGTAACGACCCAAACCCTGTGAAATTTAATATGAAGATACTATGGGTTTCACAGGGTTGGTTCTGGTGTTAATCTTGTAGGCAGAACCCTTGAGACCCATCCAGCAGAAAACCTGCCCCCTACAGTTTTGGGTTGGCTAGGTCCCGGGAGACATGAATGTCTCGCAGGACTAATTTCGAAAACCGAATCTACGACCAACGTAGAATATTTATTTTCAAATAAAGAATACAATTTACATTTCACGGGTAGCTTTTTTTTTTAAAGGGAGTTGCTAGATTCACCGAGTTTTTCACCGAAAAAGCTCTCGAGAAACAATCCAACGGTCCATGTCCGCGTGCTTAGTATTGGGACTGGTGCGTGCAAAAGTGAGGTCCGCTCTTTTGTTTCAGCCGGTGATAACTTCAGGATTTTTCCCTCCGTTGATTTATCATTTCCGTTTTTGAAATATAATTAATGCTAACTATTGAAGATTCGATTTTTTAGACTCAATATTAGAAACTATGTTTTAAAAGGCTCCCAAAGCGCTAAAGTGTGACCGAATGGTGAGTTTTAAAAAAAAAATATCGACGCCTAAGCCCACCTTAGGCATGCCAGGCGCTAGGCTTAACGCCTCGCCTCACCTAGCGCCTAGTACAACATAAATTGGACTCAACGTGCTACGTTGAGAATGCGGGGTTGTTCATCATACACGCGACTCGCTATATAGGGATGTATATACAGAAATGTTAATTTAAAAGGTGTTTGACAATTTCTAAAGAAACTGCGTTTCAACTTAGGAAAACAAAAGAAATAGAAAGAAAAGAAAAAAGTTTAACTGCATCGGTGAAATAATCCAAACTTCTGGAAATTGCTCGTATTAAAATTTGTAAAAAAAAGAGACTCATTGATTAACAAAATCTGATTATCTTACCATAACACCAACGGTTAAAAGCCCCTACTTAATCAAAAGGGAGACGCACTAATCTGGAAAACTTATCACACTCCAATACTTACTTATTCTATATGCCGTCTTTGTGCGGTAACAGCACTAATTGGATTAAGTAAAGAATAAATACTCGCACCAAGTGAAAGTTTAACCTATATAAATACCTGCATAAGCAACATAATTTTCACCAAAACATTTGCACTCACACCTCCAAATTTCTCAAAGAAACAAAGAAAGCCATGGCTGCAGCTAAGTCTAGTATCAAAACTGCAACTTCATTCTTCCTAGTTCTTTATTCAACCATGATCCTATTTTTTGCTTTGCCATGCTTTTCTTCTGATCCCGACCCTCTACAAGACTTTTGTGTTGCTGACTTGAGCTCCACCTCCACTATTGTGAATGGGTACTCCTGCAAGCCAGCGTCCACGGTTACATCAAATGATTTCTTCTATAGTGGCTTGATGAATGAAACGAGCACAGCGAATCTCTTTGGGTTTGGGGCGACACAAGGTGATGTTACCACCTTCCCTGGGTTAAACACCCAGGGACTTTCAATAAACCGACTCGATCTCGCACCTGGTGGAATTATTCCACTTCATTCACACCCTCGAGCAAGTGAAGCTAATTTTATCGTGAAAGGGGAAGTAACTTTTGGGTTTATCACTACTAATAATGTTGTGTACTCAAAGCTTATGAAAGCTGGAGAGTTGAATATCATTCCTAGAGGGCTTGTGCACTTTGCAAAGAACGTCGGACAGGAGAAGGCCTTCATACTAGCTATTCTCAATAGTCAACTGCCCGGATTTTCAACAATTCCTTTAAACCTCTTTGGTTCTAGCCCAGCAATTCCTAATGATATTCTAGCTAAGAACTTCCAAGTTAATGAGAGCGTCATCGCTAGCATAAAGTCTAAGTTTGGTAACTAACACTGCCATTCTTAGGAAACTGTACCATGGGAAGATGTGAGTCTTGCTAAAGAATCTGTGGAATGTTCGAGTAGGTTTCACTCGAATAGTCAATAATAAAACAGCCGATGAGCTTGCTAAGTGTGCTAGGTCTAATCCTTGTAATCAAGAACGGTGGCAAGAACCACCTTCTCTACTGGAATCGTTCCTGCCTATGAGTAGGACTATGTAACTTTCTAATTTGGTTTTAATGTTATTTCCTGTTTCAAGAAAATAGCTAAAAGTGGTTCTTCCTATGGTTTTCAAGTTCACGTACTTTCTCAAGTTCACGTACTTCCTCCGTTCCTAAAAAAGAGTTACTCTTGCTTTCTCAATTTGGCTTATTTTTAGGCTAAAATGAAAAAGGGGTAGTACCTCTTTTTTTAAAAGAGAGATTGTATTATTTATGAACTGAGCTGGAACTTTTGTAATGATCCGTCCCTCCACCGATATTGTCCCCACTTAGCCACTGCGGTTATCCGGCAGTGTGGGGTTTTCAACGGGCATCGCTGCGGTAATCCAGCAGAAACTTCCCGGATGGTCACCCATCCCTGGATTACTCCCGCCCGAGCATGCTTAACTGCAGAGTTTTCTATCAACTCTGGAGCCAACTGTGCTGAAAAGGCCTCGGTAATAGGAAAGGGCAAATCATTACTTATATTCCATTCGGCCAACCACTGCCAAATATCGGGGTATTACAACTATAGTCGCGACATCTGTAGCATTAGCGAAATTCATGCTAACTATCTCTAAATCCCTCAATCTCCCTATTACCCATTAGATAATTCTGGGTCACCAAGCAAATTCCTTACAATAAAGCAGATTTTTGGTCGCATAACAAATTCATGGCATACTATCATGCCTTTTATAATGCTTTCTACTATCACTTTTCAATTTAGCCTATTTTCAGGCTAAAATAAAAGAAATGACAGTACTTCTTTTTCAGAAATGAAAATAGTAATATATTGTACAAAATTTTAAGTAAAATAAGAAAATGACAATAGCTCTTTTCCAGAAACGGAGGTAATAATATGACGTATAAAAGATCCGGTATCCTCCTTTATAAATCACTAGATTTTACCCGTGATATGCACCGTGCATTTTTATAGGTGTACGTGAGGTTTTATCCCGCCCTAGAGCGATACATTTTTTGATTTGGTGTGTATGGGGTTTTGTTCCGCACCGCGACAATGCATTCTTGATTTATTTTGGCGCAGAGCTGGGCTTGAGCTACAGTCGCCTTAGGCCCCGCTATAAGTCTTTCAAAGCCACTTACCTTACAAGTTAAGGCCCTTTTTAAACCCTAACGCTAGTAGTTCTCCAAACCACTAGGCTGGTTACTCATTTATGACACTAAGTGCGTGTACATAAACTATATACAAAATTCACACATTCTTTATCATATGCAAACTGTTTTTTTTTAGTTATGCCCTGTTAATTTTACTTGTTTTAGGATATATTTTAATTGACACTGAATAAACGAAATATACGACGATTACGACACAATATTTGGATATACTAACAAAAAAATTGTTTATTGTTATTATGATATTTTTGAGTGAAAATTCATTTTAACAGTATAAAAGGCCCTATATACAGGTTCACACAACGCCCTTCTAATCTCATGATCCGCTTTGTTATGGTGAATATATCAAATAGGAAGTACATACGAATTTTATTTGTCTCTTTTACTTTTATGTTCGCAGAAAATATATGTTTTTTTTCCTTGATGTATTAAATTGGGAAAAAGAGTCCTAATATGGTAGGTACTCAGGCCTATTCCTATGCATATGGAAAACATCATATTTTGCCACATATGCACCCACTATGGGTATGTCAAACTGCCAAACTCATATGCCTACATGTCAGGAATAACATATAGGCATACACTACACCAAATTTAGTGATTAGCAACAGTTGGTGGCAGTTGCAAAGTGGGGTTGCAACAGTTCTGCTCTGTTAAGAAAGTCGATGTTGTAATTTTTCGCAACGGCTTCATTGTCGTTGCGAATTTTCGGTCGTAACAGTTCTTAACTGTTGCAACGTCAAAAGGTCGCAGCTGTTCTTAACAGTTGCGAAATTAGATAGTCACAACAGTTTACTGCAGTTGCGATTTTTTTCTGCAACATAAAAAAAAAAGAGAGTGGTTTTGACCTATCAAAACCAGGTCAAGCAACACCAAAAAAATAGAAACCAAAACAGGTTGGTTTTGACCAGCAACATTTCCCTGAAACAAAATCAGATATCCCATGTTCATTTACAAATAATCCAACAAAACCATGATGAACTCCATCCATATACACAAAGTAAGACATAACAAAAATCATATGAAGGATTATCATTTGGATATATCTATAAATTCAATATCACACACCAAGGTGATTTTACAAAGTTATTTAAAGAAAAAGAACTCTCACATTGAAATCCAAATACATAAAGCCTGTTCAGTTAGATGATGATGTGACCAGATATCTACAAAAAAAGTAGTTCGATAGTATGTCAGAACTCATAATCAATCTCATAGAAAAGTGAACCAAAATTTCGCAAATTTCAACTTCATTTTTATCTTGAGGATTTTCCTTAATGTAGAATGAATTAAGAAAAATCTCACAACATGTCAAGGCTTACCGATGTTGTGGTATTAGAATATGCTTTGCTGCACTAGAATCTATTGTTGCTGTTGTGGCAAAGCATTAGAATCTGTTGTTGTGGTAGGTACTAGGAATTCATTGTTTTTTACTGTAATACAAGTTGTTATTGCTGCAGTTTTTAAAGAGGCTAAGTGTTAACCGATTAGTTAGATTGTACCCTACAAAGGAGTAGTGGTTGAAAAGGCCAACCATGTGTGCCAATCTCATCATGAACCCAGGAACCAATATGACGAGAATCACTAAGCACACAAAGAGGATTATCATTACCTTAGATTTAGGGAGAAGCCTGACAAGGAAATGAATCAGTCCTTGTAGAATCTCTTGAAGATCGCCTATCAAGTCTCCTGAAACCATCAACATACTCAAAAACCCCATTAATTGGATGACTTCACTACGTATGTTGAAGTTGGTGGAGGTGGCACAAATGTTGTCATTACCCGTAAGTTTAACGATTTCATTAGTTTTGGAAAAGTTTGCAATAAGAGCATGATCAAAAAATAGTCCACCAGTGCACGAATTTTCCACTCACCTTGTAAGTCATCATGTTAAATAATGATATCTTTCCACCGGTTGCGGACATTACATATGTATCATTCTTTGAGAGAGCTATGCATGGAACTGCTTCTTCAAGGTTGAGACCTGACTACTGAGATATCATTGGTCATAAGAAGACCATTGTTTGGTTGCCAGTGTTGCGGAACAATGCTTGTGGTTTCCTACAAACCTCAGTTGATTCAGAAAACTTTATTCAGGAACCTCAATTCTTCTAAAAATACTAAAACTACAAACTGGAAAGAAACATACAGTATTATGAAGAGAATTACCTTGCCACTTGGAATCTATTCACCTTTTGCCCGACTTCCTATTTATGGCATGCACAACATAATTTTCTATGTATATCATACCTTTTAATTTGTGTAGACCCGTAAATATTGATTGTTTTTTATCTTCTTTTTCTACAGTCAAGGTCTTTGTATTTAGAAATCTCCTCCCTACACAAACAAGACCAACAGAAAGACATCAAGGCCACAATAAAAAATTAACATACAACTAAAAAGACTATGAATTTAAGCTCACCCTCCATAAAATGCAGCAAGTGGAAATTCCCCTTTAGCCACCTGCTCCAACAAAAAAAAGTAATCTTAGCCTTAGCGAAAGAAAATATCAATAAATCAAATATTACAGACTTAGTGACTCTAGAATGACCTACCCATTCTTACCAAGTATTATAACCCATAAATCAGGATCAGCTTTGCCTCCGATATTTGGGTCAATAAAAGGCAATACTTTTACAAATGATTTTAAAGATCTGTTATAGAAACATCATAAATCGTCCTAAATTTACCTGTGGAGAAAAATCAACAACCACACCAGCTGCAAAGCCAACACGCTTATCAAATCCTAGGATCAATTCAAGTTGGTCATTGCTTTCAGGGTAAACACCGATATAGTGATCCAAAAAATGCCCTGCAATGAAATTGCGCTATTTTAATACAGGTCTACATGAAATATAAACTTAATAAGATGTTAAAAAGAACCAGTTTAAGACATACTTCAATCTAAGTCTTGGATTATGAGAGGACCTATCTGCATAGCAAATCCACTGTTTGATTTGCGACAACAAGTACAGAGTCAGTAAGTAAAGAATTCGAAAAAGAAAAATTGTCCAACTCATGCATGCACCAAAATACATACTATATTGTACCAATTCTAAACCAAGCAATTAAGCTTTAGAGCATAAAAATGATCCAGAAACAAGGCACATTTCACAGAAGAGGTTAAAAGAATTCCAACCTGCACCACTGAGATGCTAATATCACCATTAATAACTCCATCCATGAAACCCAAGTCCTGAAACCAAAAAGCGACAAATGTTTATAACATCAAATAGTTAATAAACATTGATAGAAAGATAAAAGGAACACTTACGATCATGGTAAAGGGTGGTTAAGTTAATCTTTGAAGGTTACCCAGTCCTAACTCCCAACCATTCTATATATAGGCAGCAATACATCTTCTTTTCAGTACTATCATACATCTCAGACTTGTTATCGCAAAGTAAAGTTACAGGACCTGAGATGGTTAAAAGGGACTAATAATAGCAATCGGCATCTACAATTTATCATTTCTTTTTTGGGAAGTACACTAAGTAAGTTTCTAAATATTAGAAGGATCCTACACAAATACATAAATATCAGAAAATGCTTTCAACTTTCATTTACTAAACATGAATAGGAATCCTACAAATATTTTAAAACCATTGGTTCCAAAACTACAATGTACAGTAATAGCTTCTCAGAACAATATTTGTGAACTTTGAGAAAACTTGAGGCTGGTTGTACTGAGGTTTCAGCACCTATGTCCAATCTGCAACCCTGAGCTACCTAATCCTTAATATTGCAAACTATGACTCACAAATCATCAAGATGGCAATTTGAGTCGAAAATAAACAAGAAGAATTACCTGACACGTATCGCTTAGCAAAAGATCACCTTCTACATCCCGCTCTAACGCAACATCTATTATCAAAACAAGACTTAGATTAATCAAATGAAGATCTAGCACAAGCAAATCAAATTTACACAAAAAAAAAAATTGACCGTTTCACTTAGCATTTAATCAGATATGTCTAAACCAATCCATTGGTTTCCACTCTCAGATAATGTTTCTCCGCTTAGTCCAGAGCCACAACCTAAAAACAAAACACAAAGTAAACAATCAAAAACTAATTCCAAACTTCAGTCGTCTGCTAATAAAATCACAAATTTAAGTATCAAACATGAACTTTCCAATATCAGGGAGCAGCACCGGAACATCATCCCCGTGCAACACAAGAAGCTCTAATACTCTCTCAGAATTTTTTTCCTTTACACCATAAAATCGATTAGAATTAGTAAACGAAATAACACTATTTGATTAGAATTGATAAGAATATGTGGAGGAATTATGATTATTAAACCTGAATTTCAGTGATACGAGAAGACGAGGTATGTTTCCTAGCTTCATGACAGTTTTGTGCACCAAAGCTGAAGGGTATTTATGTTTGTTAGTCTTGATAGTAGCCAGAACAACACCTGAATCTTTTCCAGCTTGAACTGAAATAGTCTTTGCAGTAGCTAACCCTACAATACACCAAATTACCACCAACATCAACAAATCATTAACAAAAACCCTAAAATCTAAACAACAGAATCGAAACAAAACCAAAATTAGAACTCAAAAGTACAAGACCGGCTGTTGTTTTTCTTACCAGAGTGTTTGAAGGTGTTAACGTTGCAGAGATTGTTAGGTTCTTTACTGAACTGAACCATTTGATTTCCATTTCCAAACTCTTTGACGAGGAAAACGTCAATCCTCTTCACGATCTCTCATCTCAAAAACCCTAGAAATTTAGGGATTTCACACAAATCAGATTCAACCAAACCCATAATCAAAAATCAAACATAGGGATGAAATCAAGCGAGATACTATATTATAATTACAAGGAAATGAGAAATTTAGGGCTTTTCTTCTTCTTTGTGCTGCTGCTCTAATTAGAGACTACATAAGAGAGACTGAACCCTAAAACAACTTTTGTATGTAAACCTCAAACCCTAAGGCGAAAAATAAAAAGGTTGGCTTGATTTGGGATTTGATATCTCTGAAATCTTCGAATTTCAGACATGACAAAAGAGAATGAGAGATGAGAACGAGAGAGAAAGAGAGATGAGAATGAGATAGAATAGAATAGAGTTCGATGATAATAATAGGATAAACCCGAGTCAGTTTCACATCTGAATGGGCTGAAATCGAGTCAGCTTAAATGTGTGTGCAGCCACACTCACGAGTCGCACGCGTACAACCCAATTTAGTTGCGAATCGTAACAGGTTCAAACAGTTGCGAGTTTTGGAACTATCTTAAACTGTTGCAAAAATGTTGCAACTGAAATTCACAACTGAAAATTCGCAACAGGGGCTAAGCAGTTGCGACTTCTAGTTACTAATCCCTTAATTTGGTGTAGTGATACATGACAGACTTTCCAGCGAGCGATAGAGTGTACATCGCTCGATGGTCAATCCAGCGCTCGCTGGTCATTAATGCGCCAGCGCTGGTCAATCTATCACTTGCTGGTCTGATCAACGCTTATCGGATCTTCATCCAACGGCTACTATTTTTTCCCTCTATAAATACCTAATTTCAAACTCATTTGAACTTACATAAGAATTTCTAAATATCTCTAGATTTTCTCAATCTCCAATTCTTTTCATCACTCTTCCAATTCCTCAGAGAGCATGGCTGATAATATGAACATGGCTGAGTTCGTTGAGTTCGTAGCAAACCAACGTGCTTCCGAAAATCAAAAAAATGTTGATCGTGCCAATGTGGAAAGTGAAATTAGGAGAAGTCAAATTAGGAGACGTCAATTTATGAGGCGAAATCCAAAATTCACTACTGCGGAAGATGAATGTATTTGAAGGAATTATATTTATTTTACTAGGATGCATTTCATCCCCAAACATTGTGGCAAAGGATTTTTGGGAAATTTCAACAACAAACAATGAACCTCTACAATCGTGATGTTTCATAGTTGATTCAGCTCTTCACTATAATTAAGCAGGAAGTTACTAGGTATGTTGCTTTACTTCAGCAAGAAGGTCCAAAGAAGTGGTGAAACCACGATGGAACTTCAACAAAGGTGTCGTGCGGAATATCGTCGCATCTATGGAAAAAAGTTCCATTTTGAAAGTTGTTTCGAGATTTTAAGATATTTGCCCAAATATTGTCCAACATTTATGTTGTAATTTCTCAATTGTCCACTTAAGTTCTTATGTTTTAATTTCTTAATTGTCTAAGTATTAAGTTTTAATATATGTTTTAATTTCTTAATTGTCTAAGTATTAAGTTTTAATATTTGTTTAAATTATTAATTGTAAGATTGGATTAAGAATAGAATTAATATTAATTTTCAACAATATTCGTCAAATTTTTAAATTCATTAAACTTCGATATAATCATTAATAGTCATGTTACAAGATATAAAACTAGACAATAATTGGAAAGACTCTAAAAATAAAAATTTGGGATAATGTTCTTCATCTTGTTTATCTTTTTCATTTCCATAAAATTCCAAACGCGGTAAGTTAAGTTTCCTTTTAAGTTTTTAATTTTTAAATCAATTATATATTGCCAAATAACTTCATAGAAACTCTCGTTTCACAAAAGCCACAGAAGACTTACGTCCACCAATACAAAGTGAGGTTTTCTCACCGTTCAACGTGGGAGCTTTATTTGTCTAGGCCTTCAAGTCTTTGGATGCTTAAAAGTTAAAACAGGCCATGATAGGGTGCTGAATAAAGCCCAAAACAAAGACACTAAATTACCGACGTCAAGATAAAAACATTACGGGCGCATCAGAAAAAACATTAGCCATAGCCTTTGCAACTGTGTTTTCCGTCATTGTTCAATTGGGGATTTTGGGGTTTCACAGAATAAAAACCCTAGAAAACTAAAAATCAGTGGAATTGAAAGAATCGCTGCTGTAGAAGAAGAACTTCTGGTAAACCCTTAACAGTATCAGGTAAGTCATCTTTAAACTCCGACTACTTTTTTAGAAATTTCTGGTGTTTTAATGGAATCTGAACTTAGAAATTGGGGGTTTTGCTGAATTTTTTATTATGGATTTTCTTTCTTTTGTAATGGAATTAGGGTACAAAACAATTGTGAGTTTGCTATAAATTAGGGGTTTTCTTCTTTTGTTATGGAATTAGGGTACAAAACAATTGTGGGTTTGCTATAAATTTTGACACATTTGTTTGGGTTTCGTTTCTTTTGGAATGAAATTAGGGTATACAAATTGGGGGTCTGCTATAAATTCTTAGACAGTTCTCTTTGGGATTTGATTGAAAATAGTGGTAATTAGTTTGCAGATTTCTCAAATTTTTGTGTATTTTGGATTTCTGCAGCTAATAATTGAATATGAGGTCGAAAAGATTGGAACTTCAAGAAGCTCAGCAGAAGCAGAAGAACCTGTCAACAGCAAAACGGCAAGAATCTCTGCGGAACTTGAGGTCGTCAACAACAAAAACACGCTCTGGGTCTGTGAACAACCGAAGAAGGGAAAAAGAAGTTGTGACTGATGCAGTGGATGAAGGACTCAATGACCGGAGGGAAAAAGAAATTGTGAATGATGCAGGGGATGAAGGACTCGATGCTGTTGCTCTCGAAAAGCAGAGTTCGCCTGCAACAAAATCACGTTCCGCAATTGTGAACGGCAGAAGGGCAAAAGAAAATGGGACTGATGCAGTAGGTGAAACACTCAAAGCTGTTGCTCTTGAGAAGAAGAAGTCGCTAACAGTAAAACCACGCGGTTCATTAGTCGATGGCCGGAGGGCAAAAGAAATTGTGACTGATGCTGTGGATGAAAGGCCCAACGTTGTTGATGACATGCATGATACTGGGGGCGATGTTAGAGATGAAGAAACTGGCACGGTTAATTCTTGGAGCGATATTAGAGATGAAGATGCTGACATGGTTGATACTGGGAGCGATGCACGAGATGTAGTTACTGACATACTTGGTGCGGATGGATACGGTGACATGCAAATTGCGGACGACCAATGGTTACCCACCAACTCTGGTGAAGACGCTGACAATGACATACTTGATGCGGATGGAAATGGTGACATGCAATTTGCAGAAGACCAACCGTTACCCACCAACTCTTATGAAGATGCTGACGTACTTGATGCAGATGAAAACGCTGACATGCAAACTGTGGATGACCAATCGTTACCTACCAACTCTGAGAATGTTGCAGGTTCATCAAGGAAAAGGAAATACGAAATGGTCCAAAGGCAATTAACTGACCCCCATAGCGAGTACGCAAACTTCACCGGTTATGGCCAAGGAAGCACTTCTGTGCCAACAGGTAAGTACTGTAATTTAATAACTAGTTGTTTATCTTGTATGTTGGTATATAAGTACATTGAAATGTTTTGTACACTTCATTTACTAGATAGGCGTATCCCAATTACATTCGACAAATATGGGCGGCCTTGTGATGTTGGGTCAGAAGAATTTGCAACGGATATTGGAAAGATAGTACGAGCATGTTGTCGTCCTGCGATTGAGTCTTGGAGAAAAGTTCCAAACAGCATGAAAGAGAATATATGGATAAATATTATTGTGAGTGTATTCAATTTATTTGATTTATCTTCAAATATTTACGATCAGTACATGATATGAAGATTATTTTTGCAGGCTAGGTATGTCGTACCTGAAATTTATAAGCCTAATGTTTTGTCAAGGGCTAGCAAATCCTATAAAACATGGAAATCTCAGCTGCGAGTAGAGATGGATAAACATGAGACCATTGCTGAGAAAAAAATAAATATGCCATGGCGTTTGATTTCAAACAGAGAAGATTGGGAAAGTTTTGTTGATTTCTGCAATACTGACGAGGATAAGAAACGTCGCGCAGCTGGTAGAAAAGCTAGAGAAAATCTTGAATTTTTACACTCATGTGGCAGGAAAGGAATTTATCGCAAATTATACGAACTGGTAAAAAACTTTTTATTATTTATTTACAGATTTTTATTGACTCTTTTGTTTCTCTTCAAAATAAAATTTTCTGTTATCTTATGTAGGAAAAAGAGAGTCCAACTGGTGAAGTTAACAGAGCTGCTATATTTGTTGACACCCATGTTTCCAAGAATATAAATGATCCTGAATCGTCCTCCATCTCAGATATTAAACTGGTAAGTTTAGTCATTTCCTTTGTCATACTAATTGGAATATTAATTCTTAGTTTATGTAGGTATGTATCTGAATTACTTTGTCCTTGCAGAGATTAATCAAAGAGCTTGTAGAAGCTAATCCAGACGGTCAAAAAGATATTGATAGCGATGCTGTCGCACAGGTTAGTGAAACAAAAACTTTAGTGTATCTTTTGTAGACTTCAATCTTCTCTTCTCGTGAAATACCTTAATTAAACAACTCTTTCTTTCTTAGGTATGTGGACTTGATGGTAAAGGTGTTGTAAGAGGCATGGGAGGAGGTGTTTCGAGAGCTAAGGTGCTTGCTTCGGCGGCAAGTGTTGAGACTCTTCGCAAAGTACAACAAGAAAACAAGAGTTTGCAGTCTGATATTGAGTCACTCCGATTACAGTTGGTAATACACACACCAAATCATACTTCTACACCATCAGCGTCCCCCATACGAAACTGTACTTCTGCACCATCAAATCAATCTGCGTCTCAGGTAAAAAAAAATCATGTGATTCTTACAAACTGAATTTACATTCAGAATCCAGTTATGCTCTAGAAAGTAGAAACTACACGTGTTATTCTAACTTGAAACTTAAAACACTCTACACCATTCAGCGGTTCTTTCTCATATCTCAACTGTTTCAAACTCCTACACTGTCATAGTAGCATATAATTGATCAGCGACATAGTATGTGGTATATTGAATAGTTAATAATCAGTCTAGAAATTAGAAGTACTATTTATAGTTGCTGGAAACTTTTCTTTTACCAAAACTCATTATCTAGTTGCACCTCCCTCGACAGCACCAAATAAGACATGCAGAGTAACCAATCATATTGTGTTAGTGAATGTACAACTTGCCTGCTCGTTCACGTTTAAAAGTAATCTTCATAGTTAATCTTCAAAGCTAATTTGTAATTTCAAGATTGCTGTGTGAAATTGTTTGCTGAGTTATTGGTAAATTTCGTATTGCTGTGATGGGAACACTTGGAAACTCTTGTTTAACAGACACGAAAAACTCGTTATCTGATTGCACCTCTTTTGAAACCACAGAATAAGAAGTCTGAATTAACCCAATTATTTGTTTCGCTTTCTCTCATCTCTGCATATATAAGCATGTTAGCATTACTTTTATGTATTTTCTGTTACTGAGTGTATACCCTTGGTTTAATGGATGTAGGCACCTGAGGCGTCCTACTTGCCTGCTCGTTCACGTTTGGCACCTGATGTGCCCAACTTGTCTGCTCGTTCTCCTGTAGCACCTCCTTCGCCCAACTTGCCTGCTCGTTCACGTTTGGCAACGGATGTGCCCAACTTGCCTGCTCGTTCACGTGTGGCACCTCCTTCGCCCAACTTGCCTGCTCGTTCACCTGTGGCACCTCCTTCGCCCAACTTGCCTGCTCGTTCACGTCTTGCACCTCTTGCATCCAACTTGCCTGCTCGTTCATCTTTGGCACCTCCTGCGTCCAACTTAGCTGCTAGTTCATGTTTCATCAAAAACTTCAAAGGAAGAACCATTGCTTTAGGTAGTATCAACACTGCTGCTCCACCAATGGAAAATGTCCATAGTTTGATTATCGAAGAAATATTTGACAGAAACGCAGAATTATTTGATCAAGATGGGAAGCTTGGAGATATTATGATCGGTGGCGTGATTAATTGGCCAAAAGCATGTGTTGAATCCAACTTGCCTGCTAGCTCATGTTTCATAAGAAACTTCAAAAGAAGAATCATCGCTTTCGGTAATTTCAGCTCTGCTGATCGGCGGATGGAAGATGTCTACAGTGTAACCATCAAGGAAATTTATGACAGAGATGCAGAGTTATTTGACGAAGATGGGAAGCTTGGAGACATTACAATTGGTGATGTGATTAATTGGCCAAAAGCATGTGTTAAGCCTTGTCGATAATAAACCATGTCATTATTGTTTTTCCATTTTCAGTAATTAACTAGAGCGTGTTATCTTTGCAAATAACGATTTTTGGGTTCTAGTTTTTGACCTGATTGTTGTCTGGACAAGAAAATGCTTATAAGGTAGAATTTTTGCAACTTGCAGCCTGGAGGAAACCAAGTGTGTGCGCAGGAAGAGCAATAGAAGATTTTTGAAAATATGACAGACTTTAGCTGTCGAACAGGAACTTTGTTGGCACATCTGTTGTCAAGACTCAAGTCTGATGCAGAATAATGTCCGTCTTTTTGACGGGTAAGACGCATCAGTAAAACGACTGTCATGTATTGGTTACTGTTTCCAACACCTTCACATACAAAATGAGGACTCATTAAGCAGATAACAATCTAGCCTGAAGGTGTCAAACAGGGCCTGGCCAGACTTTTGTGAGCCTGGACTGGCCGACAGACTGATCATGGTCGGCCTTTTTTTTAGCTTGGCTTTATTCCTCCGGTCGATATAGTTTAGCCATCGGCAGGGCCGGAGCTAGGTTTTGAGAAATGGGGTGGACAAGCTACAAATGCACACATATTTAAGGGGTTGCCAATGAGCAAAAATTATGGGGTTGCCAATGAGCAAAAATGGTTCAGAGTTGCGTATAATAATTCAGATTGGGCTTGGGAGCCAGTTGGGCTGGGTGAACAATTGTATTGTATACCATGTTGCTCCGTCCCTGCCCATGGGGAAATATGTAGGCATACTTATTTTTGGTTAATGTTCTTTTTTGCACTCTGAGTGTATAATGTGTGTATTCAGAAGAATGTAGGAATTCGAAAATATTGACAGACAATAATAAATTTAAAATGATAAGAAGATGATTTTGAAATAAGTAATAGTGGAGGAAATAAAAAAGGTCGAATGGTTAATCACAAAAGGATGATGCTTAAAAAAATAAATGAGAATACGATTGAATATATAAATAGAATAAAATGTCAATATTTGTCGACGCTATAGTCGGAGGGTGTAATACAGCAGGGCTATATTCAATGCACCACCTCAAAAGGTTAGTATTCAATGTTAGGGGTGAGCAAAAAGTCCGGAACCGCGGATTTCATCCGAATCCGTCCGCAAAATTGCGGGCGAAACCCAATCCGCAAGATCTATGGACCGGACACAGGTTGAATTCTCAAATCAGCACTTTTAACGGTTTGGTTGCGGTTGGACTTTGAAATCCGCGGATTCACCCGCACCGTATATATAATCATTTAAGAGGATGCATAATCAAGTTGTTAATGGGAAAATATACATTATCATTTTGACAACAAGCGACTGACTTCTTTAGCCATCTTAAAGGAGATGAGCATTGGTTTTCTACGGGCATATGCATAACACTGCAAGCCCATATGATGGCCAACATAGAGAGTACGCTGCAAGTTAAGCATCGGCTTAGAATCAAGCAGGACTCATCAACTGGGCATGAAGGTCACTGGCTTAGTATTGTTCTTGCAAAGGCAGTTCAAGACAGATAACAATACTTAACGCAGGCTTCTAAGCTTTCTCAAGGATCGAGTTATATATGATCTATAAGTTTCCCAATCCCCATCATAGTTTTCTATGTGCTTAAAGGAATCGTATGAATCGAACTAAGCCATGTACAGTTTAAAGCACCAAAGAAACTGATGTTATTCTGCCAAGTGAGTCGATTCTTTAAAGCTTTTAATAAAATCAATCCGTCGAATTATATATATGAACCAATACCACCAAACGAACCAATACCAGTATACCACCAAACAAAAGATGAAGCTCTATATTGTCTATTTAACTCGAGGAGTGAGTTGAGTGACCATCTTCCTTCTGGAGCACGGCCATCAATAAATCATTCCAATGAACACAATCACTGTGACCCTTCATATATTGATTGTCCCTGTGGAGGTATTACGTAGAATTAGTTTTTTGTTTGTTTGTTTGTTTTTGTTTATTTTGACTAAATCCGCGGTTAATCTGCATCCGGCCCGTATCACCCGTTGATCCGCGGATGTCAAATCCGCGGGTGATTGGGCCGGACACGGTTGGATTTTCCAAATCCGCAACTTTGACGGTTTGGACGCGGGTGACCCCTAATCCGCATTCGTCCGTCCGTTGCACACCCCTATTCAATGTAGCTTTTTGGAGGTAGTAAGAACTGCATATATTTGCCATATCGTGTAATTCGGTCTCTGTCAAATACCCAACATTTGAATGCAACCTTTGACTACTTCCTTTAACTGCACTATCCAAAAATTGGATTCACCCCCATATGAACCTAAAACCAGAGCAAGAAGCTAAAAGCGGTAATAAGCTAAAAGGCTCATCTCTCTTAGTCAAGATTGTCTGCACCCTCCAATTACCTCTGATTTAATCGCGCCAAACGGACGCTCAGTTTTATGCCCGTCAATTGCATCATTTTGGCACCATATTTTCATGTAAATGTCCCGCGTACTAACACCTCATTTGTTTTTTCCAGACTCATCTGAGTTGTCTAAATCTTACTCGCCTTGATCTAACTGATATCACCTGATTCATCTGGATCCGACTCAATATGTTTGTTTTTTTTGAGTCAGATTTGATTCACCGGACCAAAAATATGTGAGTCAGTGGCTTGGTACCATGATTTATAGGCATTCTATGACTCAAATAGGTCCGAGTCAGATTCAGACAACGAATCAGCAAAAAACAAACACACGCTCTGTTCGCGTCTGACTCGCGATCTAAATCATACTCGCCATTTGATTCGGGACGAGTCAAATTTTTGTTTATTCTGTCTTTATGATGTCTGACTTGAAATTTGATTCGGCTCACACACATCTGACTCGGAACTATTTGAGTCGGATATATCTTATAATTGACTTGTTGGGCACATATTTGATTGCAATCAAAACAAAAATTGTAATCGGTCACTTGAGTCTAAGAGAAACAAAAAACCCGACAATGAGTCGACTGACCTCGTTTACTCCGTCACAATAAAATTAGTAAGAAATATTTAAAAAAAAGATTTCCTTTTCCTCTTTCGCTTCAAATTGGGGATTTGGGGTTTCTCAAAAGTAGGAAATACCATTAGGTCCTAGAAATAATATACTAGAGAGAGTTTGGTCCAGTTGACCTAGTTTACTGTCTGTTTAGTCCTTTTTCAAAATATATATTATAGTTTGGTCCTGCAAATTAAGGTTTGGTCCTACGATGACGTCATGGATGATGTGATTGTGATTGTGTGGTGACAAAAATATCCTTTTGGGACCACATATATAGAAAAAACCCTATAAAATATCTTATTTTCAGATTTATTTTCTCTCTCTTCATGTTTTCAAATCTAGTTTCTCTCATTTTCTCTCCTTTTTCCATTTTTTTTCCTGCTAGTGATGAAGAAGATGAAGATGATGATGAACGATTATCTCTTCTCCCTATTTTTTTCTCTGCTAGTGATGAAGAAGATGAACGATGATGATGATGATGAATACAATGAAGTTTTGCGAGTTTTTTTTTTATGTTTGCTGCTGTTTTGATGATGAAGATGGTGAGGTTGAAGATTCTGTTACTATTTATGATGATGATGAACCTTTATCATCTTCACATGCTTGGGTAAGTTTCGGATCTACAAAAGAAGATGAAGATGACGGAGTTCATTTCTGGAATGAACTTTGGTTTGTGATGAAGATTTTGATGTTTTTTCGGATGTTGTTGCTGCCGATGATGGAGACGATGAAGATGAGTTGCTGCTGCTGATGAAGAAGATGAAGATGACGAAGTTCATTTCTGGAATGAACTCTGGTTTGTGATGAAGATTTTGATGTTTTTTCGGATGTTGTTGCTGCTGATGATGGAGACGATGAAGATGAGTTGCTGCTGCTTATGAAGAAGATAAAGATGGCGGAGTTCATTTCTGGAATGAACTCTGGTTTGTGATGAAGATTTTGATGTTTTTTCGTCTGTTGTTACTGCTGATGATGGAGACGATGAAGATGATGAAGATAAGTTTCTTTTTCTGATGAAGAAGATGAAAATGACGGAGTTCATTTCTGGAATGAACTCTGGTTTGTGATGAAGATTTTGATGTTTTTTCGTCTGTTGTTGCTGCTGCTGATGGAGACGTTGAAGATGATGAAGATGAGTTGTTGCTGCTGATGAAGAAGATGAAGATGACAGAGTTCATTTCTGGAATATACTCTGGTTTGTGATGAAGATTTTGATTTTTTTTCGTCTGTTGTTGCTGATGATGATGGAGACGATGAAGATGATGAAGATGAGTTGTTGCTGCTGATGAAGAAGATGAAGATGACGGAGTTCATTTCTGGAATGAACTCTTTTTTGTGATGAAGATTTTTGGTGTTTTTTCGTCTATTGTTGCTGCTGATTATGGAGACAATGAAGATGAGTTGTTGCTGCTAATGAAGAAGATGAAGATGACGAAGTTCATTTCTGGAATGAACTCTGGTTTGTGATGAAGATTTTTGATGTTTTTTCGTCTGTTGTTGCTGCTGATGATGGAGACGATGAAGATGAGTTGATGCTGCTGATGAATAAGATAAAGATGACGGAGTTCATTTCTGGAATGAACTCTGGTTTGTGATGAAGATTTTTTATGAAGATGACGGAGTTCATTTCTGGAATGAACTCTGGTTTGTGACGGAGTTCATTTCTGGAATGAACTCTGTTTCTTTTTTCTCTGGTGCTATTAAAGATTTGGGTTCATGTAAAGAATGAACTCTGTTTTTAGATTTTGAATTACTAGGGGTTCATGTAAAGAATGAACTCGTGTTGAAGATGAACTCATGTGTGAATTACTAGGTGTTCATTTGAAGGAATAAACTCCGAAGTTCATCAGACAGAATGAACTTCGCACAAAAAATAAGTAGGAATTTTAGTTTAGTTTTATTAGGAGTTCATTTGAAGGAATGAACTCCGGAGTTCATCAGACAGAATGAACTGCTACAAAAAATAAGTAGGAATTAACACGGAAGGGTACTTTGTCCATTTAATATTTTTAAATAATTATGGGCCAAATGAAAAAGGTGATTTCTGAAAGGACCAAACCGACTTGGGACCACCTAAAAAAGGACCAAATGATATTTTTCCCTTCGCAAAATACAAACCCTAGAAAACTGAAAATCAGAATTGAAAGAATCACTCACTGTAGTGGAAGAACTTCTGCTAAACACTTTAACAGTATCAGGTAAGTAGGTAATCTTTAAACCCTACTACTTTTGTTGAAATTTGGTCTTCTAATGGTGTCTGAACTTAGAAATTGGGGGTTTGCTGTCCAAATTCATTTGGGGTTTTTTCTTTAATAATGAAATTAGGGTATACAAATTGGGGGTTTGCTATAAATTTAGACACTTGTGTTTGGGTTTTCATTGAATGTCAAATGCATATTTCAAATGTTCTATAATTTTTGTTTACAGCTGCTTAACATTGATTTGAGGTTGAGAAGACTAGAAGTTCTCAAGAACCAGATGCCGTCAACAATAAAACCGCGCTCTGCGTCTGTCAACAACGGCAGAAGGGCAAATGAATTTGTGACTGATGCAGTGGATGAAAGACTCGACACTGTTCTGCAGAAGTTGTCAGCAACGAAATCACATTCTTCGTTCGTCAACAGTGGAAGTGCAAAAGAAGTTGTGACTGATGCAGTGGATGAGAGACTCGATGGCCAGAGGGCAAAAGAAATTGTGACTGATGCAGTGGATGGAAGATTCGGAAATGTTGCTCTCAAGAAGCAGAAGTCGTCACCAACAAAACCACGCAATGAATTTGTGACTGATGCAGTGGATGAAAGATGCAATGTTGCTCTCAAGAAGCAGAAGTCGTCACCAACAAAACCACGCAATGAATTTGTGACTGATGCAGTGGATGGAAGACTCAACGCTGTTGCTCTGTCTAAGCAGAGGTCTGTAACTACAAAACCATGTTCTGAATTTGTCAATGTCAGAAGGGAAAACGAAATTGTGACTGATCCAATGGATGAAAGACTCCACTCTGTTGCTGACATGTTAAATGATGGGCGCTATAATAGAGATGAAGATGCTGGCATACTTGATGCGTGGAGACAGCGATGTGCAAATTGTGGAAGACCAAACACTACCCACGGACTCTAATGAAGGTGCTGGCATACTTGATGCGGATGGAAACAGTGATTATAAAACTGTGGAAGAACAATCATTACCCATCAACTCCGAGAAAGTTGCAGCTTCGTCAAGGAAAAGGAAAGACGATGAAGTCCAAAGAAAAGTAACTGACCCTCACAGTGGGTCTAGCGACGCAAACTGTAATGGCCAAGGCAGCACTTCTAGGCCATAAGGTAAGTACTTGCATATTGTAGCTTAGTAACTAGTTTTTTATTTTGTATATTAGAATGCCAGTGTATTATAATGTTTTGTACACTTCATTTATTAGGTACCCGTATCCCAATTATATTTGACAAATATGGACGGCCTTGTGATTTTGAGTCAGAAGAGTTTGCAACGGATATTGGAAGGATGGTACGTGCACATTGTCATCCTGCGTTTAAGTCTTGGAAAAAAGTTCCATTCAGCGTGAAAGACAATATATGGAAAAATGTTGCTGTCAGTGAATTCAATTTGTTTGAGTTATCTTAATTTTTTTATGATCAGTACATGATATGGAGATTTTCTTTGCAGGCTAGGTATATCATATCTGGAATTTATAAGCCTAATGTTTTTTCAAAAGCTAACAAAGCTTGGAGAACATGGAGGCATCAGCTACGAGTAGAGTTGGATAAATATGAGTCGATTACTGCGAGAAAAATAAATATCCCATACCATTTAATTACAAACAGAGAAGATTGGGAAAATTTTGTTGATTTCTGCAGTACTAACAAGGATTTGAATCGTCGCAAAACTGGTAAAAAAAGCTAGAGAATCTCTTGAATTTTACACTCTTGTGGCAGGAAAGGAATATATCGCAATTGGTATGAACTTTATATAATTTATTTACAGATTTTAGTGCTGCGATGTTTGTTGACGCCCATGGTTCCAAGACTGAAAATGATCCTGGATCATCCTCCATCTCAGATATTAAAACCGTAAGCTTAATCATTTCCTTTGTCACACCATTGGAATGTTAAAGAGCTTGAAGAAGCTAATTCAGACGGTCAAAAAGATGTCGACAACGATGCTGTTGCATTGGTCAGTGAAACAAAAAACTTAAGTGTATCTTTTGTGAACTTCAATTTTCTCTACTGGTGAAATACCTTTAACGACTCTGTCTTTCATAGGCATGTGGACATGATGCGAGAGGTGTTATCAGAGGCATGGGAAGATTACACCCAAAAAATCGTACTTCTAGACGACCCAAAAAATATGCGTCAAACATGCAAAATCGTACTTCTATGCTATCAAATCAATCTGCCTCTCAGGTAAAAAAATTATTTGATTCTTACAAATTGAATTTATATTCAGAATTCGGTTCTGCAGTAGAAAGTAGAACGACCATAGTTATCCTAAGTTGAAATGTAAATCACTCTACATCATCTAATATCTCAACTGTTTCAAAGAATAGTTAATAATCAGTCTGGAATTTAGAAGCAGTCGTCATAGTTAATTTGTAATTTCAAGATTGCTGTTGTGACATTGTTTGCTCTGAGTTATTGGTTAACTTCGTATACCTGTAATGGGAAAAGTTGGAAACTCTTGTTTAAAAGACACCAAAACACGTTATCTAGTTAAACCTCCGTCGAAACCACGAAATAAGAAATGCAAAGTAACCCATGGTTTGTTTCACTTTCACTCAACTCTCTGCATTTTTGCATGTTAGCATATGCTCTTCCGTATTTTGTGTTATTGAATTTACACTCTTGGTTTGATGGATGTAGGCACCTGGCGCGTCCAACTTGCCTGCTCGTTCATGTTTGGCACCAGATGGGTCCAACTCGCCTGCTCGTTCATGTTTGGCACCAGATGGGTCCAACTCGCCTGCTTGTTCACGTTCGGCATCTTCTCCGACCAGCTATAAATTATGGTGTCTCATGCATTAAGTGCGTTAGTTTTTCTTTTAGGAAAAAAGCAGATGGTAACACGGTGAGAAAGTCATTTTGCGTAAAAATTAGATTCCTGACTTGACTTTATTCAAGCCCAACATAGATGTTCGCTTAATTACAAAAGCATATAACCATACTATATGCTTAGTTGGTGCTTAAGAAACAACCATTTTTTTTGGGAAGGGGCCATTAAGTTATTAGGCCAGCCATTGTTTAAGGATAAGGGATATCCTAGTAAGAGCAAATGACTAAATTGCTCATTTACTTAATTTAATTATATTTGTATTTATGTTAATATTTGTTTATTTATTTAATTGGTCACAGAGGAGGGAATTGGATTTCAATAGATCAATCCATTTTCTCTCAAATATCTCATCTTGTAATTGTGCCCATCTTCTTTTTCCCTCTTAGAGCTTCTCTTTGACCTCCTAATCATGGTTTTTCGCATCATCTGGCCTTGTTTTCCTATTAGGGTTTTGCTGTTTCATATGGGTTTTCTCAGTTGTCTAGTACACGAGATTTTTCCATGACAAACTCAAACCCTATTTCATCAAATTTTCAATCGCAGGTTTTTTTTCCAGTGTCCATTTTGTGGTTTCGATGGGTATATAAAAATGGAGTTCATGCATTACCCATATGAGAAGGGAAAACGCAGATGTTGTCAAACATGAGCTGCAACTTTGGTGTTTACAAGGCCTGGGAGGAGGTTTTACAACAGCTGCAGATGTGGTTGTGCATGGATTGCATGCACCTGCAAGCGTGGAGGAAGCATTGCAAAGCTCACCAGGATATTATACTCAGCCCATTTAATGGTGCAAGTGTGGATTTCCGGATACATGGCTTACACTGTCCACCTTCAATTGCTTTCAGCAGTGCTTCTCAATCTGCATCAGATATCCCCGTGCTTGGGCTTAATTTAGAATTGCTGGATAAGGTGTTGCAGAGACAGATTTCATCAGTTTCCAGCGTTCCTTCTAAGTGTAAACTCCACTTCGCCAGGTCCTTCAACGCAACAATTCAGAAGCATTTGTTGCTTTCAAGGAGTTGGTTTTGAGCGAAATATAAAGTTTCCCAAGGGGACTTCGTGTGGGAATGACGGCTTACGCGCCCAACATTTAATTGATGCTCTCAGTGGTTCCGCAGGTGCTGTTTCGGAGGAACTGACATCTTCTATCACGGATATTGTCAATATTGTTTGGCAGGGAAGTGCCCAGCGGCCCTGGGAGAGTTTATTGCATCAGCTCCTCTTACTCCCTTAATGAAGCCAGAGGGTGGCATACGTCCCATAACCGTTGGCACCATTTGGAGGTGTTTGGTTTCTAAGGTTGCAGCACCGCACATAGGGGGAGAAATGAAAATGTACTTGAATGATTATCAATTTGGTGTGGGTGTGAAGTGCTGTGGGGAAGCTATACTCCATTCCGTTAATAGGATGTTGGAGGTACATTGCAATTCCGGCTCGAAGTCAATGCTTTTAGTTGATTTTTCGAACGCTTTTAACTTGGTTGATCGCACATCTATGTTGAGCGAGGTCAGAAAGCAATGCCACTCAATTTCCATGTGTTAAAGGGGTGCAGCAAGGTGACCTTCTTGGTCCCTTGTTATTTTCTTTGGTCTTACACCTTTTGATCTATAAAATTGCGATGCAATGTGTGTTGGATCTCCAGGATTGGTATCTAGATGATGGCACTCTAATTGGAGATACTTTAATGGTCGCGAAGGCTCTACGTATTATTCAACGGGATGGTGTATCCTTGGGGCTGCATTTGGACGTGTCTAAAACAGAGCTTTTTTGGCCGACTATTGATAGTTGGGTTAGAGGAGGGGTTTTCCTTTAAAATATCTGTAGACCAGTGGATGGCATGAAACTGTTGGGTGGTCCTGTTAGTTAATTTAAACCCTCTCCTTTGCGGTGATATGGTTGTTAGCAGGGTGCAGAATACTTTGGTGTTGATGGATGCTATTACCAAGCTTAAGGATCCATAATGTGAAACGTTTTCTTTTGAGGAACTGTTGTGGGGTTTATAGGCTATACTTGTCAATGAGAAATACCAATCTTGAACACTTTTGTGAGGCGCAAAAATTATTTGATATAGTCACCTCAACCAGTTTTAGCGGCGTCTCATTGCAGGTAATGGTCCGGGTTACAGCTTGCTCCAACAGAGATTAGTCACTCTTCATATCAAGCATGGTGGGTTAGGTGTGTATACGATGGAAGATACGATGAAATATGGTTATTTGGCCTCTATCATGCAGACCCAATCCCAACAGTCCATGATTTTGCGTGAGCCCGATTTGTTTTGTTCAAACCCAAGCTTTAAACTTGCTTTGAGCACTTATAACCAGGTATGTGATGGTAATTTATCTATGCTTTGCATTAATGACATTCCCCCCACTCCATGAGTTCTTTGGCGATTAAATAGTTTGATGCAGTGGAAAAAGAATTACCCATTCGGTTTAATATGTCTGAGCGTGATATTGAGCTTTGGAAATGCAGCAAAACCAAGCATGTGCAAGACTATCCCTATAGAAGGGCTTAATCAGAAAATTGGACCTAGGCAGTTTTGTGCGGTGCTTTGATATAGGCTTGGAATTCCACTTTTTGAAAAAGAGGGGATATACCCATCTGTGATAGGGAGATGGATATTTTTGGCGACCATGCCCTGCATTGCTCTCATGAAGTTGGCCTTAAGTTCAGACATGATCTTGTACGCGACACCTTTGCGAACATGTGCTATCGTGCAAGCGTGCCATAGGAAAGAAGTTGACTTGGGTCTCCTTTCCAATAATGGCCAGGCGTTGAGGCCCGCTGATATTTTGGTTTATAACTGGGATAATGGTCGTCACATGTGTTTGGATGTTACTGGTGTCTCTCCTTTTATTGGGGGTGGGGGGTATACGCACTTTTGTTCCGTTCCAAGCAATTCGCAATCCTGTAACTTGGAAATGTAATAAATATGTGGAAAAATGTACTGCTCAGGGATTAGGTTTTGGGGTCCTTACTTTCACTACTTTAGGGGAGCTTGGTGGTGATACTATGGATTTTCTGAAAAGGCTGCGAAATTACATGGCGAGTGATGATGCAAATGTCAAAGTAGGACATTTCCGTTTCCATAGATTATGAGTGGTCATTTAGAAAGGGATTGGAGCACAGCTTGTTGCTCGGCTCCCATCCAATTTCTTAAAAAAAAAAACGGTGCCATCAAGAGTTTTCCTAGAGGAACTTCCTGTGGTCATGATGGTTTGCGTGCACAACATCTTGTTGACGCTTTGAGTGGTGCAGTAGCAGCAGTTGCGGATGATTTGCTGGCTTAGATTACAGGGGTGGTCAACCTTTGGTTGGATGGAAAGTGTCCTAAGGTTTTGGGCGAGATCATTACTAGTGCACCCCTTATGCCTTTACTCAAACCCGGAGGCGGGCTAAGGCCTATTGCGTTTGGTACTATTTGGCGTCGTTTGGTCTCTAAGGTGGCTGCCTTCTCTGTCGGTAAGGCCTGACATCTTACTTAGGTGATCATCAATTTGGGGTTGGTGTGCCGGTTGGGGGAGAAAGTATACTTCACGCTGTAAATGGTTTGCTGGAGTTGAGAGGGCACTTAGATAAGATGTCAATGCTGCTTATTGACTATTCGAATGCTTTCAATATGGTGTGCAGGTCTCATCTCATTAGGGAGGTTCGGCTTCATTATCCATGTATTTCTAGTTGGGTTGAATTTTGTTATGCCAGGCCTGCTAGACTTTACTATGATCATTATATCCTATCTTTTGATCTTGGTGTTCAGCAAGGTGATCCTCTCGGTCCCCTTTTGTTTGCTCTGACACTTCACTCTCTAGTGAAGTCCATTGATTCTTGTTGTAAGCTCGATTTGCACGCCTGATACCTTGATGGTGGCACTATCATCGGTGACACGTTGGAGGTTGCCAAAGCCTTGACTATTATAGAATCTGAAGGTCCGAGTAAGGGACTAGATCTCAATATCAAGAAAACTGAGGTCTTTTGGCCTACACTTGATCCACGTAGCATTCCTGAGGGTGTTTTACCCAAAGACATTGGGAGCCCTAGCAAATGAGTAAAGCTTTTGGGGGGACCTGTGAATTTAAATTTGAATTTCATGAGCGATATGGTTCTGAGTAGGGTGAACAAGACTATTCATCTAATGTCAGCTATCAAAAAACTCAAGGACCCTCAGAGTGAGATGTTGCTGCTTGTCGGTGTATCCAGATTATATTTTGCTATGCGCACCACCAATCCTGCTGCTATACAACAGGCCACTGACCTCTTTGACGATCACTTACTCAAGTATTTGAGACTTTTAATCACGGGAGATGGAGCTGGTTTCGGTCCTTTGCAACATAGATTGGCTACCCTACCTATCAAAGATGGTGGCCTTGGTATATACACTATGACAGACACTCACACCTGTTGTTATCTTGCCTCCCAGAGTCAGACTACTTCGATGCGGAAGGTAATTCTTGGTAGTTTATTCCCATCAGATAAAGGTGTTGCCTATCAGTTGGCTCTTCAGAAATATATTCAGGTATGTGGTTTGCCTTCCACTTATTATGTCGATGACACTCGGGGCGGCGCCCCCCTTATATGCACTCCTTGGCAGTCACTTATTTTGACGCAGTTAAGAAGCAAATCCCTGTCCAATTTACATTATCTGCAAGAGACTCCATGTTGTGGCAGTGTAACCAGATTAAACATGCTCAAGACTATCTTTTGGTTGTTCCTATCAGTGGGTTGGATCAATGCCTTGGTCCCAGACAGTTAAGAGTTGTAGTTTGCTATCGTCTTGGTATTCCTTTGTTCGTTGAAGACGGGTTATGTTCTTGTTGTAATAAACCTATGGACATCTTTGGTGTTCATGCGCTTCATTGTGCTAAGGATGTTGGAATTAAGTTCCGCCATGACTTAGTTCGTGATGTAATTACCTATATCTGTTACAAAGCTGGTGTACCTGCGCGCAAAGAAGTTGCTTTGGGTCTTTTATCAAATGATAACAGGGATCTACGTCCAGCGGATATCCTTGTGCTCAACTGGGAAAACGGCTAAGACGTGTGTATGGATGTCACAGGTGTCTCACCCTTTACTGGTGATGGAGTTCGTGCTTTCCTTCCAGACTAGGCTATTTCAAAAGCAATTTCGCGCAAACGTACTAAATATCTGAATGAATGTGTTTCGCATGGTTATGGTTTGGGTGTTTTAGCTTTTACTACTTTAGGGGAGCTTAGTGAAGATATAGTTTGTTTTTTCAAACGTCTGAAGAATTGCTTAGTTAGCAATGATGCTGGTAGTGGTTTAGGTAGTTTTATTTTTCATAGATTGGGTGTTGTTATTCAAAAAGGGGTTGGTGCCAAGCTTGTTGCTCGGCTGCCAATTAAAAACTCTATAGTTTGAAAGTTTTTTACGAACTATATTGATATTGTGTTTATAGGATAACCTCGTCAAATTAAAAATCAATGAATAAAATGAGCCCTTTCTTTCCAAAAATAAATAAAATAAAATAAAATATCGAAAATATTTTGAATTGTTTTCCGAAAATATTTATTTAAAAAATAATGTTTTAAATTTCGGGGAGGATCGGCTCACAGACTTTGTCTGACAGAGTCCCCCACAGACTCCTACAACCATTGGATGTTATAACAACTGATGGCTGAGATCTTAAATTTCACAATCTACCGGTCTTAATTTCAATGGCTAAAAATTTGTTGATTTTCGACGGCTCATTTTCAAAGTAGTAGATGGTGGTCAAAAATGTTTCGGATTATGCTCATTTTCGGTAGGAACGTGTAGCTTTGTAAGAGGAGTATATCCCCAAAATATTATCTTCAAGTCCGTTATGGTTTAGTTTTTATTCGCAAAAATGACGTCTAACGTGTGAGATAATGTGAGAATAAAAGTATAAGGGGATCCTTCTTTTTTTATTTTATCCATGACCTATTTTAACTGTATAAACATGTACTTCTCTTTTCTCTTCTAATTTGGCCGACCTTTCTTCTGTGGTTCTTTCTTCTTCCACTTTTTAACAAAACAATTTTTCTCCATTAATTGTTTTGCAATCAAAGTCTTTGGTTTCGTTTACTGCTAGAAAAATGAAGTTTCGAATCCTAGGTAACCCAAAATTTTGTGTTTTATGTTGATCTTTAAAACAATTCGTTTCTGGGGTTTTGATTTAGGTACTGTGATTGCAAGATTTTGTAATAGATATTTCAATTTTTTTTGTCAAAGTTAATTTTTATACCTTAATTTTCTTTCATTCAATATATGGATATTTCAAAACAAAAGAGAAAGAAATTGTGATGATTTGAATCACAGAACATTAATTGTTTTTACCGGACCATAATTCTGTTTCCAAATCGAAACACTAGAAAATCCCTACAAATGAAATGAAATCAATGATCTAAATGATTGATGATAAATAAGATGGATTTTTTTTTTAAAGTTTTTGGAAGGAGAACTATAGAGGAGATCATTGCTTGCCGTAGTGCAAGTTGTGCAAGGCTCTGATAGGCCGGCGTAAAAACTATGTTATATTTTTGTGAGATATTCTCTAATCGACCCAGTATTTATTACTGGGAAAACTTTGGATTTGGATTTGAACTATAGAGGAGATCGAGCAAATATCAATTTGCAGGAGAGAGAGAGTGAAAATACGAAAGTAGTTTCCAAGTATCAAATCGGGTCGTGGACCCGAGTCACTCAACTAGCTAGTAAAACCGCGTCTTTGTTTTAGAATCCTAGCCATTAGTTTTTATAACATCCGATGGTTGTACGAGTTTGTGGAGGACGCTGTCAAATTAAGGCTGTTTGCCGATTCTTCCCCCTTAAATTTCTGTTATTATTTTTTAATTTCACGTTAGTCATTGATTCCACTAATGATTGCACTTAGTTAAAAAGGGTAATTTTGGAATTATGATAAATACATGGGTAATGGATATTTCAAATCACTTCCAAATAATCTACTCAAATGGAAAACATGATACCCCTCCAAAATGGAGTAGTGCTTAAAAATTCGTTGTTAAGAAAAGCAAAATTGGTGGACATAAATCCATAGGTCTACGGATATATATTCATGCACACTCCGTTGAAGAGTGTCAATTTCTTAATTTTGTATACCCTCTTGTCAAATAATTTTGTGTACCGATCCCCACCCTTTAATGAAACCATATTCACAAACAAAATAAAAAGAAAAAATGCAGCCAATATGCCTCACCCTTATATTTCCAAGATCAGCAGTTCTACACATAGAGGTGTAAACTGGGATGTGCCAGCACGAGCACAGCCCAGCATAGCACGCTAAAATCTGAGTCCAGACCAGCCTAGCACGTGATTTAGCCCAGCACGGCCCAACACGTTAGTTTCGTGGGCTGTGCTGGGTTAGCCTAATCGGCACAGTAGCACAACACAACACGCGGCATGGATAAGCACCGTGGCCCATCCCAGCACAACACGTTAAGAAAGAACTTCATAGCATGCACAAGTACACCATATAACAAGGCACAATACAGTATATTTCACAAAAGAGTCTTTATTCTAGCTAGTTTTTGACATTTTATCATTGTTATGCTGGCTTATTTCTATAACAACACATATAATACCTAAATATTTGTAAAATAAATTTCAATACCGTTGTTATAATGTCGTTACCTATATTTGACTAGAACATTTACTTTACATGACAATGATCCAATTTTATATTTGAATAAACTTGTTAATTTTACTTGAAATAATTTCAAATGATATGTAGTCTATTTAGATTCTCGTGATAATGTCCGACTTAATTATACCATTAAGAGATTTCAAATTCAGGCAATCTCCTTCCAGTTGTAGTCTCCTAATGCCACGCTCCTTAGACCACAAAACTGCTTCCAGAGCCCCCAATGCTTCAGCCTATTATGGGTCTATTGCGGCTTTTTGAATGCATCACACTCCATTGCATTCACCTGCATAATTCCTTGAAATCAGTCCAATACCAGCCAAAACATTTTTATCAATAAAAGAAGCATCAAAATTAATCTTTTCAACATGAGTAGTTGGTGCCTTCCAAGTATGCATAGTATGAGAAGCATTCCTGATATTAGTATGAGATTCGACCAAATAAGTTTTCCATTCTTCTAAATGTTTAGTTATGTTTGATGCAACAGTTATCACATCAACCTGTACATTATCAAAGAGAACATTTGGCTTTCCAAATATACCAAACAATGAAACCTGCATAAGTGACATCATTTTGATCAACTTGAACCCCTGTGGAATTGTTTCTAAAAAAAGAATAAAGCCAATCATGGAAATTTTGGTTACTGATAGTGATATACAGATTATGATTAACAACATTCCATACACTAGCAGTTACAGGACAATGAATGAATAGAGGACTCATTATTAGTATCACACAAAGGACAAGAAACACAATTATGCCTTGTAAATCTAGCTAGTCTATCTTTATTCATGATGCATGAATGAAGGCATTTCCATAGAAAGTGGTGGATTCTAGGGGAAGTTTAATTTTCCAAAAAGACTTCCAGTTTATACTGAGATTGTTCTTAGTAGGCTGATGTCTAAGGGTTTCATCAAGAATCACTCTATAAGATGATTTGACAGTAAAAACTCCATTGTGAGAAGGCTCCCATCTTAATCTATCCTTACCGGTTAAAGGTATTCTAATACTAGAAATTTCTTTAACTAATTCTTGATCAAAGAGACTACTTAGGATATCTAGATTCCAAGTTTTGTTTTCCTTATCAATCAGCTGACTAACTTGACTCATATTAGTATAGTAGAACGTCAGTAGGAGGAGGACTGTTTCTTTTGGGAATCCAAGAGTCTTTCCAAATAGATATGGAGTCACCATCTCCTATCTCCCAGACATAATGCTTTTTAACAATCTCAATTCCATGAAAGATTCCCCTCCAAACCCAAAATCCCTGTTGAGTAACCACATCAGTAAGAGGATTAGCATTAACAAAATATTTGCAGGCTAAAATTTGGACCCAAAGATCATCCTTTTGATTTAACATTCTCCATGCTAACTTGGTAAGGAGAGCTAGATTCAAGATATCATTCCTCTTAATGTTCAAACCTGCTAGAGCTTTTGGAAGAGCAATATCCAACCATCTCTTAGGATATACTCCTCCACTAGCTTCTTTATTCCCCCAATAGAAGTTCATTTGGACTGAATCCATTTTGTCAGTAATCTTTTTAGGCATGGGGGAAACTGCCAGATGGTGGTTTGCCAAATTACCTAAAACAGCTTGGTTTAAGACAGTTCTACCAAGAGGAGCTAGATAAGTAGTTTTCCAGATTGGTAAATATTTTTGATAGCTATCAATCAAATGAGAAAAAGACTGATATTTATCTCTCTAAAGAAAAAGAGGGACACCTAAGTACTTCTCCTGAAGGGCCATTCTTTTAATCTGCAGTATGTTAGAGATATTAATCTTAATATTACCTAGAACTCTATAACTGAAAGCAACATAAGACTTCTCAAAATTGACTGCCTGCCCAGAAAATTTACTAAATTGATCTATGATAGAAACAAGTTATTCGCTTCCATGATTCTGGCTTTGATGAAAATAAGGCAGTCATCTGCAAAAAAATTGGTGACTGACTGCAGGACTAGCTTTGGTTACTTGGAAACCATGAATTAAATTGGACTTTTCAGTAGTTCTTAAGGACCTAGATAAAGCCTCCATGCATAAAATGAATAGATAGGGAGATAGAGGATCTCCCTGTCTAAGACCTCTTTGAGGGTAGTAGATCTTACCTGTAGCACCATTGAGAAGAATTGATGCTGACACTGTTGAGATACATTGCTCAATCATTTTGCACCAATTGTTAGAGAAACCAAGAGCTTTTAAATTTGCTATTAAAAAAGACCATTCAACCCCATCAAAAGATTTTCTCATATCTAATTTTATAGCTATACCACCATCTCTAGCTTTAGTTTTCTTTAAAGAATCAATCATTTCATGGGCAATAATGATATTGTCCTGTATAAGTCTACCAGATATGAAAGATGTTTGAGAAGGATCAATAATTTTATGTAAAAGTTTTTTGAGTCTAGCTGCAAGTAATTTAGAGATAATCTTGTAAACTACATTACATAAGCTTATGGGTCTGAAATCAATAACACTCCTAGGACATGTATTTTTAGGAATAAGTGTTATGAAGTTATGATTAATTTGTTTGAGAATGTGTTTTGACTCAAAAAAAAGACAGAAATAACCATATTCGCAACATCCATACCTACTGTGTCCCACATTAACTGATAGAAATCTGCAGAAAAACCATCTGGCCCAGGAGTGGTCCATGGTTTCATCTCAAACACAATCAGTTTAACTTCATCATATAAGGAATAAAAATAAGCTAGGGCTGTCAATAATAGTCCGAAATCCGAAATCCGTTTCCGAGAATTCATGATCCTATAAGATTTTATCCGTTATATCGGATATCGGATGTCGGATCGGATTTCTTATCGGATTTTCCCCCATTAACGTAACGGAATCGGATTAGACCCCATCCGATTGTTAAGTTCTGACATCCGATAACACATAGGAATGTATTAGTAATTTCCTACCTCTAGGATAAAGATGTTGACTATCGGAAATTGTATTCTTAGAAATTATCATACATTATCGGAATTTATCGGAATTTCTAACCGGATTAGTAATTTTTAATCCCTTTTACCCAATTTTTTCATATTTTTAGGAATTATCGGAAGTTATCTGAATTTATCGGATTTCCGATAAGTTAACCTATCGGAATCGGATTCGAATTTTAAAATTCCGTCGGATGTTATCGGATTTCGGAATTCCGATAACTACTAACCTATCGGAATCGGATTTCCTAAAATCCGTCGGATTTTCATCCGTTGCCAGCCCTACAATAAGCATGGTATTATCATCATCAGTTATGCATGGGCTAACATTTTGCAAATAATTGTCTGGTTTATCAGGATTGGTTGTTTTACTCATACTAGCAAAATGACTTAGCAGTTCAGCAGCTATGTCCTCTCTCTCAGAGCACCAAGTACCATTATTACATTGAATAGAATCAATTTGTGTTCTTCTTCTTCTAAAATTAGCTTTTTGATGAAAATAAGCTGTGTTCCTATCTTCAAATTTTAAGTGGGCATCCCTATTTCTTTGTTTCCAAAAATCTTCTTCAGCATCATACCAAAATTTAAGCTTATTGGTCAATTCATTAACTTGATTAGAATTATGCATACCTCTGTTCGTGGTTAACATGGCAAGCTGAGATTGAATCTTAATTATTTGAGTATTGATGTTACCAAAGTAATTATAATTCCAATCTTTTAAAATAAATTTAGTATCAAACAAGTTCTTGGTAAGTTTAAAAGCATTGGAACCAGAAATCTGTTTTCCCCAATTGGCTTTAACAATTTCCTTACAAGAAGTATCATTAAACCAGGGTTTATTGACCCTGAAAGTCTAACTCATAAGACTTAGCCTAAAGTCTTGTACCAACATTAGCGAGGCCGTGATAGGGGCCTGTACCATTGTCTATAAGACGAAAAAATTATATTTAATCTTGACCGTTAGATCACCTCCATGTACCCGCCTCGCTAATGTTGGCACCCCTTAGCAATACATCTCTCGGGACAGCTAAAAAAAAAAAAAACATATTTTTTAAAATGACGGAAAATATCCGACATGAAAAAGAGAAAGTAACATTTGAATGCATATCAGTGGGTTTGGCATCGTTTTTTTCCCCTCTTTCGCTTCAAATTGGGGATTTGGGGTTTCTCAAAATACCAACTCCAGAAATGAAATTGCTGGAATGGGAAGAATCACTGTAGTTGAAGAACTAACACTAGTAAACCCTTAACAATATCAGGTAAATCCTTAAACCCTACTTCTCTTGTAGAGATTTTTGGTGTTCTAATGGTGTCTGATTAGAAATTGGGGTTTTGCTGTAAATTTATTTGGGGTTTTTCTTCCTTTTGAAATGAAATTAGGGTACGAAAATTGGGAGTTCGCTATAAATTTAGACACTTCAGTTTGGGTTTTGATTGGATATCAAAATGTTTTAGTATATTTTTGTTTACAGCTGCTTAAAATTCAATATGAGGTCGAAAAAACTGGAACTTCAAGAAGCTCAGCAGAAGCAGAAGAAGCCGTCAACAACAAAATCATGTTCTGAAAGCTTCAATGGCAGTTGGGCAAACGAAATTGTGAGCATTGCGGCGGATGCAAGAGCTAACGCTGTTGCTCTTAAGAAGCAAAGGTCGTCAACAACTAAACCATGTTCTGCATTTGTATATGGCAGTAAGGCAAACGAAATTGTGACCGATCCAGTGGACGAAAGACTCATTGATGACATGCCTGATGCTGGTGGTGATATTAGAGATGAAAACACGGTTGATTCTTGGAGCGATATTAGAGATGAAGATGCTGACATGGTTGATACTGGGAACGATATTAGAGAGGAAGATGCAGACATACTTGATGCGGATGGAAACGGTGAAATGCAATTTGCAGAAGACCAATCGTCGCCCACCAACTCTGATGAAGATGCTGACATACTTGGTGCAAATGAAAGCGTTGTGGATGACCAATCGTTACCCACCACCTCTGAGAAAGTTGCAGGTTCGTCAAGGAAAAGGAAACATGATATGGTCCGAAGACAAGTAACTGACCCCCACAGCCAGTTTAATAATGCAAACTGCACCGATAATGGCCAAGGAAGCACTTCTATGCCATCGGGTGAGTACTTACAGACTGTAACTTGGTAACTAGTTGTTTATTTGTATGTTGAAGTTTATTGTAATGTTTTGGACACTTCATTTAATAGGTACCCGTAAATTGATTATATTCGACAAATATGGGCGGCCTTGTGATGTTGGGTCAGAAGTATTTGCAACGGATATTGGTAGGATAGTACGACTGCACTGTCCTCCTGCGATTGAGTCTTGGACAAAAGTTCCCCACAGCATCAAAGACAATATATGGAAAGATATTGTTGTGAGTGAATTTCAGTTTACTCATGTTGTCTTAAAATCTTGATAATCAGTACATGATATGGAGATTGTCTTTGCAGATTAAGTATGTCGTACCTGAAATTTATAAGCCTAATGTTTTGTTAAGGGCTAACAAAGCTTATAAAAACTGGAAGCGTCAGCTGCGAGTAGAGTTGGATAAACATGACACTGTTGCTGAGAGAAAAATAAATATGCCAAAACGTTTGATCAAAAATAGAGAAGATTGGGAGAGTTTTGTTGATTTCTGCAATACTGATGAGGATAAGAAACGTCGTGCAATTGGTAAAAAAGCTAGAGAAGGTCTTGAATTTTTACATTCATGTGGCAGGAAAGGAATTCATCGCAAAATATATGACTTGGTAAAAATATTGTATCATTTACTTACAGATTTTTATAAACTCTTGTGTTCCTTTTATAAAATGCATTTTGTGTCATCTCATGTAGGAAAAAGAGAGTCCAACTGGTGAAGTTACCAGAGCTGCTATATTTCTTGACACCCATATTCCCAAGAATATAAATGATCCTGAATCGCCCTCTATCTCGGATATAAAAATGGTAAGCTTAGTCATCTCCTTTTTCTAGAATATGAATTCTTAGTTTATGCAGGTACGTATCTGAATTACTTTTCCCTTGCAGAGATTGATTAAAGAGCTTGTAGAAGCTAATCCAGATGGTCAAAAAGATATTGGCAACGATGCTGTCTCATTGGTTAGTTAAACAAAAAACTTTAGTGTATCTTTTGTAAACTTCAATTTTCTCTACTGGTGAAATATCATAAACGACTCTTTCTTTCTTTCTTTCTTAGGTATGTGGACGTGATACAAGAGGTGTTGTATTAGGCCTGGGAGGAGGTGTTTCGATTACTAAGGTGCGTGCTTCGGCGGCAAGTGTTGAATCTCTTCGCAAAGTACAACAAGAAAACAAGAGTCTGCAGTCTGATATCCATTTACTCCGAACACAATATGGATTACCCACACCAAATCATACATCTACGCTCCGAACAGACGATGGATTACCTACACAAAATTATACTTCTACACCATATACTCTATCTGCGTCTGATATCCATTCACTCCGAACACACACTCATACTTCTACACCGTCAAATCAATCTGCATCTGACATCCATTTACTCCGAGCACACTATGGATTACCCCCACAAAATCACACTTTTACACCATCAAATCTCTCTGCACCACACACACAAAATCGTACTTGTAGACCATTAAATCAATCTGCGTCAAACATACAAATTTGTACTTCTTCTGCACCATCAAATCAATCTGCGTCTCAGGTAAAAATTTATATGATTCTTACAAATTGAATTTACATTCAGAATTCAGTTCTGCAATAGAAAGTAGAAACTACTCTCGTCATCCTAAGTTGAAATGTAAATCACTCTGCACCATTTAGTATATCATTCTAATATCTCAACTGTTTCAAACTTCTATGCCACCACAGTAGCATATATAGAGATTAAAAATTGATTACTGACTTACCTTAGTATGTGGTATTGAATAGTTAATAATCAGCCTGGAATTTAGAAGCAATCATCCTTGTTCGTTTTGTGATTTCAAGATTGCTGTTGTGATTGTTTGCTCTAGTTATTGGTTAACTTCGTATACCTGTGGTAGGAAAAGTTAAACCTCTGTCGAAACCAAGAAATAAGAATTGCAAAGTAACCAATGATTTGTTTCAGTTTCACTCATCTCTCTGCATATATGCATGTTAGCGTTCGTTTTTCCGTATGTTGTGTGCACTCTTTGTTTGATGTATGTAGGCACCTGGCACGTCCAACAAAGTAACCAATGATATGTTTGGGTTTCACTCATCTCTCTGCATATATATATGTTAGCATACGCATTTCGGTATTTTGTGTTACTGAATGTACATTCTTGGTTTGATGGATTTAGGCACCTGGGGCGTCCAACTTGGCTGCTCGTTCACATGTGGCACCTGATGTATCCAACTGTTCACGTTTGGCACCTGATGGGTCCAACTTGCCTGTTCGTTCAAGTTTGGCATCTCCTGCGGCCAACTTGCCTGGTAGTTCATGTTTTATTAGAAACTTCAAAGGAAGAACCATTGCTTTAGGTAGTATCAACACTGCTTATCCACCAATGGAAAATGTCTACAGTTTAAGTATCGAAGAAATATTTGACAAAAACGCAGAATTATTCGATGAAGATGGGAAGCTTGGAGATGTTATGATAGGAGGCGTGATTAATTGGCCAAAAGCATGTGTTCAGTCCGACTTCCCTACTAGCTCTTGTTTCATTAGAAGCTTTAGAAGAAAAATGATTGCTTTCGGTAGTTTCAACACTGCTGATCCCCCGATGGATCATGTTTACAGTGTAATTGTCAAAGAAATATATGACAGAGATGCAGAATTATTTGATGAAGATGGGAAGCTTGGAGACATTATGATTGGTGGCCTGATTAATTGGCCAAAAGCATGTGTTCAGTCTTGTCAACAGTAAACCATGCCACTCTTGTTTTTCATTTCTTGTAAATCTTGGCAACTAGTGTAATTTTAGATTTTTTTTCTTCCATATTTGGATGTTGTCTGGACAAGAAAATGCTTATGAGGTGCAATTTAAGCAATGACATGAGACCAAGTGTGTGCAGTTGCAAAAAAGAGCCCATTCCTTCACACGGATTACTTTTCCTAACTTAACTCTAAGAGACAAACCTCCTAAGTAGCAACTTAGGACACAAGTACTTGGTTTAGAGGACACAAGTACTTGGTTTGCTGAACCAACTAGATTTCCTAAACTAGTCCTTGACCAACCTACCAACACTATATATATATAGAGAGAGAGACGGGTAAAATACAGATTTCCGGCTACACAAAACCCCTCTTTGTTCTCTCAGACGGCAGGAACGGTTATTATTGGTTAAAAACAAAACAGCTCTAGTGTTTGAGCTACCATGGATCATAACTGGTTAGACGTCGGATACTTTGATAGGTTAAGGTTAAGTCTTAAATTAGGCAAGGGAAGGAACAAATCTGAGACTGGTGTTTCAGCTACCATGAATCATAACTGGATAGACAGGTACTTTGAAAGTATACATCTTAGACTTGGTTTATGAAAACAACTTAAATATCCAAGATCTGAGATCAAGAAACAGTCAATAGATTTAGAGGCATCACTTTAGATGTTTTCCCAAGAAGCATCATGTGTTGCGGATAACTGGACGGATGTCAACAGAAAGTACGATGACAGGAGGTGTTTCCCTAGGTTTCTTCGGCTTTTATCTGGTCTGGACAAGTATGCATTCAATAACATCAGTATTAGTAACCCGCAGCCAAATAGGTGGTTGCCTCTTCAGACGACGTCGCAAGATGATGTGGTTATTGCAGATAAATACTATGGTGGAAGCTTGTCACTAATTCAACTTTTGCAAAGAATTCGTTCAGAATCTGGCGATGATGATTTCAGGCGCGAGCAGGCTAAGTTGTTGGAGTCTTTCCTCGATCACCTCATCAAGATACAAGAGGAGCAGCGTCTTGGTGCATATACTTTCTCTGAGCATCTGGAGCAATTGAGAAAGTTCGGTGCAGTTTCTTCCAATGCTGTTGATGATGATGATGATGATGGAGATAGGCACAAGTGTTCTGTTCATATACAAAAGCACCTATTCGATAGTCTGTATATCATGTCACGGGAATCGGCTTGGTTGATAAAGAAACTCGAGGATTCCTGTTTTACTAGTCCCTCATCTATCAACGAGTCCAACAAGATTCTTGACATCATCTTGGGTTTTATTTCGAAGTTCAAGGAATCAAAGGAATCGTTGGATCAGAATCCGGTGGAAGAATTGGTTCTGCAAAACAATGAAATATTATATGATTTTGGAGAACGCATAAAAAACCTCCAGGAGCAAGGCGTTGAAAGAAAATCTGTCGCGGAAACGCTGCTTGGATGTTTCCTAGATGTAGTCAATATGTTCTACAAGTCCAAGGACACATGTTCTTCTTCCCTTGAATGTGCGTCGTTTTCTGAGGCTGCCAAGGAAACATCAGAGCTGATAAATGAAGCGGTAGAGAAATTATTTTCAGTCAGGTGTTATGATCTTACCGGCGGAGGCTCTCCACTTGGATGTATCGCTTTGTGGAGAATTCTTTTTGAATCATCTCTAATTAATCTTCGGTTGGATCTTACATATGAAAAACACAGTGAAACAGTCAATCTCGGGGTTAAACTGTTAGACGCTGCTGCCACAAACGATCAACTGGATCAAATTAGGCTGGAGATTGATAATTTATTGACAACTGGGGAAAGCGTCCTAGCTGAATTTGTAGCCATGCAGAAAACGGTGGCAGAAGTTACTTACACCCTAGGAGATGCTTTTATAACTGGTGGTGCTGGTATGAGGGGTTCTAGTGATCCTGGGATTTCAAGCAAGCAGGATGACCAAGTAATGGATTTCAATGTCGATGATTTCCCTTGGGATAAACACACTGTTCGTGTTAGTGATACGAGGAAAGGGATGGATGTTACTCCACACCACAAAGACTATCTCCGGTGCAGCTACGATGTGATCGGGCTACATACTTCAAGTATGTGACCCCTCTTTAAATACTGACATGTCTTATAAAGTAGGACAGGATTTTTAGTTAAATAAGTGTCGAAAAATAAAAAGGATGTATGTGGCCCGACCACATCGTAACCGGGACGGACTATCTCGTTGATGGTTTGAGCAGTGAATATGAAGAGTTGTGTTATGTTTTTAGTTGTCTCCCCTCTTCTATAAAAAATATACGCATCCGTATGATTGTCTAGGTTCACAAATATTATGGGAATTTGCTAAATAGGGGAATAACGACATTTAGCTCCTTTAAATTTTAAATTACCATTAAAGGGAAATAACATCAATTAAAAGCAAATAAGAAAGTTACATAGTTCTGCTAACGGACAGGAACGATACCAGTGGAGAAGGTGGTTGTTGCCACCATTTATGATTACAAGGATTACACCTAGAACACTTGGCAAGCTCGACGGCTGCTTCATTATTGACAGAAGTATTTAACAAGACTTGACATGCACACACACAAGAGACCTATATTCCCACAACTAAAGAATCGTGCATTCACTAAACTTCTAGCTATTTTGACGGTTTCATCAACTCGGAAGTTCTTAGCTAAAACATCATTCGGAATTGTTGGCTTAGAACCAAAGATGTTTCTAGGAATTGGTATAAATCCGGGCTGTTGATGACTATCGAGAGCAGCTAGCACAACAGACTTTTGGGTGGATAACTATAAGTAGGAATTACTAACTATAATCACTTAATTACCAAATACAGAAAAAACGAAGGAAGGAAATTGTGGCTTGTGGGTGGCCAAGTGAATTCTTGGTAAGCCTTAAATACATTAGGCAGGTGATCATCATCAAGATGGTCCGCCCTCTAATATCAGGCCGGTCCTAAACTAAGTCCGGGTACAACAAAATCAAACTCACCAACCGCAACGACTGTAGGAATTTAGGGGGCTAAGATAATGAAATGGACTAGCAATCAAATTTCTAGGCGGATTTGTTTCCTCAACTTACACATGTTTGAATTACGCACCTTCACCATTCTAACCGGAAAGGGAAGACCCATCTTCTCCTAAAACGTCATTCCTCAATAACGGGTTGGTACCTATTTTTCGCCCGTTGCTCAACCAAATCTCCATTCTCATAAGACCAAACCCCCCTACTGTAAACCATCTGTTGGTACTCGAACAGAGGGAGTTTTCTTGTTTTCTTGACCTACATCCACGGAGAAATCCCCATAGGAAGAGATATTTATTGATGTATCGGTTACAATGATTTCTGATCCTTTTTAGGGTTTGCTGGTGTATTTTCGTTTATTAGGGCATATCCCCTTAGGGTTGAGATTCTCTCTACTTATATAGTTTAATATATGGGTTAAATCCTAATTTTGAGATAAACTTCCTATGCAAGTAACTTGACCAGCAAGACATCTGGAATGTTCCAGAATTTTTCCTTAAGAAAATATTTCCCCATTTTATTCCGGATGGCTGTTTTAACACAATTCATAGATGAGAAGACGCGTTCGGCAGTTTCCTTAGAAATAGGAAGTGTCAATACTAGGCGTATAATCTTATCAATCTCACAATAAACAACTGACTTACCTGTTTCAAACATTCGCCGACATGTTTAGAAATAGTAGATAATCCTTGAAAAGATGCATGAGAAAATACATCAACTTCATCATGCTCCAACTGATTTCTCAATATATGTATATCTTGATTACTGAAGTATGTTGGATAGAACTTTTCAGCGAGCATGCAAATATCTTCAATATTGAAATGCCCAAATGAATCTCTAGGATCCAAAGCGGCACCAAGAATAAGAAGTTTCATTGTCTCTTCAGGAAACCTATTCTTTAACTCAACCGATTAAACATCTATAACCACATTAATATATTAAAACGATGATGATGTTCTTCTGTAATGTTATCAACTTGTTGACACAGGCGACCTATACCAACAAGATGTCGATCTTTCATATCTGGCATATGAATATCATGCTTCTCACAAAACAATTCAACATATTCCAAAAAAAAAATATACAGCCATCATCTCTCAATCTGCGAAGAAGTGTTTTGGTAGTTGAAACCAAATTCATAGCATTTACGATATCTTGTGATTTCAGTTGGAGGCCTTGACAAAGTGTATCTGTGATTCCCATTGTCTTATGCATTAAGAGTAGAACAAAGATAAACTTCAATGATTTAATCTTTTCGTCAGTATCTTGTGCTTCCCTATAGAATAGTCATCACTAGATTCATAGGTTCCAAGTTTTTTTATTAGCAGACAAGTAGGATCAAACAAACGTATCCAGCTGCAAGTAGAATTATAATGATAACTCCAACGAGTATCCGAAGCTCGTCGTAAAGTACCAACCTGGTTAGCTCCTTTGCCCGTCTCTACATCACCATTAAGTATTTTTGTTGCCGTGTCTTCTTCTTGGGCGGATTGAAAATCACTTGTGCGCCTTGATGAAGCGGTAACTAGGGTGATAATAGAATCTAACATACAGTAGAAGTTCCAAACAGGACCAGAATTTTTGGCTGTTTTTTCTAGATCCAATTGGAGTCGATGTGCGAAGAATGCACATAATATGCATATGAGCAGTCTTTGAGAAATAATGGTTGCAATCCATTCATTGCACCCCGCATGTTGTTAGCACCATCATCCTTGACCACGCAAATTCTGAACTTGGAGGTCGAAGCGAGTAAGAGCATTCATAATTCCATTCTTCAGAGTTAAAGAACACATATTATCAACACGTTGTACATCAAATAAACGTTCTTTGACATTCCCTTCCTTGTCAACATACCTCACAATAGTTGCCATTTATCCTACACCTGAATTATCCTTTGATTCATCAACAAGAATGCAAAACTTGGCATTTCCAATAACTTTGAGAATTTTCTCTCTAACTTTAACAACAAAAATATGCAGTATTTCTTTTTGAATCGCAGGAGAGATATACTTGGAATTTCCTGGTGCATTATCTAAAACGATTTCACAAATATCCTTATAATAAATTATGGGTATCATCGAGACGGATCATCGATTAAACAAAAGGAATCAAACACAAAGAAAGAGACATGAGAATTAAAGTGGTTCGGTCACTCGACCTACATCCACTGAGAAACCCCGAAGGGTGAATATTTGATTATCAGAAATTCTAAGATGATTTACATTTACATTGGTATTCCTATTTATAGGAATGATAGGATAATTAGTAAACCCTAAATCCTAGAAGATAATAACAAACTAACTAGAACAACCAAATATACTGGCTAGATTAATATGACTTGGTCTTCTAAATATCTCTGACTTTATCTTCACAATAAGTGCACATAAACTGCACGGCCACGGTCTTCACTGTCACCTTGCTTGCATAGGATGAGATATTCCAACACCTTATTAAGCTTTGCCGAAAACTTTATATGTTCTAGAAAATTACCACGATATTTGGAGTCTTTCGATTCATTGTTTCCTCTAAAGGGACATCCTTGGAATTCTATCCACTAAATACACCAGATTGATGTAATGAGACGCATCCTGTTTTTCACCACAATTTCTACGGAATGTTTCTCAAACAATGCTACTATATGCTAACGTTGATTCATGAAGTCATCTGCACACACCATTGCTGTAGAATGTAGAGAACTAGATTACCTTCATGCCCTATAAATGAACAATCACCACATTTGCTAACTCTTTTTCATTTTCTAAACCCAATAGCAGTGAAAGCATCATGTGTTGCTGAATTTGTGTCTAAGAAAAAAACACTGGAAACAAAAGACGGCATCCTTTTCAATTAAGTACTCCAACCACGGAAACTTCTTAAACCACTTATAATTGAATCCACGGTTCTGTGAACATCCATACCAAGTTTTAGGAAAAGCATTTTTTAAGATTCGGATGATAAGCCCCCATATTCAAATAAGCTTCGAATGCCATCACGATAATGTACGGAGTACTCCAGTATTGAGGTTCGTAATCCTGGGTCACGTTGCAAATTAAAAACATCAACTCTAATGGAACCAGGTTGTTATAACTTAATCCGTTGAACCCCAGTGTCTTCATGTTCCGCTCTTTGGAAAGGATCAGTTTCTTTTTGTTCAACTCCTTCACCATTAGCTTCATCACATTCTATATTTTATAATCGTTCTTCACTAGTATATGTCCACTTTCAACCCTATGAGCATTAGACACTACTTGAATTAGTTTCAAATTATCAACATTAGATGAAGAAGAAATACATTGTCCAAGCGGGTATGAGGGGTTGGAGTGATCCTGGGACTTCAAGCAAGCTGCAGGATGACCGAGTAATGGATTTTAATGTCGATGATTTCCCTTGGAGTAAACACATTGTTCCTGTTAGTAATAGGAGGATAGGGATTGATGTTACTCCATACCCAAAAAATATTGACGCTTTGGTGGTTTAAGCAGTGAAGAATATGAGTAGTGTTCTGTTTTTAGTTGTCTTCCCTCTTGAAAAATATACTTTATTACTTCTTCAATATACCTAGAGCCTAATTATATTTTCATGATAAAACATGAAAAATTGCAACATTTTGTCATATATATAAAAAAGTATAACACGATCTTCCATGGACTATGTGGGTGCAAAATACCGCACACTGATTAGTTACGCGAATTAACACATTTAGTGTTACGCGAATAAGGATGCACATTATATATCCAGGATAACGAACTTGATGATGTTACTAAGTCACGATAAAAGTGTGAAGATCTATGCGGCAGTGAAGAATCTGTGCGGAAATATAAATTTCCAAGCGACTTTGACGCACATCAGATCCGAAATTAGGGGCTTTATTAGCTGTCCTCCACTATGTAAACCCCTATATAAGGAGCCAAAGGCCTTTGTAATATGAGAGATCTTTTTGGTGAGCTGAGATAAGATATTTAGGAGAGAGAAAGTTATTTGTTTTCCAAGTTAGGGTTTTCCCCTATCATCTTTGTTTTTGTTCTAAGTTTTAATAAAAGATCTTGAGTATTTCATCATGGTTTCTTAAATTACTTCATAGATTATCTTTAGGGTGTGGTTGTAGGATTTCCTGCAACTACATTTTTGCGCTAGAAACAGGGACTGAACCTGTGACGTTATGAAATAGTTATTGATTTTCTCTTAAAACAAAAATTTGCCATTGTTTTCGCAGAACTGTGAAAGTTCTAGAAATTTAGATCTGTAAAACGCTACCAAAAAAATTCGTCTCAAAAAAGTAGTTTTCATTCATACCACTTTTGATTCTGTGAAGAGTACTTTTTTCTTTGTCAAGAGAAGATATTGTTTCAGGGAAAACAGATGGCACGACAAGCATCTACAACAGAATAACTAATAGTAACCAGGAGGAGTAGAAGAATCGCGGGAAGAAGAAGGAGTGAAATCGCTGAATCATCAAGGATGGGAGAAAGGAACAATCGAGGAACGCAAGTACAATCTCAGATCCAACACATACAGGCTGAGAACAACACCATCAACTATGATGCGGTAAGTGTCCATACTACAGATACAGATACGACGGAAGAAAATGAGTAAAGAACTAGTGAGGAAGGAGTAATAAGAGAAAATGAAGAGAACATAACCATAGAGGAGCTCCGATAAAGATTAGTAACAGAAAGAAGAAGAGAATAAGAAGCACGCGTGAATTTAACGCGTCAGAATGATGAGCTAAGAGAAGATAATAACAGATTACAAGAACAGAGGTCACGAAGTACCCACGTGCAAGCTCAAGGTCAAGGACAAGTAGGAGCACGTCAAGGCGTAGCCGATCTAGCCGCAGGGATATCAGACAGGAGAAGCTCTTAGATAACAACATTGTTGAAAATTTTCAGGTAGGCGATAATATACAAGGAGAGCGCGGTCACAATCGCAGAGAAAAATTGCCAATAGATGATCGACATGCACAACAAGGCAAATATTATCGCACACAGGAAAACCACAGAGGCAATGAGCGGCAAGATGAACATCACCACGTACATCATGATCAGGAAGATGAAACTGATGAAGAACAGGGGGGGATGATATTACATGGTAAAGAAATGCTGAGAAACCAAAGAGATCGCGAAGAAGAAAATGAAAGGAATATTGACGCACAGATCCTTGAAAGACATGAAAGAAATGAAAGGGATAGACGAAGGAGGGGAAGAGAAGATGCGGAAGAAATAGAACTACAAGAGGCAATGCGTCAAAATAGGCATGACAACAGACTAAGGGAAGCACAACTGAAAAGACCTGTGCGGCAAGACGCAGACCAAACCATGAATGAAGCAATCTTAAGAGAATTAGCAGAAGTGAGAGCAATGATGACAACGCGGAGAGATGGAGGTAGGCGAAAATTAGATGAGGCCATAGAAGAAGCAGGAAAAACACCATTCGCACGGCATATACAAATGGCAGGAGTACCAACTAAATGCACTTTACCTGTATTTACTAATATTTTTGATGGAAGCACTTGTGCAGTGCAGCATATAAAGGCGTACAGCAGATCTCTGTTACAATGGGAAGATAATGATGCGGTCTTATGCAAGTATTTTCCTGTCAGTCTAACATGAGAAGCTTTACAATGGTTTGAGGGATTGCCTATGGGAACAATAACATCATTCAGTCATTTACAGAGCATATTTTTAGGAGCATACATCAGTAACAACATGTTACGACCAGGAATAGAGAAGGTATCCATCTTACGCAGAAGGATCAATGAGGGCTTACGGCACTTAACCACGCGTTGAAGGATCATGTTAGTGAAATGGCAGGGAGAGTGGATAAAAGGAATCTTATACTAGCTTTCATTAACGCGCTTTTTCCAACAGATCTGTTGTATATGCAGATATTCAGGATAAAGGATACCATAACAATGACAGAGTTGCGCGAGTACCAAGAAGAGTACATCGCTCTCGAAGAAAAACAGAAAGAAATGGAATCTTATCCAGTTGCGGTTACAAACGCAAAACAAGGGAATACAAGCTTTCTCCCAAAGATAACAAATGCAGTTGCAAGCACATCCCAAGGAAGTCAAGAAAAGATGGTAATGGAAGATAAACAAAAACAAGTATCCATGAGCAGTATAGATCAAGAAATGTATGAAAGAGAATATAGAGAAAGATAATATAATAACAATGCAGGAAATAATAAGATTCCAAGGCTAGATAACCAAGCAGAAGGATATGAGGGGCAGAAGCGATACTGTAATCAAGGCCCAGGAGGAAGTAAAACAGTCTGGGAAGAAATAAAATGCCGCGTATAAATACCGCAGTAGACAAAATCTGGGAGGCGGTAATCTTAATGGAAGACATACCAGAACCACCAAATATGAGTCATGAGCCACCACCCGGAAGAAGAAGTAGCGAGTTTAGTGCTTATCATCGTTTCCAAGGTCACACCACCAGCAACTGTCGAAATGTGAATAAAATTATACTAAGAATGATTGATCATGGAAAACTAAACCACTTTCTAGTCCCACAACAATAGAATTTACCACCACCACCAGAGGGTTAGACACCAGGAGTTGAGGTAGGAAAAAAGACATATTTAATTGAAGTGGGAGTGAACGCAAAGAACTTACACTGTAACTCGATAATACACTCATTCAGAAGTATAAAAGACTTCCATGACAATGTCTTAAGTCGAGTTCATGCAAGAGACAATGATGGGAAAGGGATACTCAACTTGGAAAAAATATCACCTCTGAAAGATTGGCAGAGGCAACCCATCTCCTTCAATGCATAAGAAGTACAAGGAGGAGGAGAATTGCATGAAAGCCCATTAGTTGTCAAACTGGAGATTAACCCAAAAGCAAAGACTGAAGAAGAGGAAGATAATGATGCAAACGCATGGGAAATAAGCAGGATATTGATAGATCCTGGTAGTTCAGTTGATATATTGTTTTACCATACTTACAAGACTATGGGCGGCAGAGATGACGACCTCATCCCTTCGACTTATAAGATTTATGGTTTCAATGGATCAGCCAATAAGCCGAAAGGAGAAATAACGATGTGGATCCCTCTAAAGACCATAACCACAGAAATAGTATTCTTCGTGGTTGATGTAAAGTCTCCATACAATGCCTTGATAGGAAGGCCATGGTTACATAGCATCCTTGGAGTGGCTTCAACTTTTCATCAATGCATCAAATTTCCACTACCTCAAGGCATTGGAGTAATAAGAGGAGATCCAAATGAGGGAAAATCCTGTCATGAAATTGATGTTGACAAAAGTGAAAAACGCGCGAACAAGCGAAGAGATTGGAAAAAGGAAATACAAGAAGGAAAAAGAAGTGAAGGGTTAATGGTCGATGTTGTGAACTAGTGCGTAGAAATAAACAAGACTTCTGCAAAGGCGAAAACCACCGCACAAGAGGACGAACCTAGCAAGTGTGTCAAAAAGAACGAATACAAGATAGGAGAGCTAGTATTGAGACAAATACCGCCCTACCAGAAAAGTGGAAATGGAATGAAAAAGAACGCATGGGATGGACCTTACATAGTTAAGAAGGTCATTGGAAATGGAATATACGAATTAATGGAGAGGGGACAAGAGGAAGGAAAACTTAACCAACTTTGGAACCAAGCATATTTGAAGAAGTATGGTACATGTGAAAATCTAAACATGACAGAAGAAATGGTCCATATGCGAACCTAATGAAGCAGAAGGGATGAAGGATGTGAAAAAGTTGAAAAGTTATTTACAACAAGTAAGTTATTATGGAAGAGAATAATTGAAGAAAGAAGACATCAGAATTGTACTAATCAAGAGTATGAATGAAAATGCAAAATTCTTATTCTTTATGTATATAAGAAAAAGGCAAAAATAAGACCTTATAATAAGACCTTAATAGAAGGCAACAGAAGTTAAAACCTCTAACTAGGGAGGCTAGGCATCCAATTGTGGCTTGCACCCTAGTTCGCATAACAGTAAGAGGCAATAATAAGACCTAACGCACATCATAATTTGGGGAAACCTAGTTAGCATGACTCAGGCTAAAGCTACACCGACCCTGGAACCTGAGTCATGGAGATTTGGGGTGAAATGAAAGACCATCCAGCAGAGACGCCTTAGTCGTAAGAATAAGGTGAGAAGGTCTCACCTAAGGGGTATAGAAACTCGATCAGGGCGCCGGGGTACACGGTTGAGTCAAGAGTGCCTGGGGCGTATGGAGCGTACCTGGCCGCTCTTGGCAAGTCCTGACTATGATACACTAGGTCCTCAAGAAACCCCACTTTGGGTGCAGTCTTGTAACCATAAGCAATATCGGCGAAGGGATAAGAGACCGCGAACACAACTTATTGTTGCATCACTGGATGGGAAGATCCCACCTTAACCCGGTAGGGGTAAGCTTCCTTGAAGGGGCAGTCAGGGGGAATATAAGGACGACACCCTCCATTAGGGAGCTGAATTGTGTCAAAACCACCAATGTCATGAGACTTTTACTCATGGGAGTAATAAGACTTGTCATATTGGTGCATCAATACATCCTGCAGAGGCAATAATACAAAAAAATATAAGGCGAAATCATTGGGTCATTGCATGAAAATGTAAAGACCTCCTGTGATTTCGTCGCACAACCACAAATAATACATTAAGGCAAAGTAAGACCTCTAACTAGGTAGGCGCGATAAGACCTCACGATAAACACAAACAGACTCATAAAAATATACCTAGCGTTATTTTGCAGGAAAGGAGTTCATACGATGGAACGTGCGAAATCAGAGAAAAGAGCAAACAACAGGAAAGTAAGAATTAACGCACATATATAAAATAAGATGAAGGAATAAAAATACACACACGTGCAAAAATAATAGTATAACAAATAGCAGAGGCATAAAACTATAGCACATGAAGAGGTAAAGTGAACCAATTATATCAGAAGAGAAAACATTCAGGTGAGACACTAAGCCAATAATATCATTCACATCGAGGTACCTGCGAAAATTTACGCATAAATGCGTAGGCTGATCATCTAGTGGCGACTAACATAGGCAAGAATGGGAATGTAAACACATAAAGAAATGTTACCCGCCACTATATGATAGACTCACGCGTATGTTATACATTATTACCAACGCACATGTTATAGGTTATTATTAACACATATGTTATACATTATTATAACTGGAAAAATGCTTTGCTTTCGACTAATGACAAATCGCAGGATTGAGATACGTAAGAGTAGAAGCAGAAAAAGAGTAGGCATTGAATAAAAAGGATATACATTGAAGTCTCAAAAGATTGGGAACGACCAGTATACAAAAGGTGAAGAACATAATACAAAGAGCAGAAGAAGACTTTACAAGCAGAAAAGGGGAAAGAAAAACAAAATGAATGCGGCTATTTCCCCTTCTTTCTAGCGCCACCCATATCATTTTCAACGTCCCCAGTCTCTGAGTCATTGCCTTCTTCATCAGTATCTTCATACTCCTCATACTCTGCTTCACTATCGGAAATTTCAGAATCTTCTTCATTAGCGGAGACTTCAACAAAGTCATAATCTGGTACAGGGATATTATGATTAGTGCAGATCTCCACCGTATTCTTCTTAACAGCCGCATCACGAACACGGAGCGCGTCCTTAGTCAAGTTGGAAACAGTAACCACCAACTTTCTCTTAAGTCTGCGGCATTTATCATTTCTGGTGGAAAGCTTCGCCTTCAAGTTCTCAATCTCCTCAAGATGCTTCTTTTCAGTAGCTACGAAAGGAAATAAAAAGATTACAGCTACATGCGAACAAAATACAGAAAGCAACACAAAATTGAAGACAGTATAGGATTATAAGCAACCTTCTTTTTCAGAAAGGATAGTCCTAACCAATGTCGTATGGTCAGATTCTAAACTAACATTTGTAGCTAAATCGGTCCTAGCATATCAATAACCCTTACAGCCCATTCAAACTCATCATCATTCTCTATAAGAAGACGAGAGAGAATCTCATTTTCACGGGCGAGAAGAGCATCCTTTTCACTCATAACTTGATCCCTCTCCATCTGAGTCTGGAGCTGAACTTCATGAAATTCCTTCAAAGCTTTAGCACCTTTAAGAACCGCTTGATCCTTTTCAGTAATGAGTGCGTTCTTCTTCGCCACAAGCCTCTTAATTTCCTCCTTATTTTCATGGAGGCGGCGTTTAAAACCATTATTCACAGATAGCATGGACCTATGTTCTCTATTAAGGATTTTATATTTCGAGCGAAGTTCATCCAGGCTAATGTTCTCTAACCCATCATTGGGGAAATTATTCAAAGAAAAGTTAAGATGCTCAAGAAGAGTCTCATCATCATCAGGGAGGTTAGACGCCTCATCAGACAAATTGTAGATTTCTGCGAAAACAAGCAATTGAAAGAAAGCGAAGGAAATGTGAAGATACCAAAATGAGGAGGAGCGAAAAATACGTACCCACTAGCTGATCGTTTTTCTTACGAAGATCAACCACTCTGTTCTTATAAGTGGAAAGCTCATCACTGACTTTCTGATTCTCAGTCTCAAGATGGCGAACCTTCCTATGCAAATCATTGGTAACTGCATAGGACATACGAGCACTCTATATCAACACAGAATAAGAGAAAGAATGAGTAAATATGAAACCTAAGTGAAAACTGATGCACAATAAGAAAACTCACCAAAGACCCAAGCGCGAATTGGAAATTTGGAGTTAAAGCAGAGGCAACTCCTAGAAAAGACTCATGACTCAAAGAGGGAGCATCACAAATCTTAACAACGCATCACACGTGCGAGTTAGTCCTCCATCATTAATAGAAACTAATGAGTTGGAAAAGATACTTGACAATTGCTCCATAGAAGCTGTTGAGGAGGAGTTATCAGGAAGAGGTAACGCGTCATCATAGGATCTAGCATTTGGGGAGGCTGGAGAAGATAATTTTCTCTTTTTAGAGGTAGGCTTTTTGCCCTTATCCTTTTCCTTTTAAGAAACGCCACCACCTTTAGGGAGAGGAACATCATCATTGAGACCATCAACGTCTCCAGTCTCCACCTACGCACACAATGAAAGATAAGAAACAGAGGCAACAATATTGTTAAAATTTAAATGAGTATTTCTTACTACATTGTTGTGCGAATTTGACGCATGTGACGCATTCTTGTTAGCCTTCTTATTCTGCTTACAAATCTGAACACGGAGAAAATAATAAGAGAGAGCACTGAAAATAAGCGGAAAGATAAAGTAATAGATAAAGGACACTCCAAAATAATAGGATACTCCCCCCAACGAACATCCTTTTATTTACGAGCGATGTTATTGGAGGTATCATGAAAGTCAACATCCCGCATGATTCTTTGATCTTCTGCGAAGCCATCCGCTCTTTTCAAGCGAATGCCCCAGCGAGTTGATTCATTCTTCATGGTACCAACCGTATAATGGAGGAAGAGATTCTCAACAGTGTACTCTGCTGGAATGATTTCTTTCTGCGCGTGTTTTTGGTTCCTTACATCTTCTGGGTAAAGAGATTCTAACATGGCGATACGACGAGCATATTCTACCATAATCCTGATGCAATCACCACTCAGTTGGAATATGCCGCACGAAAACTTCGCATGAGATAGAAGCTCGTAAAATAGTGGAATTTGAGGATTGTAAAGGGGAATGGGAAGACCATCGAGCAGTTGCCCGAGCGAAATAATGATTTTATGATCGTTCCATTGATCTAGCGAAAACCATTTAGGTTCAAGAGAAGAAGTAGATTCTGATCCAGGAGGAATGGATAATGTAAAACCTCTATGCTCGAATTCAGCCTTTAATCTATTGAACTCTTTAACATTCTTCCAACCTGTTTTAAGTGGCATTTTTAGAATGGTAATGGAAGATGAGAGGGATTTAATCAAGATGATCAGGATCAAAATGATCAACAAGAAGATGATAACGAAAAACGGAGTTCACAACTGAGAAAAAGTAAGAAGAAGATAGAAGAAACAGTTAAAAATGGAAAGAAGGCGCGAAGTAGAGTGTGAGGATCAATCAAAAATTGAACAAAACTGAAGAACAACTGAACTTTAAAAGATGCAGAGAACGGAAAAGGAGAGAAAGAGTAAAAAAGTGAAGAAAATAGCGTACAGGAGTATATAAAGGATCATATCTCCTTTCCCGAGATATCTCTTTTTAGGGACGCATTAATGACAAGATAGATACGAAGAGACGGTTGTCAAATCCTACAGGGACGTGTCAAATGATGAGTTGTGAAGTCAACATGTGGGAATAGTCATGCCGAGATCTAGGAATACTTTCAGTCAAAAGGAATATGAAAAGATGAACGGGTGCGGCAAAAGTATAATCAAAGTCTCTCTCACCGCTCCTTCTTTGAAAGAACGATAAGAGAAGAGGCAAAATGTGGGTGCAAAATACCGCACACTCATTAGTTACGCGAATTAATACATTTAGTGTTACGCGAATAAGGACGCACATTATATATCCAGGATAACGAACTTGATGATGTCACGAAGTCACGATAAAAATGTGAAGATCTATGCGGCAGTGAAGAAAGGATCAAAGCTAAATAATACCACCTCAGAAAAGTGATCTTGCTGTCACTTTTTCTAAAAATAAAATAAAATTGAAAAACTAAAAGTACAGAAAGTATAAACAAACCGAGAGAAAAGCACCCAAAAAAAAAAGCCTCTCACAAACCACCCCTGCACGTCTCCCGGGGAGATGGACCCACTAGGACCCATAAATAAATAAATAAATAACTGTGAGAGGCGGTTTTAGCCTGGTTTTTTCTCTCGATCTGTAGAGAACCATTGCTAAAAGTATATATTTTTTATTTCTCTGTTATTTTTCTGTAATAGGTAGGCTACATATACCTTTTCTTTTTAATGCTTTTGTTTGACTTATCGGAGTTAAGTACTCAGCTAGGCTCATGTAGTTTTGTTTTTTGTTTAGATATAAAAAAAGAGTCCGTGATATTACACATTTAAGCATGTAATCTTGGACATTTTATATGGCTCATGCCTGTGTTACAACGTAACTATCAAAACTCCGGCAGTCTTATTAGCTAGTGTGCAAAATGGTGTTGTTGACTATGATTGATAGGGTTGATTTTTGTTGTTGACTGCGACTGTCGATCTTTGACTGGCAGACTGTCCTGACTAGAAACATGATTTGAGATTGGATGGCTGGCAACATGGATGGAAGTTAGCTAACAGCATGACTAACAACATGCTTGAAAACTGGTTGGCAGCGCGGTTGAAAACATGGCTGGAAACTAGTTGGCAGCTTGGCTGACAACTTGCCTGGAAGCACGACTAGCAACATAACTTCAACCATTGACCTATTGTTGACTTTGACCATGGACCGGCTGTTGACTTTGATGGTTGACCGGTCATTGACTTTTACGGTTGACCGGTCGTCGACTTTAACCGTTGACCGGCTGGAAGACTCGGTTCGCCTGTATACCGAGTTGGTCGGTGAAATGAAGACCAAATGGTGGTTCAAATAGCAGTCTGACCTAATATGTGGCATTTTAACTCATGGCACAAACATTTGTATTAGGCATGGGAGAAGGTCAGGCCCGGTTCTGAAGTGGGGCTTCTTGGGCAACGGCTCAGGGCTGGAATTTTTGGAGGGCGGGAATTTTTGGATTAGTGGTGGGATATATATTTTTGGTGTACAATACCAATGCTATTGATCGCATTCCATCATAGTGAATAATACAAACTTATACTCTGAAGGTTATGTGAATGTAGACAGGATGTTAAAGATCTAAATGTGTTCAATCACTCTCTTTTTTTAGTTGTACGTTGTATACTTGTATTTATAGTCAGCGAATTATAATCTAAACAGATAGCCCCTATATCATACCTACAACAATATTTACATTTTGGAAGACTTCACTAAACTATAGTTATCGATTAGAGCATCTTCTTTTGTTTGAGTTTCCTCATGGAGCCTTTTTCTTGTTTTAATGCAGGTATATCAGAACTATCTAGACCGGGGAAAACAACATAGGTTCTAAAATGAAAGAGTAATTGGCTGGAGGATATCTGCTTCAATCTATTTATGAACATAGCTTAGTCACCAAAATTTTCTTCTTAAACAGTTGTTGAAAATTTGTTTGTTTTCATTTTCTGATGGAAAATTCCTGACTTATTGCGATTTTTTATTTTTTTTTGCGTAAAAGGGCGTTTTGTACTCTTTGGCACAAGGTCGTCGAAATGTCAGAGACGGCCCTGGAGGAGGTGTTTCGATTACTAAGGTGGCTTGGGGGGCAAGTGTTGAATCTCTTGCAAAGTACAACAAGAAAACAAGAGTCTGCAGTCTGATATCCATTTACTCCGAACACACTATGGATTACCCACACCAAATCATACTTCTACACCATCAAATCAGTCTGCGTCGCACACAGAATCGTCCCTCTAGACCATCAAATCAATCTGCGTCAAACATACAAAATTGTACTACTATACAGTAGAAACGACTCTCTTGTTATCCTAAGTTGAAATGTAGATCACTCTATACAGTCTACACCATTTAGTATTTATAAAAAAAAGTGCTGAATTTACGAGTCATCCAGCCATTATGGTTCGACAAAGCCATCAACGTAACATCACCTTTAATAGCAGGAATCCATGATTTCTATATATGCACCAACTGCAGCAACGAGAACGAGTTTACTTGTCAAAGATTAGGCCACATTAACTCCTTTAGCTCCCATGCCATAACGTGTACACTGATATGGCTGGCATTTATTTGCTTAGGAGTACATTGATTTACAAAGATTTTTGATTTTATATTTACATTAATTTCTGTGGCGCTCTAGTTCATAAAATTATAGAGATTTCAGAATCATTTTTTATTAAAGACACTCAAGATATGGATGTTAATTCGTGAGATTTTCTTTTGGAAATGAATCAAGATTTTCTAAAAATTATATTGATTACGCATACTATATAAGACATGCAAGCTTCTTCGAGTTGATTATTCATTAGAGAACACATACTGCGTGTATTTTGTATAACCAGAATATCATAATATGGCTTCCTCCTCTCGTAGTCTTTTGAGCATTTTGGTTGTTCTCTTAGCAGCCACAACAGCAACTGCAACAACGGAAGTTAAGAATTTCGAAGATATCAAAGTCTCGGGTGATCAAGTTTGTTCACGGACAAGAAGCCCTGGTTTCTGCTTTGGTGTATTACCTCCTGGGATAACAAAACAAAGCCTTGAAACCGTATCAAATGATCTTATTAACAAGGCAATGGTTGAAGCTACAGATATATATAACCAGATAAAATATTGGATTCCGCAAGCTGCTGGTGCTCAACAGGGTCACCTTAATTATTGTCTCAGGCTTTATAGTTCCGCTATTAACAGTATTAAAGCAGCTAGGAATTTACTTGGATCAAAGCATTATTTTGGACTCAACAGAAAAACTGTTGAAATTGCAAATTATGCAAACACTTGCGAAAGTTCGTTTAGTTCTTCCCCCAGGGCTGTATCTCCATTGACACAGCAGAATTCTGATTTCTTTAATTTGGTGGATGTGCTATCAGCCACTTCTTATTTACTTAGTCACTAATGATGATTAGAATTTTTGTCTTTTGGCTGCATATCTCTGAAATTAATTATTGACTTTTTCAACATTTATGGTTAATGAAAGTACAATCATACCAAAAATTAAGATCCTGTTTCTGTTTAACAGAATTTAGAAGAGCCTGCAAATTTACAAAGAGAAAATGGGTCAATTGCCCAAATTCCTTAAATATGGTTCTAGTGCACAAATAAACATTATGGTTGGGTGAAATGGACATCAAAATTTCTAGATAATTATATCCTCAACTTTATGTTCTTTTTATCCTTTTCTCTATCCAACTTAAAAACATATCACAAAAAATAATCATAACTCAATCATAACTCCAAAAATGTATATCCAATCTTAATAAGATTTATATTTTTAATAAGAATTTTACAAAACAAGATCCAACTATTTATGGCAAATTCAAAAGTTTGTTTTCTAATCATTTTTGCTAGGATGAAATCGGTAGCATCCTGCCTTAAACTAAAATGAGCATACCAAGATAATAACAAGCTGGCGAATAATAGGTGCCAAACTGGCCACTGCATTTGTCCAGATAATAATAAGACAATTAACAACCTAGTCAATTAAAGGTGCCAAACTGGCCAGCCCGCCGGACGCGAGGCTGGCCAGGTCGGCATGTCTAATAAACGGACTAAGGCTTCTATGAATTCTAGCTAGTCCAGCCTGTGCCTGAGATAGGAAGACAAGAATGTTTATTTAAGTGCGGGCTGCTATTCCAAAAATACTCGCCGCAGGACCGGTTTCCTTTCTCAACCCGATTTATTTGTTTGGAAGCTAGCCAGCTGCAAAAGAAGCAGGGTCAAGTTTCTTCATTGGTTTTTTTACTAGTGAGAGTCTCTATCTCTCTCGTTTGGCTTTTTTATTTGTGGGGTGCAGGATAAGATCTTTGAGTATTAGTGAAATTGCTAACGATGCTGAAAAGGTATTCTTATCGTCATCCGTACGTTGTTTATGTCTTTTGAATTCATAATATCCATGTATGTGTTGTTGTCTGTATGATCCCGTTAAACCCTAAGTATGTTTTCCAGTCCAAGATGCGTCTTAGTGTATGCACGTAATCTTGGTTCAGACCTATGTAACAACTATCAACTATCTTAGTGTGCATGTCTTCATGATTTATTTTCAGATAACAAAATTTGAACTGATCATTTGTGGTGTCGACGTCTGTGCAACAACTACTCATAGTGTCTTATCTTTTCTCTTAATCTTCAGCAGGCCTTGTGTTCACGGAAGGAACAATTCGTACTATGAAGAAGAAGGGGATGCAATTGGTTTGGGCCGGTGATGCTGGTACTAATGATTCGATTAAACCAGTTGAAATTATAGACTGTTCTTACTCAGATGAAGTCGACGACTCAGATGGAGAAGTTGCAGACGACTATTCTTGCTCAGATAAAGACGATGCGGATGAAGAAGATTCAACATCTACAAAAGAGAGCAGTGATAATCGGAAGAGTGGCAGCGGATATCATTGCATGTCTCATGCTGAACGGATGGGCATGAATGGATGGGTTGCTTTATGGAAGTTGTTAGATAAGGTGCCACTTCCAAGTTTGACTTGGATTAATGTGTACGCTTATTTTAACAAGGAAAAACGCTACGGAGGATAAGGAGTTATTTTACGCAATACGCTCGGGATTCCAATCATTGCTGCAGCCAAGTTCTCCAAAGTTGGAATTAATTTTTCTTCTCAAATATTCATGGGAATAAAGGTTGGTGTCGCACTTGCTGAGAAACATGGGCGTTCTGATCTCAGTGTCTGGTGTAATTCGTATAAAGCTCCAACTATCTTAGGTACTGGACACTTATGCTCTAACATTGATTGCAGAGCCACGGATAATCTTAACAATATTTGTGTGATCTGTAAGAATTATATTAATCATGTAGATCGCGGTATGAGTTCAGTGGTGCCTCTGATCATGGAACTTATATTCAAAGAAGTAAAAGTGAAAAGTGCGTGGGGTCGAGCTCCGCGTTATCTGGCGCAAATGGGAAAAAAGAATGCGACACTTGAACCAGAAGATGATGATAGGTCAGGTGAGATTGAACGAGATGATTTTCCTGGAGAGCTTAAAGATATTCTCTGGAGTCTGGAGAGATTCTTTTGTTATGGAAAAATTTTAAGGGCTATGGACCATGGTGATGAGTGTAGACTGTAGTACTTAAGGCACATATGCACAGGTGATTGTGCTATCTAAAAGGTGCATATTGATAGTGCCATCACGCATTGCATGCATAATGAACATGTATTTTAAGCCCCATTGGGGATTTTCTTAGTCAGGAAAAGGCTTTTACCTTGGGCGCAAGAAAAGAATATCATCATATGAGTAAGGACAATTACTCTATCCCAATACTCATGCACTATTCAAAGGAAGTTATCATTATAAACCGACATAGAAATTTCTTGGTGATCACTCCTAAAAAAGAAGCTAGCATCAGCATTACTCTTAATGTCAGTGACATTGTCTTTCAAAACATTGGTTACATCGACCTATTTCTTCTAGTGTCAATTTACTTGAGAAGAAATACCTCTATAAAAAACTTCAATGAATTCTTTAGTTGCAAGAAATCAGATATGTTGCTGCAATCTCCACAAGTGGAAAATTCCTATAGGAGCTACAGCCCTAAGATTGCATGCAAAAAGAAAAGCTGCAGAAGTAATCATTCTAATTCCCTGTCACCTCTCTTTTACTTCATACAAGTGTCATCTAAGCACAGAATGTTCACTTATATATTCTCAAGGCTCGGTATTGTTAACTATAAACCTTTACTCAACCAACTCTTCCATTACAGTTTTAGAAATCAGAAACAGAAAGTAAAGTTCAAAAAAACATTGGTTTACCTTTACAATAAAATCTTCCTTCTCTTCTACAAAAACTCAGGAAAAATGTCTGATGTTCCTACCAGGAACTACATTGCTCATCCCAATGATGTCCTGGAAGATCAAATATATCCTCTCTCAAAATCTTTCAAGTTTTATGTTGAATTTCTTAAAGATGCTGCTATAGCTATAGAGCATAGGAAATTTCCCAGAGTCATAGTAAAACTGTTTAAGGAAATAAAAAGAGTGATGATCAAAGAGGTCTCAAGATTAGTGAAATGATCTATGCCCTCAACATGGTATGGTCACCAACAGGGAGAATAATTATAAGGAAGACTGCTGATCCTAAGATCTTCATCATCAGATTCTCAAATGCTGCTGATTTTGCTCTGCCATATATTCCATCCCTAACAGAGTGCATGGTAAGCTTCTGTCCATGAGAATGTGGAACAATGAGTCTAAATTTGAAGATATTGACTTTACTGCTCAAGACTATTGGGTTAAATTCTTACTTAGAGGAGACTTGGTTGAAAAGCGATTTGTTGCAAAACAAGTTGCAGACAAAGTTGGAAGAGTTCTCACTTTAATAGGCCCATTGAATGCTCAAGGATAATTTCAATCTCATGTGATTGCTGACATCTCAAAAGCTCTTGTGCATGAAGTCAAAATAATTATTGTGGATACAAATGATAGAGAAACTATCAAGCTAAGGATATTCTTCATGGAGATCCCTCATGGTACCTGCAGGAAATGTTGGCATGTGTATAAATCTCATTATGAAGAGAAGTGCAAGCCTAGAATAGATGAAATCAAGAAAATATGCCCAAAGGTGTATGTCTATAATGAGGAGAAAGAAAAAACTATGGTTCATGCTCATACTTCTCAAGAACACAATGGAATGGAGAACCTAGCTTCTGTTGCTGCTGATCTAAGGATATAAGAAAGTGAAATTGACATAGAGGATTCACAAAGAAGATGGGGGAAAAGGAGAAGAATAGATGCAGAAACCATATTCAACTTCAATAATGAAGAAGTGACTAATAGATAAGTATAAAGCACAAATGTAGGAGTTATTGGAGATGGAAAAAGAACTTATGGAATTCATATAGGAGGATCTGGTGAAGGAGTAAGAGATTCCTCTGGAATAAATGTCAATAATGAGGGAGAAATAAGGAGAATGAGGAAGGGAAAGCTCCTATGAATGAAGAAAGTGGTGTTAGTCAGAAGGAAATGAGGCAGATTAGAAAACAAGCTGATTGGTTTAGGCTTCTCAGTCAATATTCGATAATGGGTAGAAGGAACAACTTAGTAATAAACGAGCAAAACAAAGATGGTAGAGATTGGGTGGTTGTTAATGAAGAGGACAGTATCATCCCTATGGAAATGGCTGAAAGAGTTCTAATTACAAATGAATAAGAAAATGCTTTATGCTGGAGTATCATTGATCGCTGAGGCGGAAAAAGACAACATGGTGACAGTTGAGATGGCCAATACTGGTGGTGTTAGAACTGACAATACTCTCCCTGTGGAACAAATCACTGCTCATGAGGTAACCCAGGAAAAACTTCTCTTTTTCAAACTTCTAAACCTTATCTTTTTTAAACTTATAAACCTTAAGCATGAATTGCTTTATACATCTGATTTCTATCATTTCTCTTTGGATTGGATTTTCAACTATCTCAAAAATTATTTCACTGTCATGTTACTCAGTAAGCTACTTAGGCTCATGAAGTTCATAAAAAATCATGTATTCTTCAAGAATGTTATCATTTATATTGCTTTCAATACATGTCTATTCATAAGATGCACCTTTAATAACTATTTCCCCTTTTACCAAAAATTGTTATTTTCATACATGGTCATGGATGATAGGAAATTTGGTCATGACTTCAGGGTTTTATCTTGGAATCTTTAGGGATTTAGGGCACACTTGAAACAAGATCATTTACACCATCTATGTAAAACTCATACTCCAGATATGATATTCTTGACTGAAACAAAAGTGAAAATGCAATTAGTAGAGAAAGTCTTTAACAAATTGCAGGTGAAAGATTGGTTCATCATACCCTCAATTGGAAAATCTGGAGGGTTTTCCATTGCGTGGTACCAGGGAGTATCTGCAAAACTTACTTCTTTCATGCATAATGTCTTTCATTTTCATGTTATTAAAGATAATTTGAGTCTTAACATTTCCTTTGTGTATGGAGCTCTAGATAAAAAGTTAAGGATAAAGCAATGGGATTTTATTTCAAGTGTTAGTGACCTTAATAGTCTGTGGGTACTGATAGGAGACATGAACTTTATATTACATAGAGACGAAAAAGAAGGTGGAAATGAATCTAATTCCAGTAGTCTAGCCTATGTTTACAGTTGTATACAAAAACTAGGATTAGTTGACTTAAAATATACAGGTCTTCCCTTTACATGGACAAATAAGAGAATAGGAAACGATAATATACAAGAAAGAATTGATAGGTCTTTAGTTAATCATAAATGGCTGGAAATATTTCCCAGATCTGTCACAAAACATCTAACCAGAGTCATGTCTGACCATGCTCCTATTATGCTCGAAACTTTTCCACAAAATGAAAAAGGTAATAGACCTTAAAGATACATAAGATGTTGGCAGGAGCACAAAACTTATAAAGATATAGTTGAAAACTCCTTAGAAGATAGTAAAAGTAGAAATCCTGACATAGGTGGCATTATAAAAAAAACTGGAACATGATTTCAGAATTTGGAATAAGAAGGAATTTTGGAATATCTTTAAAAACATTACAAATCTTTTAAATGAAATAGAAATAGAGAACAAGAAAACCTATAACTATGACACTGAGAATAGGTTGGAATACTTACATAATGAGCTTAGTTCTTGGTATACTATGGAAAAGATATATTGGGCTTAACATGTTAAAGAGAAGTGGATAAAGGAAAATGACCATAATACAAAAAAAATTCACCAAAATGCTTCTGAAAGAAAAAGAATAAATAGTATTTATGCTCTTAGGGATGATAGTGGGTTGTGGATAGAAGGACAAGACAATCTAAATAGGTTAGCAACAAAACACTTTAAGAACATATTTCAAACTAGTGATAAAGATATTGATGCTATTTTCGGCAGAGTTTTGGAACAAAAGATTGATCAAAATGATAATTACATTCTCAGTAAAATCCCTGAAGAGGATGAAATAAGAGAGAACCTGTTCAGTATGAACTCTTGGGGGGCTCCAGGGCCAGATGGCTATCCCCCTGGTTTCTATCAGGATCACTGGAATGAACTAAAAAGCGACATTGTCTGCTGGGTTCAACAAGTTTTTAAGGATAAAAGTTTTAAACAAAAATAAAATCATACTTTCATATCCCTAATACCTAAGAATAAAACACCAAAAACCCTAATGATTTTAGAACCATTAGCTTAACCAATGCATTATACAAAATTGTGGACAAAATTATAGCCAACAGAATTAAACCACATTTAGACAAACTCATATCTCAGAATCAATCAGCCTTTATACCTAAAAAACAAATCACGGATAACATCGTAGTCTCTCACGAAATCCTTCATACTATGAAAACTAGCAAAAGAAAAAATGGCTACATGGCCAAAAATTAGATCTCTCCAAAGCCTTTGATAGATAAGAGTGGAGTTTTATTATTACAGTTTTCAAATGTCTTGGCTTCTCTACTGAATTCTGTGATTTAATATTTTCTTGTATCTCTACTATCTCTTATGCTGTGTTAGTTAATGGAGTTCCAGGTGATTCTTTCTTACCCACTAGGGGTATTAGGCAAGGTGATCCTTTTTCACCATCCATTTTTATCATTTGCATGGAAGCCTTATCTAGGCTCCTCCTTCATGAAGAAGATTTAGGAAATATTAGTGGTATAAAAGTTACTAAACATTGTCCTTCGGTCTCACACTTGTTTTTTGCTGATGACTCATTCATTTTTACCAATGCTAGTATTCAACAAGCTCATAATATGTTATATATTCTAAGAATTTCTAGTGACTCCTCTGGACAACTTATTAATTACCAAAAATCTGGTATATATTTTAGTAAGAAAGTTCAAAATAAACACTGTAAATTGCTAGATAGGATTATAAAGGTCGGTAGAATAACCAAAACAGATACCCACTTAGGAATCCCCTTGTTTTTTAACAGGTCTAAGTCTTTTAATTATCAAAATCTGTTAGATATAGTGTCCAAAAGAGTGCAAGGTTGGAAAGCAAAATTTCTTTCGCAGGCTGGTAGAACTACCCTCATCAAATCTATTACCAATGCTATGCCAATGTTCTAGATGATGTGCTTTTCTCTCCCCAAAAAAAACCTTGATAGAGTGGATGCTCTTCAAAGAGATTTCTGGTGGAAAAAAAACTAGGAATAATAGGGGATTGTATATTAAAGCTTGGGATGCAATGTGTATCAGTAAAGAAAGTGGGGGCTTAGGTATTAGAAACCCTCATAAGTTCAACCTATCCCTTCTAACTAAGTTTGCGTGGAGACTTATAAGCTGCCCTGGAAAGCTTTGGTCTGTAATCCTTAGATGTAAATATTTTCCTAAAACTGATCCTCTAAACTACAAAAAAAAAAAATGTTAAGTCCTGGGTATGGAATAGTATATGTAAAGGTTTAGATATCATTAAGGAAAATCATAACTGGGAGGTAGGTAATGGAGGAAAAATACATGTATGGACTGATAAATGGTTACCTGATGGTGTAAGCCCTAAACCTAGGAATAATACTTGTCCTAACATATCAAAAAGTCTCGGATCTGATGAACTACCAAGGATCTTGGGATGATAATAAAATATGCAACATGTTTGATGATTCTACTATTAAAAAAATTAAAATGATTGAACCAAATAAGGTAGTTGATAAAGATAGTGACAAGTGGATTGGTACTAGAGATGGGGAAGTCTCAGTTAAATATGCTTATAATTATTTGTGCAACAGAAAACATTTAAATGTTAAGGTTGAGTGGTCTGATATTTGGAAACTCAAAGTCATTCCTATAGTTCAAATGTTCTTATGGAAATCTTGTAGTGACTTTCTACCGGTTAGGGAAAGATTAGGAAGACATATTCATTTAGATATTCAGTGTGCTCTCTGCAATCAGGTAGTTAGCGAAACTACTAATCATCTATTCTTAGAATGTGGCTTTTCTGAAGCTATTTGGAGGGGCTTATCCTTCACTGACGTGTACTATAGAGGAAAATCTTTAGACTTCAAAAAGTGGTGTGTTCAATGGTTGAAAGATAAAAACAACAGAGAAGTGTATGCTTACATTCTCTGGTATACATGGAAATACAGATGCAGAGTGGTCTTTGATGGGATAAAACCCAACCCAATTGACCTGATTAACAACATTAGAAGAGATATAAAACAGTTTATTAAAACTAATCTTACTGATAGTACAAATCATGCTTCTAAAGTTAAAACAAAATGTGACTGCTCTCATCCTAACTGTAAATTTGGAAATGCAGGGATTACTAACAATAACTCCCTTTATGTAATGTTTGATGCTGCCTTTATTAAAGAAACTTTGAATTTCAGTTATGACATAGTCTTGACTGATAACACTAGTGTTATTCATGATTTTTCAGGAGGAACAGGGAGATGCTCAAGTTCAGATGAAGCAGAATCCATAGATTGCAGTGAATCCACTAGATGGGCGCAAGAGACTCAGGGCTAGACAATATTATCTTCCTTAATGACAACCTAAATGTTATCAATAGTATGAGAAGAAGAAATTTTGTCGTCAATTGGAGGAGTAAAGCTTTCTTACTCAAGGCTTTAGAAACCAACAATTCTTTTGCATCTTCTTATTTTTTTCTTTATAAGAAGGGACTAGGTCTCAACCCGTGCCGTAGTGGCACGGGTAAGGATACATGTTTCAAATGTATCCATCGATTCATACATGTCGTAATTGTCTGAGAAGAATCGAACCGATCGATCCTGTTAGAGCACCGCTCGGTCAAACTCGCAAGCGTTGCTATCTCAATCTTGTTTGTCAAGTTTAGTTGCCAAAACTATAAGTATTGATTTCTAGTCTACTTATAGCTAAGTCTCGGACTAGGATATTAATTGTAGTTGAGCTCTAGACTCCACGGCGTTCATCATGCGAAGAAAAAGAACTACTCAAGGAAATTTTGGAACTTCATCGACAAAAAGGTATGTGGAGACTTTGAAAAAACGAGGGTACCCAAATATACCTCAATCTAAAACTTTTCCACCTATAAGTCCTTTTCCGAAAGTGATTGTCTATGGACTGAGTCGAGACAATACAACTAATAGGTTCACACTTCGTGTGATCGTCTATGGATACGAGATCGGGACAATACAACAAAGAAGTATGTTTACTTGATAATAGGTTCGGACTTAACCAAACTCTAGGGATTGTCTATAAAGTAAAATAGGAATTAACGTTTGTGCGATTTACTTTAAATTATAATGAACACAATTATAATTGCGGGAAATAAAAGTAAATGACACAGCAAGATTTTGTTAATGAGGACACCGCAAATGAAGAAAAACCCCGAACCTAGTCCAGAATTGAATACTCTCAGAATTAAGCCGCTATACAAAATCAAACAAACTTCGTATAGTTGAGACCAACAAACTAAACCTATAGTTCACCTAGTTTCCTCAGTATCCCTGCGCCTCCAACTTGCAGTAAGTCACGCACTTGGAACAATTCCTTTGGTTCGTATTCCAAACAATAAAGGAACAACAAATTTGTTCGGTAACAACTCTTTTCAAACAACGTGATATGAGTCTGACAAAGTCTCTTCCGTTTAACCAATAAACTCCTTTGTCGGGTCCTTAGATCAATCTCTCAACAATTACCGAAGTAATTGTTAGACTATGCAATCAATATTATTAATCACAAAGAAGTGTATTGATGCCGATCTACTCAACTAATCAATCCAATTTATCACAAATATAAACCAATTATAGTAGGATCCCTTTCCAGCCGAAACAAGTATTGTGCACACCAAAGATTATGAACCTAAAAAGTCTTCTTGTCTTCAAATCTTCTTTGATCTTCAATCAGCACCTGCACACAATCAACTTGAATCTCTTGCGATCAATCACACACAGAACGGAGTCTGTTAACGTTGGATTATCACAAGACGTCTTTAGATCTACAAACAGTCTAAAGATCCCCGTCGAAACTTCGATTTAGTTTAAGTGAATCTTATATCAAAAGAGAATATTCTCAAGCATAAACAAACTAGGTGCAATCAAAGTTCAACAACCGTTAGTCAATAAAATCAATCGAAAACTAAAATAAACTGCAATTATCTAGTTTCCCACCAACGGTACTAATAGAGCTTCTCAATCCCAAAGAAGTCTTTAAACCGAGCATCCGTAAGAGATTTCTCCTAATTAGGGTACTTTCCTCTCCGATAAGCAGCTCCACCAGTAACAACACAACGGAGGTAGTTTTGCTGTCTCTGAGGATTAGTTTGCAAGAAATGCAAACTTCAATATTTATAAAAAAAGAAGTTTGGACACCAAGGAATTTCCAAAACTGAATATTCTCAAAGATATGCAATAAACACAAAATTGGTTTTCATAACTCCTGGAAATAAACTATCCAAATATTGACCGAAATCCCAATAGAAAAATCTATAATCAGTAAATGCACATTACTAATTATTATTTTCTAAAGATATGCATTTAATTGCTGGAAATTAAATAGCATATAAAAACTAAGAAACATTAATTAAAAGATTCTCAATTTATTTCGAACCTGTTATTCTCCTTTAGCTATTAAGGAATATCTTTGAACAATTAATGATAAGAGGCACATGTTCAAAGTATGTTGACATCTTTACTTTGCCAGTCCTTTTTCATACTTACAATCTTGGAAACGATTTTCCTCACTTCCAAACAAGTTTAGAATTGGTTCATCTGACTTCCAAGAACTATGTGATTGATTATCCTATCAAATCACCAATCATGGGTTTCACGGTTCTACCTCCATGTGAGTACTGTGCATAGTCACGCTAGTTACCAAAACTCGGTTGACTAGGTACTAGGATCGGTTCCCCACATACTTATGGTAACTACCTGTATTTGGTGCACATGTCCATAGGGTCGGTTCCCCCAAAAATACAAACTTGTTGCACATGTTCATAGGATCGGTTCCCCCATCTACTAAAAACGTGTTGCACCTCTTACAAGGATCGATTCCCCTCTTGTAACTCTGTTGCACCTCTTACTAAGATCGGTACCCCCAATGGCTAGATAAAAGTTGTTATTTACAAGGCATCGATCGTACCATCTTGAGTGATTACTTAAGATCGGTTTCACTAATAAAAGTCATACCAATACATAAGTCAGGCCTTGTGAATAGTTTTACCAAGATACATAAACAAGTTTATGAGCGGTTATACTAAACACACATATTGGTAATTCAAAATAGATTTGCAATGAATAACAATACCAATAAGCATAGTGATTTCCCTTTCGATTCACAAAACAAGTTTATGAACTTACTTCCTTTAAACGAATGTAAAACATTATTTCCTAGGATGAAATCTTCACTCATACCCATACATAATCACAATAGCATTCATATGATCATGTCGATGTCTTATATATAAAGTATAATGGTTAAGCAATAAACCTCGTATTGTATTCCTTTATACTATGTCTAACTATAGTATCAACACAGCTTCGCAGTTATATTTTCAATATGCATGACTTGAAAGATACGTTAGAGAATGAAACAGTTCAAGTCAAATATTACTAACCTCGAGAGGAAGGATGATGTTGTCGTTGTAGCTCCATACTTCTTCACATTCTTCAAGTCTTCATGTAATACTTGTAAGTCTCATATCCTAACACTTTCAAGCTAACCTATATGAAGTTGACTCTAGTATATAATCAAGCGACTCTTTAAATGATTTTTGATTCACAAAAATATGACAACCAAACTTGACATACCAACGCTTGGTGGGTTAAACCGAGCGATGCTCTAACAATCTCCCCCTTTTTCAATTTTAGTGACAAAACTCTTACATCATATGGATAAACAAATTAGAAAAATTCATTATACACATACGCTTGATTCCAAGTTCAACAGCACAAAACCTGCATTAAATTCAATCCTTAAATGCCGCTGCTGACATTATAATAACAAAGCTAATACTCCTATTAAAGGTAAGATAGGTAGATTTTCAATCCGCACGTCTTTGTTATTTTCATGTAGTTCCTCATAACTACGTATCATATGATATGTGACTCCCCCTTAGTCTATGCTTTCACTCTTTTCGTTAGAATAAACGTTTTAGCACAAATGTCCTTTCCCTTAGTGATACAAACTCACAACAAGTCAATATCACTTGTTTACTCCATATATTTCTCCCGTTTTTTGTCACAAAATGACAAAGAAACGAAAAAATAAAGGACAAACCGAAAGGATCTTACAAATCTCACAAAGAGAATTTGCAAACCTATAAGAGTTGAGCACGAGGGTTTTGCATACCATTTTAGGTAACCAATATCAAAACCGAAACTACAAGTAATTTGGTTTTAACATGTTATCTAGGAAACAATTGCCCGAAGCAATTTTCCCTAATAGTTTAGCACTTCAAAAATTGACTAATAACCTTAGTTCTTTTTCTAAACCGATTGTACAAATACAATCGCTTGTTCGATAAGACCAAAATAAAGATCAGAATTAACTTTATTTTTCTCATTAGGCTCTAATTATTCTCATCGATAACTTAGACCTTTCACTTTTAAACAAGACAAATACTAGGTTAGTTAACTAGTAATTCTTGTTAAGGCATTCGATTAGACTTGAATAACCGAAACCTCCACGTTTGATAAGTCTAACTAAGATCCGAAAAACTTAGTTTCTCTTATTCGGAAATCACTTGGACTAAACAAATGATCCAAAAACCTTTTGTTAAGCCATAAAAAATCCATACAAACCAAATAAATCAACTTGCATAATCATTTATCTTAACCTGAAGCAATTGAAACAAACATAGACATTATAGCACCGCAATTGCACCGAAATTTTGTAAGCCTAAAAATTGATATCAAACAATAACGAAAGATAACAATAGTTTTTCTTAACCGGAAACAATTGAATCACAATCAAACATCCATACACAAATAATGGAATCAACATCAATTGTACCGAAAATTATGTTAAGCAAAAGCAATAAATATATGAAATAAAATCATGCTTTTCTTAAACAGGAAAACAATTAACTAACAAGATTGTTACCTCAAATTCTGCATCCTCTTCTCCCCTTAAGATATGTCATTAAGCGCAAGTTCACTTAGAACTCTCCCCCATTAAAGTTGTCATCCTCCCGCCAAAACAAAAGAACAACAACAAAGAGCAACCTTTACAAGAGAAAGGTTGAAAACTTGTTTTAACTATGCGATGCAAAAGTTGAAACCTCGAAACACAAGGTACTAATGTACCTTGACAATGCCAATAGACTTCCTTAGATTTTCGAAAGTTGCCATATCTAAGGGTTTAGTGAGAATATCAGCAAGCTGACGCTCAGATGGCACATATTCTAATTTGATAACTCCATTCTCATATAATTTTTCTAATAAAGTGATATCTAATATCTATACGTTTAGTACGAGAATGTTTAACTGGATTTTCAGTCAAGCGGATAGCACTTGAGTTATCACACAGGATGCTCATAGTTGAAATATTTATTCCATAGTCAATGAGCATTTGTTTCATCCACAAAAGTAGAGTACAGCATATACCAGCAGCAATATATTCTGCTTCACATGTCGACAAGGACTGTGAATTCTGTTTCTTGTTGTGCCAGGCTACATGATTTTTCCCAACATAGAAGCATCCGCCAGAGGTGCTTTTTCGGTCTTCTACACATCCTGCCCAATCAGCATCTGAGTAGGCAACAAGATTGTTGTTCGTATCCATAGAATATGATAAACCATAATCCAGGGTGCCATTAACGTATCGTATGATTCATTTTACAGCTTTTAGATGTGATTCTCTGGGATCTGCTTGAAATATTGCACAACATCCTACACTAAAAGCAATGTCTTGTCTTGTTGCAGTCAAGTAAAGCAAGCTTCCTATCATAGATCTGTATAATTTTTGATCTATTGATTTTTTCCTGGTTTTGATCAAGTTTTCCGATAGTTTGCATTGGTGTCGCCATAGGTGTTGCACTTTTTAATTCGAATTTTTCAACCAATTTCCTTGCATATTTTTCTTGAGAAATAAGAATATTGTCTTTTTGTTGCTGTATTTGCAAACCAAGAAAATATGATAATTCTCCAACATTACTCATTTCGAATTCTCCACTCATAAGATTCATAAATTCATCTGTTAGAGATTTTGAGGTAGATCCGTAGATAATGTCATCTACATATATCTGAGCTACAAGAACATTTTTTCCATTCCATTTGGTGAAAAGTGTCTTATCAGCACCTCCTCTAGAGAATCCTTTTTGAAGTAAGAAGGATGTTAGTTTATCATACCAGGCTCTTGGAGCTTTTTTTAGACCATACAAGGCCTTTTTGAGCTTAAAGACATGATCAGAAAATAATGGATCTTCGAACCCTTTGGGTTGAGCAACAAATACCTCTTCTTTTAGATCTCCATTAAGAAATGCAGATTTAATATCCATTTGATAGAGTTTAATCTTAAGATGAAAAGCATAAGCAAGTAGTAATCTAATAGATTCTAAACGAGCAATAGGAGCAAAAGTTTCATCAAAGTCAATACCTTCAATTTGAGAATATCCTTGAGCAACGAGTTTGGCTTTGTTTCTGACAATTGGTCCGAATTCATCTGACTTGTTCTTTTAGATCCATTTTGTTCCGACAATGTTTACTCCTGTTGGCTTAGGCACAAGCTCCCATACTTCTTGTCTTTTAAACTGATTAAGTTCTTCATGCATTGAGTTTACCCAGGCAGGTTCACTGAGAGATTCTTCAATATTTTTGGTTCTATTGAAGATAGAAAGCATGTGTAGTGACAGACATTTTGAAGTTCTCTTCGAGTCATAACTCTAGCATTGGCATCTCCAATGATATCCTCAGACGAATGTCTTTGATGTACCCACTTAGAAGGTTTTTGGACAATATTTTCGGTATCATTGGGTTGTTCAACAATAGCTTCATTATCATCAGTTTCACTAACTAGAGGAACAATTGATGGTTCTTTTTCAGTCTGTTTTTCTTTGATAACAGTTTCAGAGAGAGGTAGTTCTGAAATGTGATTGTCTTAACTGAAATTGCTAATGTCATCAATAATCACGTTAATTGATTCCATCATGACTTTTTTCCTCAGGTTATATACCCGGAAAGCACGGCTATCATAAGCATAGCCTAGGAAGATTCCTTCATCACTTTTGGAATCAAACTTTCCTCTATGTTCTCTGTCTTTGAGAATATAGCATTTTCTTCCGAAAACCCTTAAATAACTTAGATTGGGTTTTCTTCCATACCATAATTCATAAGGAGTATTAAGAGTTTTGGATCTTAAATAAACCCTATTTATAAGGTAACATGTTGTAGATACATCTTCCCCCCAGAAGGTTAATGGTAGGTTTTTATTGTGAAGCATTACTCTTGCCATTTCTTGAATATTTTTATTCTTTCTCTCGGCTACACCATTTGCTTGAGGTGTAATAGGGGCAGAGAATTGATGACTAATTCCAAGTTCATTGCAGTATTCATATACTTTTGCATCCTTGAATTCTGTACCACGATCGCTTCTTATTCTTTTAAGTTTGCGACCTTGCTCATTTTGAATTCTATCACAATGATTTTGAACTCCTCAAGAGTATCATTCTTGTGTTTCAAAAAGGAAACCCACTTGAGGCGTGTGTAGTCATCTACCATTACTAAAGCATATTTCTTTCCTCCAATAGTAGCTTGTTGAATTGGACCAAACAGATCCATATGAATTTGATCGAGAGGAGCACGAGTGGTTATATCTCGAGAAAGTTTGTGGGGAATTTTTCCTTGCTTACCTTTTTTACAAGCACCACATACACCTTCTACTTTAGTGTTTATCTTTAGAACACCTCTGACAAGTTCACGATTAATGAGCTTACCAAGCATTCGGTAGTTAACATGACGAAAACGTTCATGCCATAAATGAGTTGAATCAACCTTAGTTAGGTTACAGTATAAATTTGACTGTATATCGAGTAGATAATAGTTGTTCATACTTCTTCGTCCTCGAAAAATAATTTTTACGGACTTTTCTTAAATATCACAACCTTTCATATTGAAAATGACTTTATGACCTTTATCACAAATTTGACTAACCGAAAGAAGATTTGCTTTCATTCCTTTAACATAAACAACATCATGAATTTCGGGAATACCTGGAATCTTGATAGTACCTTTCTTGCTAATTAGACAGCTACTCCCATCTCCAAATGATACTGATCCTCCCTTGTAGTCTTCAGTCTTTGTGAACCGCGAAAGATCACCAGTCATGTGTCTGCTACATCCACTATCTAGAAACCATTGGAAAGGTGAAGTTGTTTTGAGTGCAAATACTCATAGACATTGTTCACTAGATTTAGGATATCTTGTTATGTCTTTATATAATCCCATAACACGTTTAATCATATGTTTCGCAAGGAAAATTTTATGAGTTAAACATTTCCATCCCTTTTTGGAAAAAAAATCTGGTCTGTTCTAGATGTCTGGATGTTGATTTTGAACATTTTTGAGATTCTCCCTTAGTAGGGTTATCTACTTTTTTTACCAGTCCTGTATCAATCATGACATTACTAATTCCGTTAGTAAACAACTGGTTCTGTTCAACTTGTTTATCTAACATCCTGAAAAGAGCAGAGTAATACTCTTCAGTGTCCTTTTGAAGATCACTTAAAATCTTTAGAACGTTAACCGAATCACTCATGGGATTCAATTCTTATAGGTTGGATCGCACTAAACACAGATTGTTAGATGTTTTCGTGTTTGCCTACTATGATACCAATTGAAAAGACGAGGGTACCCAAATATACCTCAATCTAAAACTTTTCCACCTATAAGTCCTTTTCCGAAAGTGATTGTCTATGGACTGAGTCGAGACAATACAACTAATCGGTTCACACTTCGTGTGATCGTCTATGGATACGAGATCGAGACAATACAACAACAAAGTATGTTTACTTGATAATAGGTTCAGACTTAACCAAACTCTAGGGATTGTCTATCAAGTAAAATAGGAATTAACGTTTGTGCAATTTACTTTAAATTATAATGAACACAATTATAATTGCGGAAAATAAAAGTAAATGACACAGCAAGATTTTGTTAACGAGGAAACCGCAAATGCAGAAAAACCCCGGGACCTAGTCCAGAATTGAATACTCTTAGAATTAAGCCGCTATACAAAATCAAACAAACTTCGTATAGTTGAGACCAACCAACTAAACCTATAGTTCACCTAGTTTTCTCAGTATCCCTGCGCCTCCAACTTGCAGTAAGTCACGCACTTGGAACAATTCCTTTGGTTCGTATTCCAAACAGTAAAGGAACAACGAATCTGTTCGGTAACAACTCTTTTCAAACAACGTGATATGAGTCTGACAAAGGCTCTCCGTTTAACCAATAAACTCCTTTCTCGGGTCCTTAGATCAATCTCTCAACAATTACCAAAGTAATTGTTAGACTATGCAATCAATACTATTAATCACAAAGAAGTGTATTGATGTCGATCTACTCAACTAATCAATCCAATTTATCACAAAGATAAACCGATTATAGTTGGATCCCTTTCCATCCGAAACAAGTATTGTGCACACAAAAGATTATGAACCCAAAAAGTCTTCTTGTCTTCAAATCTTCTTTGATCTTCAATCAGCACCTGCACGCAATAACCTTGAATCTCTTATGATCAATGACACACAGAACGGAGTCTGTTAACATTGGATTATCATAAGACGTCTTTAGATCTACAAACAGTCTAAAGATCCCCATCGAAACTTCGATCTAGTTTAAGTGAATCTTATATCAGAAGAGAATATTCTCAAGCATAAACAAACTAGGTGCAATCAAAGTTCAACAACCGTTAGTCAATCAAATCAATCGAAAACTAAAATAAACTGCAATTATCTAGTTTCCCACCAACGGTACTAATAGAGCTTCTTAATCCCAAAGAAGTATTTAAACCGAGCGGCCGTAAGAGATTTCTCCTAATTAGGGTACTTTCCTCTCCGATAGGCGGCTCCACCAGTAACAACACAACTGAGGTAGTTTTGTTGGCTCTGAGGATTAGTTTTCTAGAAATGCAAACTTCAATATTTATAGACAAGGAAGTTTGGACACCAAGGAATTTCAAAAACCGAATATTCTCAAAGATATGCAATAAACACAAAATCGGTTTTCATAACTCCTGGAAATGCACTATCCAAATATTGACCGAAATCCCAATAGAAAAATCTATAATCAGTAAATGCACATTACTAATTATTATTTTCTAAAGATATGCATTTAATTGCTGGAAATTAAATAGCATATAAAAACTAACCTTAATTAAATGATTCTCAATTTATTTCGATCCTAGGATTCTCCTTTAGCTATTAAGGAATATCTTTGAACAATTAATGATAAGAGTTACTGCACATGTTCAAAGTATGTCGACATCTTTACTTTGCCAGTCCTTTTTCATACTTACAATCTTGGAAACGATTTTCCACACTTCCAAACAAGTTTAGAATTGGTTCATCTGACTTCCAAGAACTATGTGATTGACTATCCTATCAGATCACCAATCATGGGTTTCACGGTTCTACCAAAATAAGTTCGGTTCTACCTCCATGTGAGTACTATGCATAGTCACGCTAGTTACCAAAACTCGGTTGACTAGGTACTAGGATCGTTTCCCCACATACTTATGGTAACTACCTGTATTTGGTGCACATGTCCATGGGATCAGTTCCCCCAAAACTACAAACTTGTTGCACATATATGTTCATAGGATCGGTTCCCGCATCTACTAAAAACGTGTTGCACCTCTTACAAGGATCGATTCCCCTCTTGTAAATTTGTTTCACCTCTTACTAGGATCGGTTCCCCAATGGCTAGATAAAAGTTGCTATTTACAAGGCATCGATCGTACCATCTTGAGTGATTACTTAAGATCGGTTTCACTAATAAAAGTCATACCAATACATAAGTCAGGCCTTGTGAATAGTTTTACCAAGATACATAAACAAGTTTATGAGCGGTTATACTAAACACACATATTGGTAATTCAAAATAGATTTGCAATGAATAACAATACCAATAAGCCTATCGATTTCCCTTTCGATCCACAAAACAAGTTTATGAACTTACTTCCTTTAAACGAATGTAAAACATTGTTTCCTAGGATGAAATCTTCACTAATACCCATACATAATCACAATAGCATTCATATGATCATGTCGATGTCTTATATACAAAGTTTAATGGTTAAGCAATAAACCTCATATTGTATTCCTTAATACTATGTCTAACTAGAGTATCATACACAGCTTCGCAATTATGTTTTCAATATGCACGACTTGAAGATACGTTAGGGAATAAAACAGTTAAAGTCAAATATTACTAACCTCAAGAGGAAGGATGATGTTGTCGTTGTAGCTCAATACTTCTTCACATTCTTCAAGTCTTCATGTAATACTTTTAAGTCTCATATCCTAACACTTTCAAGCTAACCTATACGAAGTTGACTCTAGTATATAATCAAGCGACTCTTTAAATGAGTTTTGATTCACTAATATATGACAACAAAACTTGACATACCAACGCTTGGTGGGTTCAACCGATCTATGCTCTAACAGACTTGAACTTATCTATCACTCAAAAGTCTATCTATTCTATCTCCTATCTTGAGAAAAAAGTTGTATTGCTATACAGACTTCGATTATACACATTTGTTATTTCGAGCCGAGTTTATCTCGCTTATCTATTTCTCGAAATATGTGTTGGTAAGCTTTCGCTTTCGCCAAGTTCATCTTTACTCGTGACGAAAGTCATGTTGAATATTTCAATAACTTGAAAATCGCTTTGATGAAAAATAGTTTGTGAATAAGAACTATATAACATCCTCTAAGAAATTTCAATGATTAAAATGAGATTTTAGAACATGTAACCATATTTGGATATAAACATAGTGTGTTCTCACATTTGTGTAAAAGTCCAAAACCGGGAACCCAAAGTATGTGTACCCGTACGCGTACTGGCGGTTGTTGGAAATACGGTAGAGTATGCGTACCCGTACGCATACTAGCGGAAAGTTCACGTCCGTGAATTTCTGCTGGAGTTTGAAAGTGAAAAACAAACTCATCTGGTTACTTAAGTACACGTACCTGTTCGCATACTTAGGTAGGTTACTTTCTAAAATTTGGTTGTTCATGAACTAAAACATTTATATAATAACTAATGTAATCTTCGCAAACCGTGGCTATAATGTTCATGAATCGATTCGAGTGAATCAAAATCGATTTTTCTTCGATTGTGTCTTGTATACTTCTATGAAATCTAAGAAATTGAACAACTCTCTAACTAGTTCATTTGAGTCACTTGAACTAGTTATGGTGAGGATGAATAAGGTTGATATGAAAGTACTCATATGGCTAACCATTGGTTAACTATTGTTGAACCAACTAAGTGTACACGTTTAGGTACGGTTACTCAAACCTAAATGAACGTGCATTTCATTTGTGTATAACAAGCTAAGTTCGATCTAACGTTTGAAAGATATTAGCTTGAATCTTATCATGTTTTCATCTAACGGTGAATATTGAATGCTTTGTTACCAAGGTAACTTGGATTGCAAACCCTGATTTGAAAACTATATAAAGGAGAACTCTAGCAACTGGGAAACCTAATCCCCACACCTCCTGTGTGTTACTAGTTACATAACTAGAGTCGATTCTCCTTTAACCTTAGGTTTTTATGGAGACCTTGTAGGTTAACGACTTCAAAGACTTCATTGGGGTTGTGAAGCCAGACACAACTATTTTCTTTGTAGTTGCGTGTTCTGATCTTACCCGATTCTATCGTATTGAGTTCAATTGAAATAATTGACTCGGGATTTATTTCTCCGATAAGCAAGATAAAAGAAATCACAAACATCTTCGTCTCATCGTTTATGATTCCACAATATCTTGTTTCGCTAGTCGATTAAGATTATTGTGAGGTGATTGATAATACTAGGATGTTCTTCGGGAATATAAGACCGGTTTATCAATTGGTTCCTGTTCACCTTGATTTACCAAAAGATGGAACAAAAACTCTTGGGTATTTCTGTGGGAGACAGATTTATTCAATCTATAGACTTTTCTATGTGAGACAGATTTGTTTATCAAGTCTTCGACTTTGGGTCGTAACAACTTTTTGTTGTGGGTGAGATCAACTAAGGGAATCAAGTGCATAGTATCCTGCTAGGATCAGAGACGTAAGGAACGCAACTGTACCTTGAATCAGTGTGAGATTGATTAGGGTTCAACTACAGTCCAGTCCGAAGTTAATTGGTAGTAGGCTAGAGTCTGTAACGGCTTAATACAGTGTGGTGTTCAATCTGACTAGGTTCCGGGGTTTTTATGAATCTGCGGTTTCCTCGTTAACAAAACTTTTGGTGTCTGTGTTATTTCTTTTCCGCATTATATTTTTTTATATAATTGAAATATCACAGGTTATGTGTTAAGATCAATCAATTAGAATATCCAACCTTTGGTTGTTGATTTACATTGATTGACACTTGAACATTGGTCTTTGGTACCGTTCAAGTTTTTTCACATAATAATCAGGCTCACGGATTTCTATCTGTTTGATTTGCTGATTACATTGTGAAACAGAGATACTAAACTCTTGTATATACGTTTCTCTAGATTGAGTCTGATTGTCTAGTTGATTCTCTAGAAAGTATATTAGAGTAAGTCCTCTCAAATTTCCAAACGAATTGTTGGGTGTGGTTGTTATACCCCCACATTTTCAATTGGTATCAGAGCAGGCAAACACATTAAAGACCTCATAAGTCTGTGTTTGTAGCGATCTGATATGGACAGAGTACTATCTCTATAAACGTACCACCAGTCTTCGATGGCTCAAATTACTTGTGGTGGAAAATTTCTATGCGTGCCTTTTTTCAAGCGCGTGATTTTCAATCATGGGTTTATGTAGTTAATGGGTATGATGCTCTCGTTGTGGCAGTAGGGAATGCGACCGTTCCTAAGGATATTGGTGCATATGACGCTGCTGAGATACTTGCTACAAAGAAAAACTCCGACAGTTTGATTGCCATCATACATGCCATTACCCCAGATCTTCAGCACCATGTGACTACGTGCACTCGGTCTAAAGATGCTTGGGATATCTTAGAAACCGTATTCGAAGGGAATACCAGAGAAAAGGAAGCTAGGCTTAAAAACCTTAATTCCGATTGGGAAAACCTTCATATGGCAGATGAAGATTCATTTGATGAGTTTAATCACAAAGTGTCTGAAATTGTTAATGCATCTTTTGCATTGGGTAAGACTATTCCTGAAAAGGACATTGTGATGAAAATTCTCAGATCGCTGCCATCAAGATACGATTCTAAGAAGCATGCCATCTTTGAAGGAAATAACCTTGATGCTCTCTCCAGAAACACGTTGGTTGGAAAGCTAAAGATCTTTGATCATGAGCATACATCCAAAATCGGAAAGGATGTTGCCTTCAAAGCACAAAAGAACACTAAATTACTTGACAAAAGTAAAAGTGTTTATGTCTCTGAGGATGATTTTTTTGAGGCTGATTCATCAGATGAAGATCTTGACAAGTCAGTCTCTTTGATCACAAGACAGTTTAGAGATCTTCTATTAAAGATAAGTAAACGGTTCTCCAGAGACAAACCCAGATCATCAGTTAAACCTCACAATCGCATTCCTCTTAAAAACAGGGATGCTGATGAGGCTGATGACGAGGATTTGCTACAGTGCTTTAAGTGTAAAGGTTTTGGTCATTTTGCAAATGAGTGTTCAAACCGTAGAAAATACACTGGGAACAAAGGTCTTGCTGCAACTCTTGATGAAATGTCTAATCACTATGATTCCAATGAAGACGAAAAATCAAGTGTTGCACTTCTTTGTGAAGATATTGATTTTGATAATTGTAGCAATACATACATCAATCTTGATATTCTTCCAGAAAAAGACTCAACCCATCTGGAAGAAAAAATTAACCTTTCTGTTAGAAACTCTCTGTCTGATTTTTCAGGTTCCACTCTGTGTCTAGCAGCCTGCACATCTCGGGTATTTGAATCATCTTATCCATTGACATGCTCTTATTGTTCACTCAAAGGTCATGAACTTTCAAAGTGTTTCAAGTACAAACACAAGATGAGATATGTCAATAAACTTCAACGAAGAGCAAATCGCCTAGCAAACAAGCTTAAACTTGTTCAAAAAACCGCTGAGGTATGTAAGATTTTATCCTCTTCAAAGAAGTTGGTTTCCAAGGATAGGTCAAGACCACTAGAGAAAAGAGTATGGTCTAAACATGTTGATAGAAAGGGATCCATGAATTCCTTTCAAATAGGTTATGGTGGACAAATTGTTGTTCACGTGGCACAACTTAATTGTGTTGTTTTGGTGTATCTTGTCTCATGTGCCTGATCCTAATAGACTAGATTGTGTACACCTCAGGCTTTTAGAAAAGAAAATTTTTGTTGTTATTTTCTTAAGTTTGTTGTGCTTTGCATATTTGGAATTCTTTCATATCTAATTGATATTGGAAGGGACTTCCCTGTTTAATCAATAAAAGAGGGTTATTCTCGACAATTCTACTCTCTTTAGGGTTGTGATTGTGTGTGCGTGAACCTGTGTGGTTAAAGGTTCTGTAACCCTACATTCCTTTTTCCTTCTCTGAAACTCTTTTTATCTTAAGACTGCTTGTTGAGCTTAAATTATGATTTCCTCTCACAAACACATACACTTATGGATACTCCAAGCATCATGTCTTCTGATGGAAAAGATGTTAATATGATTGTTAAGCCATCAATCATGAATAAAAAAGAGAAATCTCCTTTACCTCCAACTTTTAAAATAAAAAAAAAGGAATGTGAGGAAGCCAAGAGTTGTTCCTTCAAATTCTCAGAAGTTTTCTGGTGTTCTTGAAGAGTTGAAGGAAACAAGGATGGAGATTCACCAAATAAAGGATGTTGTTATGAGAACTCTCGAAATTCAGAAGGCCCTGGTTCGACATTATCAGCCTAAAAGGTTTGTTGGAATTGACTCCTTTCTTCAGGAACCTTATGTACCTATGGCTGTTGACGACAAGAAGTTCGGGGACGATAAAGAATTCTTCATAGGTCTCAATGTCTAGTAAATATTCTTATGAGAATTTATTTCTTGTGTTTTTAGAAGAATAACTAGGGTTTGGAATAGCCATTATTGTGAGTACACATAGCTATATCCAACGTTTTCAACTTCATGTTTTATATTTATTTATTTAAATTCTAATGTTTTTGGAAGATGATTTTTGCAATTTTAATCTTTATGATTTTATATATTGCAAATTGTTATGGGATATGTTGTTTACGTCCGTGAACCTGTGACTGTCCCACACTTGTTCAAAAGTTATCTCTATTATGTCGGTATAAAAGTATTGATAAAAGATAGAATGAACTTTTGACTAACAAAACTTAAAGCCTTTTATGTCATTATTTTGATGGAAGAAAGGATAAAACTTTTGTTTACAAGGATTAAGTCCATTGTATGTCATTGTGCAAATAGTGATGAAAAATATGATGAATCCTTGTGTATTCCGCGGTATTGGTCGATCTCCGATCCACACTTTGTGCATATATTGTGAGGCTCCGTAAGTTCTCTTATGTCGAGCATGGCCAATTGAATTGATCATTTTTGTGGTTGATTCAATTGAGATTTTTGGATTCAAATCCATGTTTTCATGTGATTTGGTTATGTCCAAAGAAATCCTTCTTTTCTTGTAAAAGCAAGGTCGCCTTTGTTGTTCTTTCGGGAATGACATATTATGGGGGAGAGTTCTTTTTAAACTTGTGTGCGGATGTGGAATATTATAGGGGTTATCTTTATCTTTATGAACTCCTTGATGAATGCATTTAGCTTCGGCTTTATGATTGCATCTAAATAAGTTGGTACGTTATTCTCTTTTGGTCATGAAGTATCTCTGTGAAAATTTCATGAGGATCCCACTAGTTTTCGTACCTTTGCCAATTTTATTGACAAAAAGGGGGAGAATTAGTGTGTAGTTTCATACTACAAATACATATGGTTTACGGATCATTATGTAAGGGGGAGTGGTTTTCATGTCGAGATGAAGTATTTACTAAGGGGGAGTGATACATATCACCATAGTATTGTTGTCAAAGTTGTGATACAATTGAACTTTGATGTTGTGTAATAATACTATGACACTGTATAACAATGATTGAGAGCATTTGTTTTCACATTGTTATCGCTATGGATCTTCAACAACTATGATGCTGAGTTGAACACGTTTAGAATCATGGAGTACTTGGAAGTGACGAAGTTTTTGAGTCGTGTTGAAGATGCCAAGGAGATCAAGCATTTGGATGAGAAGCTACAATTTTTATATATTTTGTAATCCATATGTATTGATAGTTTTGTCACTAAAATTGACAAAGGGGGAGATTGTTAGAGCACTGCTCGGTCGAACTCGCATGCGTTGCTATCTCAAGCATGTTTGTCAATGTTAGTGATCAAAACTATAAGTCTTAATTTCTCGCATATTTATAGATGTCTTGGACTAGGATATAGATTGTGTAGTAGAGCTTAGACTTCACGACGTTCATCATTTTAAGACGAAGAACTACTAAGGGGAGCTTGTGGAACTTCTTCGACAAAAGGTATGTGGATACTTGAACTTATATATCACTTGGAAAGTCTATTTCTACTCTATCTCCAATATTGAGACATAAGTCGTATTACGATATAGTTTTCTACATACACATTTTAGATTTCGAACTGAGTTTATCTCGCTTACATATTTCTCGAAATATGTGTTGGCAAGCTTTCGCTTCGACCAAGTTCATCTTATATCATGAGAAAATTACCGAGTAACATCTTACATGGTTTGTGTGATACAATCATTTAGTGTTTGTCTTGGAATGTTTCGTTATGATTATTTCAGTAACTTGAAAATTGCTTTGATGCTAATAGTGTGTGAAAACGGCTATTGTCATCCTCTAAGAAAGTTTTAATGATTGAAATAAGAGTTTAGAACACTTAACCATTATTGGATATGTCATGTTGTACACTCTTGCACATATGTAATCCATGTCCAGGAACCATAGTATGCGCACCCGTTTGCGTACAGGTTGGTTTGAGAAATCCGGGAACCTAAGTATGCGTACCCGTTTGCGTACTGGCATACAGGTTCATATCCGAGAATTTATCCTGGGATTGGAAGTACGCGTACCTGTTTGCGTACTGCTGGAAACCAATCTCGATCCGGGTATTTCAAGTATGCGTACCCGTTTGCATACTTGAAGGTTAAAGTTCTAAAATCGGTTTTGTACATGAACATAAACATTTATATAATAAGGAATACAATCTTTGCAACCCGTGGATATAATGTTCATGATTGATTCGAGTGAATCAAACCGATTTTGCTTCATTTGTGTTCATGTATAATTCTATGAGAATATAGCAATTGAACAACTCTTTAACTAGTTTCATTTGAGTCATTTGAACTAGTTATGGTTAAGATAAATAAGGTTGATATGAGAGTAATCATATGGCTAACCTCGGTTAACTATTTGTGAACCAACATGGTGTACACGTTTAGGTACGGTTACATAAACCTAAATGAGGGTACATTTCATTTGTGTGTAACAAGCTAAGTTCGATCTAACGGTTGAAAGATATTAGCTTGGTTGAATCAGGTTTTTCATCTAACGGTGAATATTGAATGCTTTGTTACCAAGGAAACTTGGATTGCAAACCTTGATTTGAAAACTATATAAAGGAGAACTCTAGCAACTGGGAAACCTAATCCCCACACCTCCTGTGTGTTACTAGTTGCATAACTAGAGTTGATTCTCCTTTAACCTTAGGTTTCTATCGAGACCCTGTAGGTTAACGACTTCAAAGATTTCATTGGGATTGTGAAGCCAGACCCAACTATTTTCTTTATAGTTGCGTGTTCTGATCTTGCCCGATTCTATCGTATTGAGTTCAATTGAAATAATTGACTCGAGACTTATTTCTCCGATAGGCAAGATAAAAGAAATCACAAACATCTTCGTCACATCGTTTGTGATTCCACGATATCTGGTTTCACTAGTCGATTAAGATTATTGTGAGGTGATTGATAATACTAGGCTGTTCATCGGGAATATAAGACCGGTTTATCAATTGGTTCCTGTTCACCTTGATTTATCAAAAGAATGAACAAAAACTCTTGGGTATTTCTATGGGAGACAGATTTATTCAATCTATAGACTTTTCTGTGTGAGACAGATTTGTTTATCAAGTCTTCGACTTTGGTTCGTAGCAACTCTTGGTTGTGGGTGAGATCAAATAAGGGAATCAAGTGCGTAGTATCATGTTGGGATCAGAGACGTAAGGAACGCAACTATACCTTGAATCAGTGTGAGATTGATTAGGGTTCAACTACAGTCCAGTCCGAAGTTAATTGGTAGTAGGCTAGAGTCTGTAGCGGCTTAATACAGTGTGGTGTTCAACATGGACTAGGTCCCGGGGTTTTTCTGCATTTGCGGTTTCCTCATTAACAAAACTTCTGGTGTCTGTGTTATTTCTTTTCAACATTATATTTTGTTATATAATTGAAATATCACAGGTTGTGCGTTAAGATCAATCAATTAGAATATTCAACCTTTTATTGTTGATTTACATTGATTGACACTTGAACATTGGTCTTTGGTATCGTTCAAGTTGTTTCACATAATAATCAGGTTCACGGATTTCTATCTGTTTGATTTGCTGATTACATTGTGAAACAGAGATATTAAACTCTTGTATATACTTTTCTCTAGATTGAGTCTGACTGTCTAGTTGATTCTCTAGAAAGTATATTAGAGTAAGTCCTCTCAGAGTGCAAAACGAATTGTTGGGTGTGGTTGTTGTACCCCTACATTTTCATCCTTGTTCTTAACTGGGAAAATGGACAAGATGTCTGTATGGATGTTACAGGTATCTCTCCATTTACTGGCGATGGTGTTCGCTCTTTTGTCCCAGGAAAGGCAATTTCTAGTGCGGTTTCACGGAACCGCACTAAATATTTGGACAAGTGTGCTTCACATGGATATGGTTTGGGTGTCCTATCTTTCTCTACCTTAGGGGAACTTGGCAAGGATACTTTGGTTTTTTTCAAGCGTCTAAAGAATTGTCTAGTTAGCAATGATGTTAGTAGCGGCTTAGGCAGTTTCATTTTCTATAGATTAGGCGTTGCTATTCAAAGGGGAGTTGGAGCCCAGCTTGTTGCTAGGTTACCAACCAAAAGCTTTGTATGATGTTTTTATTCTTTAGAGTTTATTTATTTTTGTTATTAATAAAATTATGTATTTATTAGATTCATTAAATGAAAATTTATCATGAAAAATTAATTAATCATTCATCATGAGCAATTAATAGGACACTAATTAATAAAGTATTTATAATGGTTAGTTGAAAAAACCACGGTCGTAGATTCATCCCTCCTAGACAAATCTCGGCCGCTCTTTATCTAGCCTAACTTAGCCAAGCTTTGTTTTGTATTCTAGATTGTAATTACATAACGGATAAAATAGCTAAAAGTCTTATTAGAAATGTATATAAGCAGGTTGATTCCAGGTACTGGGATGATGTTAGGAAGAAAGACTTTCTCAAGAATGTTGGTAAACTAAATAATGTAATGTTTCTTGCTTAGTTTTAATGAATGTTCTTTTATCATATAAAAAAATGTGGCAGGCTTTTTTAAGACCTTCACCCTTTGCATTGGAGATGCTCTAATATTAACGGGTTGTGTTGGTTTAATAGCTCTATTTTAGCCTGGCACTTTTAGGGGCGACCCCAAAAGAATTAGGGGCGACAAATAAGACAAAATAGGGTCACCCAAACGTAAACCACAAAGTCATCCCTTATCTCTGAATTTTCGAAATGGCTAATATGCCCTTTTATAATCGGTAGCCAACACCTTAATCGGTAGTTAATATAAATAATCGGTAGGAAAATATAGAATCAGTAGCTACCGATTATTGTGTGGATATTTCGGCTAACATGCCCTAGTATAATCGGTAGTGAAGACCGAAATCGGTAGCTAAGAAAACATAATCCGTAGTAGAAGCAACAATCGGTAGATAATCTAATTAACTTGTATATCTCCCGATTTCAAGTAGCCCCAGATTCAACCTTTGCCAAAATCCATAGGTTTTAAAGCAGAGTTGAACGAGGGAAAAAAAATTCCTCTCTGCAATCGGAGGAGAAGAGGAGAGGAAGAGTTGAAGTTGAAAAGAAAAGAAATGGAATGGAATGGAATTAGGTTTACATTGGTTTTATCAGTCAAATGATATAATCAGTAGCTAATAACCCTCTCATTATCTACCGATTTTACAGTAGCCCAAAATTTCAATTAAGCAAAATTCTATAAATTTTGAATTTCTCGACTTTCCTAATTGGTAGTTTCGACATTTTCTTTTTCGTCCGATTTTATAGTAGCCCCAAATTTCACTATAGCAAAATTCTTAAGATTTCGAATTTTTATACTTTAACAATCGGTAATTTCTTGAGGTTCATGTTTCTACCGATTGTGATAGAAGCCAGATAGGCATTTGGCATAAATTCATATCAATCGGTAGTCTCTTTGCGTTTCGTAACTACCTATTTAATCTTAACAATCGGTTACAAAATAACTTCCGATTACGGAAAGGCATTAACGTATTCTACTAACCTTTATGACATCCCTTAACTTTGTATATGGGTTGGGAATAAAAAAGCCGCCCCTAAAAATGCCAGATATTTTAGATGATTGTTTGCATTTATTTAAAAAATTTAGTTCTGTTAGAGTTGAATTTCTCAAAAAAAAAAAAAAAAAACAATTGTAGCTGACAATGCAGCTAAACACTGAAGAATCTCTAGAAACTTGGATGCACCACCAAACTTCGATTGTAATTCCCTATTCTTTTAATGAATCATTTTTCCTAACCAAAAGAAAAATTATATAAATTTTGAATTTCTCGACTTTCCTAATCGGTAGTTTCGACATTTTCTTTTTCGTCCGATTTTATAGTAGCCCCAAATTTCACTATAGCAAAATTCTTAAGATTTCGAATTTCTATACTTTAACAATCGGTAGTTTCTTGAGGTTCATATTTCTACCGATTGTGATAGAAGCCAGATAGGAATTTGGCACAAATTCATATCAATCGGTAGTCTCCTTGCGTTTCTTAACTACAGATTTAATCTTAACAATCGGTTACAAAATAACATCCGATTACGGAAGGGCATTAACGTATTCTACTAACCTTTAGGACATCCCTTAACTTTGTATATGGGTTGGGAATAAAAAAGTCACCCCTAAAAATGCCAGGTATTTTAGATGACTGTTTGCATTTATTTAAGAATTTTAGTTCTGTTAGGGTTGAATTTCTCAAAAAAAAATAAATAAAAAAAAACAATTTTAGCTGACAATGCAGCTAAACACGGAAAAATCTCTAGAAACTTGGATGCACCACCAAACTTCGATTGTAATTCCCTATTCTTTTAATGAATCATTTTTCCTAGCCAAAAAAAAACTCTATCAGAGGCCAACCTGGGCACAAACCCGGGAGAAAAAGTTCATAAATCTAGCATAGATTCTAATGTTTTTGATAAAAATGATTTTGTAAATCTTTTGTACTATGTTTGCTAGTTAATATACGATCTTTTCCCAAAAAAAAAAAAAATCTATCAGAGGCTAACATGGGCACAAACCCGGGAGAAAAAGTCTAAAAGTAATAAAATTTCCGACACAAATCAAAAATAAAAAGTTGAATAATATTTTACTCCTCTCCCTCTCTCCAGAAAAAACCGTAACAAAGAAAGAAAAAAAAAACTCTCATCTTCTTCTTCGTTTTCACCCTGATCTGTATGGATTTGATCTGATTTTTCGGATCTTCAGAGCAGAATAAGGTTTGTATTTCTAGTTTGTATAGTTTTCAATAAAACAAATTGTTGTTCCGACAATTTTTAGGGTTCTTTTTATATTTCAGATGGCTTATATATGCCATCTTTATTTCTTATTATATGTTTTTATAACAATTTCATATAGCCTTCAAGCCAGTTCTATCGATTATTGCAATCGTTTCAAAGACATCTTCGAGGACGAATTACATTGGTTTGACGTAGACCTACATTACTGTGAAGATCCATGGCTTCCGGATGTGATCGTGTTTTCGATAAACAGCGCATATTACTCCTCTGTTATGGGAGCATCAAATCTTAAAGAAGATAAACTTGTTCACAATGAAGAACAACAATTCAAATGGTGGAATCAAAAACTTCACACCATCCCTCAAATAGCATCGATTTCCTCAACGAACTACATAAATTTAGTACTTTTGTTGTATTCTAGGATACATATATTTTATATTTGTTCATGTATTTTAATTAATATGTATTTGTTTCTTGTAAGAAATCTTATCAATATATGAAATTGGGAGCATCCGCTCCTCTTCCTTAAAAAAAAAAAAAAAAAAAAATCATAAATAAGAAGAAAAAAAAACGATTTATGGGCATATCGGGAAAGGAAAACACTAGCTTTAGGATTTGACACCGTTTTCTCCGCCTTTCACTTCAGTTGGGGATTTGGGGTTCACTAGAAACGAACCCTAAAAACTTAAAATTGGTGGAATTGAAAGAATCATTCACTGTAATTGAAGAAGAACTTACTTCTCAACACTGGTAATCAAATCCTAAACAGTATTCAGGTAAGTAATCTTTCATCCCCTACTACTTCTGTTGAAATTTGGTCTTCTAATGGTGCCTGAACTTTGAAATTGGGGTTTTGTAATGAAATTAGGGTTCGAAAATTGGGGTTTTGAAATGAATTTAGACACTTCTGTTTAGGTTTTGATTCAATATAGTGTATGTAAGATTCATATTTCTCAAATGTTTTGTGTATTTTTTTTTTTCAGTAGGTAATAAATTGAATATGAGGTCGAAAAGATTAGAGCTGCAAGAAGCTCTAAAGAAGCAGAAGAAGCTGTCAACAACAAAACGACGAGAATCTCTTCAGAACCAGAGGCAGTCAACAACGAAACCACGCTCCGCATCTGTCAACAACGGCAGATTGGTAGATGAAGTTATGACTGATATAGTGGATGAAATGCTCAACGCTGCTGCTATCGAGAAAGAGACGTCGTCTGCAACAAAACCACGCAGCGCCCCGGAGGAAAATGAAATTGGGATTGATGCGGTGGATGGAAGACTGAACAATGTTGCTCAGAGTTTGTCAACTAAGAAACCATGTGCCGCGTCTGTGAAAGGAGGAAAGGCTAGAGAAATTGTGACTGATGCAGTGGATGAAAAACTCAACGATGTTCCTCTCGAGAACCAGAGGTTGTCAGCAACAAAACCAGGTTCAGGGTTCGTCAGTGGCAGAAGGGAAAGTGAAACTGTGACTGATACAGTGGATGAAAGAGTTAATGTTAAGAAGCGGAGGTTGTCAGTAACAACACCATGTTCTGCATCAGTTAATGGCGGAAGGGCAAAAGAGAATGTGACTGATGCAGTGGGTGAAAAACTCAACAATGCTGCCCTTGAGAAGCAGAGGTCGTTGACAAAAAAACCACGCATTTCATTCGTCAATAGCGGAAGGGTAAAAGAAGTTGTGACAGATGCAATGGATGAAGGACTGAAAGCTGTTGCTCTCGATAAGCAGAGTCCGTCAACAACAAAACCACACGTTTCATTTGTCAATGGCGTAAGGGGAAGAGAAATTGTGACTGATGCAATGGATAAAAGACCCAACGCTGTTGCTCTCGAGAAGCTGAGGTCTTCAACAACAAAAGCATGTGCTGCAGTAAGCATTGCAGTGGATCCAAGACCCAGCGCTGTTGCTCTCAAGAAGCAGAGGTCGTCAACAACAATACCTTGTTCTGCATTTGTCAATGGCAGTAGGGCAAACGAAATTGTGACCGATCCAGTGGATGGAAGACAAGAAGTTGTTGATGACATGCTTGATGCTGAGAACGATATCAGAGATGAAGATATTGACACAACTGGTACTTGGAGCGATATTGGAGATGACGATGCTGACATGCTTGATGCAGATGGAGACAGTGACGTGCAAAATGTGGAAGACCAATCGTTGCCCGCCAACTCAGATGAAGATGCTGACATACTCGATATGGATGGAAACGGTGACATGCAAATTTTGGAAGACCAATCGTTACCCACCAACTCGGAGAGCGTTGCAGGTTCATCGAGCAAAAGGACACGTGAAGAGGTCCAAAGCCAAGTAGCTACCCCTCATAACGAGTCTAACAACACAAACTGTGCCGGTAATAATTGCCAAGGAAACACTTCTTATCCATCGGGTGGTTCACTTCATTTACTAGGCACCCCTCAACTGATTATATTCAACAAATTTGGGCAGCGTTGTGATGTTGAGTCGGAAGAATTTGCAATGGATATTGCAAAGTTAGTACGAGTTCATTGTCGTCCTGCATTTGACTCTTGGTATGAAGTTCCAAACATCGTCAAAAAGAATATATGGAAAGATGTTGTGGTAAGTGTATATAATTTATTTTAGTTTTCTTAAAATCTTTATGATCAGTAAATGATATGGAGATTGTCTTTGCAGGCTAGCTATATCATACCTGGAATTTATAGGCCTAATGTTTTGTCAAAGGCTAACAAAGCTTGGAAAACTTGGAAGCATCAGCTGCAAGTAGAGTTGGATAAACATGCGACCGTTGCTGAGAGAAAAATAAATATCCCACACCGGTTGATTACAAACAGAGAAGATTGGGAAAGTTTTGTTGATTTCTGCAGTACTGATGAGGATCGGAAACGTCGTGCAGCATCGGCGACAAGTGTTGAGACTCTTCGCAAAGTACAACAAGAAAACAAGAGTTTGCAGTCTGATATCCATTTGCTCCGAACACAATCTGCATCACGCACACAAAATGGTACTTCTACACCATCAAATCAATCCGCATCACACATACAACATTGTGCTTCTACACCATCGAATCAATCTGCATCACACATGCAAAATCGTGCTTCTGCACCATCAAATCAATCTGCGTCGCACGTACAGAATCGTACTTTTACACCATCAAATCTATCTGTGTCACACATACAAAATCGTGCTTCTACACCATCAAATCAATCTGCGCCACACACACACAATCGTGCTTCTACACCATCAAGTCAGGCGCCGCACATACAAAATCGTGCTTCTACACCTTCAAATCAGTCTGTGCCACACATACAAAATCGGGCTTCTACACCATCAAATCAATCTGCGTCGCACGTACAGAATCATACTTTTACACCATCAAATCAATTTGTGTCACACATACAAAATCGTGCTTCTACACCATCAAATCAATCTGCTCCACACACACAGAATCGTGCTTCTACACCATCAAGTCAGGCGCCACACATACAAAATCGTGCTTCTACACCTTCAAATCAGTCTGCGCCACGCATACAAAATCGTGCTTCTACACCACCAAATCAGTCTGTGTCACGCATACAAAATCGTGCATCTACACCATCAAATCAATCTGCCTCAGACATACAAAATCGTGCATCTACGCCATCAAATCAATCTGCTTCACTCATACAAAATCGTGCTTCTACACCCCCAAATCAATCTGCTTCACGCATACAAAATCGTGCTTCTACTCCATCAAATCAATCTGTGTCACACATACAGAATCGTACTTCTACACCTTCAAATCAATCTGCGGCTCAGGTAAAAAAAAAATGATTCTTACAAGTTGAATTTACATTTAGAATCCTTTTTTTTTTTTTTTTTTTTTTTGCTAACATTTCCATTCATTTGAAAACTGAACAAAGTTACATAGTTAGCACAAAGCCAAAATAGCTACAAGTAAAACTCCAAAAACAGAATCAAAGAACCTGCTCTACTCAAAATATCTATTTAGTATTTACTGAACCTGTCTTCCTGAATGCGTTACTCTCTCACCAGCACCTAGTCAGGACCCATTTTTTGCCAATAGATCTGCTGAGGAATTTACTTCACTAAAGTATCTAACCATATTGATGTAATGCCATGGTACATAACCATTTGTGAAATCATTAACTACTGAGTTGGAATCTGAATTGATGATAATAAATCAGCCCACTGGCATCACATAGTGCCCATCACCTGACAACTGCGCCTCCTGTGCACAACAAAGTAACACATCCATAGGTAGGTTTGAACATTCAGAATTCAATTGTGCACTAGAAAGTAGAAATGAGTCTTGTTATTCTGAGTTGAAATTTAAAACACTCTACGCCATTTAGTAGTTCATTCTAATATCTGAAACTGTTTCAAACTTCTACATCATCATAGTAGCATTACTAGCATGTATAGAGATAGAAAATTGATATTAATAATGTCTATACTAAGGAAATTGAAGTATTTTTATCACTGAGTTCTGTGAATAATTAATCAGCAAAATTGAAGGTATTTTTATCTGTGTTAATAGTTTGTTTAATTATTTGCACTTTCATTTCTCTGAGATGTGTATTTGATTTCGAATGTCTTTTTTTTTTAAGAAAAAATCATCAGTATCATATGAAACCGTAAACAATTGAGATTATAGTTTTGAATCTGATTCGTAATTACATTTATTTTCATGCAAGATAGTATGAGTTCCGTCAGACAGAATTACTGATGTTTAAGTTTCCTGAGCATAAATTTGATGTTGTGGACTTATTTAGGTTCCTATTTGTATGCTGGCCATTTCACTAGTTCTATGATTAATGATTCTTGAGATTTTTAGGGTTTTAGTTTTGGTTTTCGCAAATATGGATTGCCAGCTACTAATAAGTTGCAACTATTAATTTTCTGTAGTTATGAACTAATTCACTATCAAAAGAAAATAGAAATCAGGGGAAAAATTGTGCTTCTGTCATTAACTAGTCATATACACTATTGGTTATAAGACTACTCCACAAGTCTGTCTAATCCTTTTTCTTTTTGGTGGATTTTGTGGTATTAATAATCAGTCTGGAATTTAGAAGTAGTTAATTTGTAATTTCAAGATTGCTGTTGTGAAATTGTTTTCTCAAGTTATTGGTAAACTAACAAAATAAGTTGAACCAACCCCGAAACCACAAAATAAGAATCCAAAGTAACCAATTATTTGTTTCGCTTTCACTCGTCTCTCTGTATATGTAATTCTATTAGCATACTTTTTATGCAATTTGTGTTGCTGAATGTACACTCTTGGTTTGATGGATGTAGTCACCCAGTACGGCCATCTTGCCTGCTCGTTCACCTTTGACACCTCCTGCGTCCAACTTGCCTGCTGGTTCACGTTTGGCACCTCCTGCGTCCAACTTTCCTGCTCGTTCACATTTGTCACCTCCTGCGTCCAACTTGCCTTCTGGTTCACATTTTCCACCTCCTTTGGCACCTCCTGCGTCCAACTTGCCTGCTCGTTCACCTTTGGCACCTCCTGCGTCCAACTTGCCTGGTCATTCGCATTTGGCACCTCCTGCATCCAACATGCCTGCTAGTTCATGTTTCATAAAAAACTTTAAAGGAAGAACCATTGCTCTAGGTAGTATCAACACTGCGGATCCACCAGCGGAACATGTTTATAGTTTAACTATCGAAGACATATTTGACAGAGATGCAGAATTGTTCGATAAAGATGGGAAGCTTGGAGACATTATGATCGGTGGCGTGATTAATTGGCCAAAAGCATGTGTTGAGTCCAGCTTGCCTGCTAATTCATGTTTTATACGGAACTTCAAAAGAAGAACCATTGCTTTCGGTAGTATAAACACTGCTGATCCACCACAGGAACATGTTTATAGTATAATTGTGAAACAAATATTTGACAGAAATGCAGAATTATTTGATGCAGATGGGAAGCTCGGAGACATTAAGATCGGTAACGTGATTAATTGGCCAAAAGCATGTATTAAGCCTTGTTGACATCAAAGAATGTCACTATTGTTTTTGATTTTCAGAATGTAACTAGTATGTGTAGTCTTTGCAAGTATTGTTTTTGGGTTCTAGTTTTAGAAGCTTGTTTATATTGGATGTTGTCTGGACTTTGGACATGATAATGCTTAAGAGGAACAGAGAAGAGCATGAGAAAATTGTCAGAAAATATTAACAGATTGTAGCAGTCGAAGAGAAGTTTCGTTGGCACATCAATTAGTTCTGTCAAAACAAATATTTGTCATTTTTTTTGCGTCTGTAATCGAAGTCATATACACAGTCCTGTTATGAGTTTTAGCTAATCCAGCCTAGGCCTGAGCCTTGCTTGCCTTAACTGGAAAAAATTGGAGAAACATTTTAGCCATGGGGCAGTTACCCCCACAGCTTATTTCCTAACGAAAATATCCACGAAAGGTCTTTTGCCGTCCTAATTAGTACCAGCTGCAGCACTATCATTTTCCAGGCTGCAGGTATCATGTTTTTCTTTCTTTTTTTTCTTTTCATTCTGAAGCATCATATATATTAAGAAAAGAAGCTAAAACGGAATTACATCTTCCCCTTAGAGTCGTTTAGACTGTTTCAAAAAATTCGACACAGTATAATCCCAGAAAGTGGTTTGCAGTTCCTTGTGTTTTTTATTTGTCTCTTGGTCGACAAGTGCGTCCGCTGCCCGGTTGCCTTTCCTATAGTTGTGTTGTAGCTTATGTCGAGATTGCCGATAGTCTTCTTTTAATTTTGTCTAGTATTTATTTCACTTAGGTACCATGGTGGTTCTGAATGGCAGTTGATAATATGGACGGAAGTTTGCGAGTCTTATTTTAAGTATAATTGTGACTATCGATATGTATCGTTGTCATTCTGAGTGCCATGGGCACGAGCAGAGCCAAGGGTTGACTAACCCTGGTTATAGCCCCCTAAATTCTAATATTCATATATAAATCTTCTAAAATTCATACAATTTTCTGCATTTAGCCCACTAGTGTTGTTATCCCTAGAGGTTGTGCCATTGCCGCGAGACAGCTGTTGTTACTGAATTTCTGCGGATGAATCATCAATTGGTCGATCGGGAGGGTCCCAGGCAGCCTACCGTTGTTGTTGATTTTTTCCCTGATATCGATTCGAGGTCTGCCTCGGCTCATAAATCCGAGTCGGATCTAGTTGATTCAGAAGTATCATTTTGTACCTGACTCGTTGGGCACAATGACATTAATCTAACTGAAATAAAAAGAATTCTATAAGTCTACTATTGTTATAATTTTTGAGTCAAATTCAGATATAACAAGTCAGATCCGGGTGAGTGAGATCCTGACAAAAGATTTGACGGAGGAAAAATTAAAAAAATCCTGTTAGTTTGGATCTCAGTCATACACACGTATCCAAATACAATGAGATGACTCACATCTAAAGGACTCAGTTGCGTGGTGACTCACACCATTGCATCTGACTCGCGATCTCGACCTAAGTCAACTCCTGACTCGTGCGAGTCAGATGTCAAACTGTTTGCTTTAAATTTTTAGTAAGATCTGACTCGATACCTAATTCAGACCAAAATTCCTGACCCGGACCCATTTGAGTCAGGTAACAAAATACCCTTAACTAATCGGATCAATCCACCGTATCACATATTTTTGAGTCAGATAAGTCAAATCTGATTCACAAAATAAACATATTGAGGAAGATTTGAGTCAATCGGGTGTTCTGGTTAAATCCAGGTGATTTCTGTCAAATAGACGAGTCAACTGAGTCGTTTGTAAACAAACAAGGTGTTTGTTTTGAAGGAGTTGGTTTGAATATCCTTGCATTTTTAGGGGTCACTCGAAAGGAATTAGGGGCCAACAATAAAACAAAATAGGGTCACCCAAACCTAAATTGAGTTCACCCCTTATCCTTTTTTTTCGTAATGACAAAATTGGCCTTCAATAATCGGAAATAAACATGAATTCGGTAGTTACTGTACATTTAGTTCAAAACCATTTGCAGTTTTTTTTTTCCTTCCGAATTTTGGTTCTACCGATTATTCTTGATTCAAAAAATTCAATTTTTCTAAAACTTAAACACAATCGGTAGATAATGAACACAATTACTACCGATTATGGTAGTACCAAAATTCGAAAATTGAAGAATTTTTTTCAAAAATTCATTTTGGGGCCAGTATATAATCGGAAGTTTAATTAACTTAAAATACTACCGAATATGGTAATTCTCATTTCAAAGTTCCATTATATAATCAGAAGTTAATTTCACTTACCTTACTTCCGATTGTTATAATTCCAAAATTTGAAAAATTAAGGTTTTTTTTCAAAAACTCATTTTGGGGCCAGTATACATTCGGAAGTTAAATTAACTTAGAATACTACCGAATATATTTAATTTTCGAATTTTGGTACTCGGTAGTAAATTTAACTTCCGAATGTATACTGGCCCCGAAATGAGTTTTTGAAAAAAAACCCTTAATTTTTCGAATTTTGGAATTATAACAATCAGAAGTAAGGTAAGTGAACTTAACTTCCGATTATATAGTGGCATTTTGAAATGAGAATTACCATATTCGGTAGTATTCTAAGTTAATTAAACTTCCGATTATATACTGGCCCCAAAATGAATTTTTGAAAAAAAAACCCTTAATTTTTCGAATTTTGGAATTATAACAATCGGAAGTAAGATAAGTGAACTTAACTTCCGATTATATAATCGGTAGATAACAATCATTTTATCTACCGATTCAGGTTGATGTTCATCATTTCTTAAGAACATCATCCATAATCGGTAGGTAAAATAGATTTTTATTTACTGATTATGGTAGAATCAAAATTCGGGAAAAAAAAAAACTTCAAATAATTTTGCTAACAATAACTAAATATACAGTAACTACCGAATTCATGTTTAATTTCCGATTATTGAAGGGCAATTTTATCATTACAAAAAAAAAGGATAAGGGGTGAACTCAATTTAGATTTGGGTGATCCTATTTTGTTTTATTGTTGTCCCGTAATTCCTTTTGAGCCGCCCTAAAATCGCTATTTCGAATATAGGTAAAAGAAAAAATTCTACATAAAAATAAATTTCAGGAAAGACTCTAAGAATGAGTGGAATTTGAAAGAATCACTCGGAAGAAGAACTAACACTGGTAAACCCTTAACAGTATCAGGTAAGTAATCTTAAAACCCCTACTACTTCTGTACAAATTTGGTCTTCTATAATGGTGTCTGAACTAATTAATTGGAAATTTGCTGTAAATTTTTATTTGGGTTTTTTTCCTTTTTCTTCTTTTGTAATGAAATTAGGGTACAAAACAATTCGGGGTTTGCTATAAATTTAGACACTTCTCTTTGGGTTTTTTTCTTTTGTGTAATGAAATTAGGGTACACAAATTTGGGGTTTCCTATGAACTTAGACACTTCTCTTTAGGTTTTGATTGAATTTAGTGTATCTTGAATGCAGATTTCTCAAATGCTCTAGTGTAATTTTGTTTACAGCTGCTTAAAATTGAATATGAGGTCGAAAAGATTGGAACTGCAAGAAGCTCTCAAGAAGCAGAAGCCCTCAACAATGAAACCACGCAACGCATCCGTCAATGGACGGAGAGCAAAAGAAACTGTGACTGATGCAGTGGATGAAGAAAGACTCAATGTTGTTGCTCCCGAGAAGCAGAGGTCGTCAAGAAAAAAACCACGCATTGCAGTTGCCGATGGCCCAAGGGAAAGTGAAATTGTGACTGATGCAGTGGATGGAAGACTCGATAGTGTTGCTTTTGAGAAGCAGAAGCTTTCAGCTGCAGAACCATGTTCTGGATTAGTCAATGGTGCAAGGGAAAATGAATATGTGACTGATGCAGTGGATGAAAGACTCAACAGTATTCCTCTCGAGAAGCAGAGTTTGGCAGCAACAAAACCATGTTCTGCATTCATCAATGGCAGAAGGGAAAAAAGAAAAGTGACTGATGCAGTAGAGGGTGAAAGACTCAATGCTATTACTCTCGAGAAGCAGAGGTCGTTAACAATAAAACCACGCAATACATTTTTCAATGGTGGGAGGGCAAAAGAAGCTGTGACCGATACAGTGGGTGAAGGGCTCAACGTTGTTGCTCACGGGAAGCAGAGGTCTTCAACAACAAAACCATGTTCTGCATTTGTCAATGGCAGTAGGGAAAATGAAATTGTGACCTATCCAGTGGATAGAAGACTCGAATCTGTTGATGACATGCTTGATTCTGGGTGCGATATTAGAGATGAAGATGCTGACATACTTGATGCGGATGGAAACAGTGACGTGCTGATTATGGATGACCAATCATTACCCACCAACTCTGATGAAAATGCTGACATAATTGATGCGGGTGGAGACAGTGACTATCAAATTGCGGAAGACCAATTGTCACCCACCGACTCTG
>JAJJMB010001184.1:548098-583190 GCA_023531105.1 Papaver atlanticum | reverse complement strand
CAGTGACTATCAAATTGCGGAAGACCAATTGTCACCCACCGACTCTGACGAAAATGCTGACATAATTGATGCGGGTGGAGGCAGTGACTATCAAATTGCGGAAGACCAATTGTCACCCACCGACTCTGACGAAGATGCTGACATACTTGATACGGATGGAGACAGTGACTATCAAATTGCGGAAGACGAATGGTTACACACCAACTCTGAAGAAGATGCTGACATACTTAATGCGGATGGAGACAGTGACTATCAAGTTGTGGAAGACCAATCATTACACACCAACTTTGACAAAGTTGCAGGTTCTTCAAGGAAAAGGACATTCGGTAAGGCACAAAGGCAAGTTACTGACCCTCATAGCGAGTCTAACAACACAAACTGTAATGGCCAAGGAAGCACTTCTATGCCATCAGGTGAGTACTTACGTCCTGTAAGTTAGTAACTATTAGTTGTTTATTTTGTATATTAGAATACAAGTAACTGTATTATAATGTTTTGTACGCTTCATTTACTAGATACCCGAATCCCAATCATATTTGACAAATATGGGCGGCCATGTGATGATGGGTCAGAAGAGTTTGTAGTGGATATTGGAAGGATAGTAAGAGCACATTGTCGTCCTGCAATCGAATCTTGGAAAATTGTTCCAAACAGTATCAAAGAAAATATATGGAAAGATATTGTTGTAAGTTCATTCAATTTATTTGTTTTTTTATAAAATATTTATGATCAGTACATGATATGGAGATTGTCTTTGCAGGTTAAATACGTCGTACCTGAAATTTATAAACCTTATATTTTGTCAAGGGCTAATAAATCTTGGAAAAATTGGAAGCATCATCTGCGACTAAAGATGGATAAATATGAGACTATTGCTGAGAAGAAAAAAAATATACCATGGCGTTTGATTAGAAACAGAGAACTTTGGGAAAGTTTTGTTGATTTCTGCAATACTGATGGGGATAGGAAACTTCGTGCTATTGGTAAAAAATCTATCCAAGCTATTGAATTTACGCACTCATGTGGCAGGAGAGGAGTTTATCGCAAGATATACGACTTGGTAAAAACTTGATATTGTTTATTTAAAGATTTATATTGACTTTTTTGTTTCTCTGGAAAATGACATTTTGTGTCATCTCATGTAGGAAAAAGAGAGTCCAACTGGTGAAGTTAGCAGAGCTGCGATATTTGTTGACACCCATGTTCCCAGGAATGTAGATGATCCTAGAATGGTAAGTAGTCATTTCCTTTGTTATGCTATTGGTATATTAGAGCACCCACAACCATGAACAGTAAAATTGTTAGAAGTTCTGAAACTGGGCCCAAACATTAGGCAGAGTTTCAAACCTCGCCCAAATTTTAAATATGTATGTGGATGTGTTTTACTAGCAAGGACGTAGGGCTTAGGACTCTGGCCTCTAGGACCTATTAGTATAGTTAGTGTCTGGATTTTGGGTTTCATTTCTAGCCTACCCCAACTTGTTTGTGACTTAAGGCTTCATTGTTTTCGTTGTGGTTGTTTTAAAACCTATCCAACATGAAACTGTTTTACTGCGAGGTGTAACAGCCCGTCCCCCCTTTTGAAAACCCCATGCTGTTTTAATCTCTACTTAGCTGAGTTTTGCAATTGCTAAACTCATACGGTATATTTACCATATGAGTTTAGTGTATTGGTATATATGCAAATTCCACTGCTGAAGCTAAATGGTATTTTAGCATACCTATTGATACTCTTAGTTCTTAGTTTATGTAACATCTGAATTACTTTGTTCCTGCAGAGATTAGTTAAAGCGCTTGTAGAAGCTAATCCAGACGGTCAAAGAAATATCGACAATGATGCTGTCTCATTGGTTAGTGAAACTAAATTTTTAGTAAAACATTTGTAAACTTTAATCTTCTCTACTAGTGAAATTCTTTTAGTAACTGTTTCTTTTTTAGGTATATGGACGTGATCCAAGAGGTTTAGTAAGAGGCATGGGAGGAGGTGTTTCAAGGACTATGATGCGCGCTTCAGCTGCATGTTTAGAAACTCTTCACAAAAGACATCTAGAAAATAAGAGGTTGCAGTCTGAAATCCAATTACTGCAAACACAACATCAAATGCACACACCAAGTCATACTTCTACACCATCAAATCAACCTGCGCCACCCACGCAGAATTGTACTTCTACACCATCAAATCAATCTGCGTCACACATGCAAAATCGTACTGCACCACCATCAAATCAATTTGCGTCTCAGGTAAAAAAAATAAAAATCAAGTTGATTCTTACAGATCGAATTTACATTCAGAATTGAATTCTGCACTTGAAAGTAGAAATGAGTCTTTTTATCCTAAATTGAAATTTCGAACATTATAGAGATGGAAAATTCATTACCGACTTACCTCAGTATGTGGTAATGAATAGTTAATAATCCGTCTGGAATTTATAAGGCAATCAGTTGCTGTAATTTCTAGGTTGCTGTCGTTAAATTGTTTGCTGGAGTTATTGATAAACTTGGTATACCTGTAAGGGAATCAGTTGGAAACTCTTGTTTAACAGACACCAAGCCTCGTTGTCTAGTTGAACCTCCCTCGAAACCACTAAATAAGAAGTCTAAAGTAACCAATTTAATATGTTTAGGTTTCACTCATCTCTCTGCATATAGTTTGTGTATTTTGTGTTGCTGAATATACACTCTTGGTTTGATGGATGTAGGCACCTGAAGCATCCAGCTTGCCTGCTCGTTCAAGTTTGACGCCTCCTGCGTCTAACTTGCCTGCTCGTTCACGTTTGGCGCCCCCTGCGCCTAACTTACCTGCTCGTTCACATTTGGCACCTCCTGTGTCTGACTTGCCTGCTCGTTCACGTTTGGCGCCTCCTGTGCCTAACTTGCCTGCTCGTTCACATTTGGCACCTCCTGTGTCCGACTTGCCTGCTCGTTCATGTTTGGCGCCCCCTGCGCCTAACTTGCCTGCTAGTTCACATTTTCCACCTCCTGTGTCCAACTTGCCTGCTAGTTCATGTTTCATAAAAAACTTTAAAGGAAGAACCATTGCTTTGGGTAGTATCAATGCAGCTGATCCACCAATGGAACATGTCTATAGTTTAACTATCGAAGAAATATTTGACAGGGATGCAGATTTATTTGATAAAGGTGGGAAGCTTGGAGATGTTATGATCGGTGACGTGATTAATTGGCCAAAAGCATGTGTTGTATCCAACTTGCCTGCTAGCTCGTGTTTTATAAGAAACTTCAAAAGAAGAGTCATTGGTTTCGGTAGTTTCAACACTGCAGATTCGCCGTCAGAACATGTTTATAGTGTAATTGTTAAAGAAATATATGACAGAGATGCAGAACTATTTGATGAAGATGGGAAGCTTGGAGACATTACAATCGGTGGCGTGATTAATTGGCCAAAAGCATGTATTGAGCCTTGTTAACAGTAAATCGTGCCACTAGTGCTTTTTGATTCCTGTACGCACCAATGTAAAGTCTTGGCAACTGTTGTATATTGGCTTCTAGTTTAGAAGTATTTTTCTATATTGGATGTTGTCTTGACAAGAAAAAGCTTATGAGGTACAATTTGAACAATGACAGGTAGCACCATGAAAATTTTCTGAAATATTCGACGGACTATAGCTGTCGAAGAGAAAATTTGTTGACACAGCAATTTTTGAGTTCCATGTAGAGAAATATCCATGTTTCTTACATACAGAATGTAGATTTTGACTAAAAGAGTAAAAATCGAGTAGACCTAAGTCACAATCAGAATCAAGTGGCACATTGTTAGAAAAATACTAGTAGGTCAACTTCTAATGTTCTGTGTTCACGCGTTGTTCCGGCATTTCTGATCTAGCACCTGCACCGCACAACTAACCATTGAGATTCAATTGATTTGGACAAACTTTTTATTTTATTAATCAAGAGTTTTGTGGGTATTGGTAAATTCGATAATTTCTTCCCATGTCAAAAGTACAAATTCTCGTGATTGCTAAAGGTGGTTACCGGAATTAGCAGGGGTACGGTTTCATATGAGAGACAAATGAGTTATATCCGATTCTTACCGTCGGATCACTCAAACGGTACCCCTACTAATCCTGGCAACCCCCTTTAGCAATCATGCAAATTCTTTTCTCGGATGTAACGTCTAGTCTAGTTAACAACTTATAGTCCACTGTTATATAATTTTGTGTTATCTAACGATTTCCGTAATATATAACCTTATAAATCTGGGGATTTTTTTTGTTTTTTGTATCTGACTTGGGATCTAAATCCAACTTAATGTCTAATTCGACGCGAAACAGTTGTGTCATATCTTTTGCTTTTCACTTTTCTTATGTATGACTCGAAAGTTTTTTGGTCATGTACAATTCTACCTAATTCGTTGGACATATATTTGACATAATTCAATAGTTTTCTATAAGTGCAACAAGTTAGAAATTTTTTTTTAATCAGATGTAAAATAAATCTTTTAATATAATGAGTCAGATACAAAAAAATGTCCAATTCAGATGATTCAGTTTAGTTAGGAAAAAAATTTACTTATGATTCAAGAAAAGTGATATTTTTGCTTTATAATTTTAACTAAACCTAAATCAAATTGAAAAAATATAAAAGTATCACTTTTCCCAAAACAAAATTGTACAATTTCATAAAATTCGCCTAAATCATGTATCACTGAGTCAGACATCAATTCATCTGACTCTATCATAAGTGTCCTTCCCTTGCGACGATATCCCAAAATATCACTTAAACGCCTTTTAAAAAACAAAAACAGAAAATTTCCGACTTAAACCAAAATACTCCGTCGGAAAGGCTGTTCAAAACCTAAACCCTAGAAATTGAATTGGTGGTAATCGAAAGAATCATTCGCTGTAATTCAACAAGAACTGTTAAATCCTACACAGTATCAGGTAATCCTTAAAAATTCTACTACTTTAGAAATTTGGTCTTCTAGTGATGTCTGAAGTTCAGAAAATAGAGTTTTCCTGTAAATTATTTGGGGTTTTCAACTAAATTGGTGTTCCAGTGGTGTCTGAAAGTAGAAATTATTTGGGTTTTTTTTCTTTCTTTTCTTTGGATTTTGATTATTTAGGGTATAAAAATTTAGGGTTTGATATAAATTTAGACACTTCTGTTTGGGTTTTGATTGAATTTAGTGTGTGTAGTTTGCAGATTTCTCAAATATTTTGTGTATTTTTGTTTCCAGTAGCTATTATATTGAATATGAGGTCGAAAAGATTAGAGCTGCAAGAAGCTCTGAAGAAGCAGAAGCTGTCAACAGAAAGACGGGGAGAAGCTCTCCAGAACCAGAGGCTGTCAACTACAAAACCACGGGCTAGGTCTGTCAACAACGGCGGAAAGGAAAAAGAAGTTGTGACTGATGCAGTGGATGAAGGACTCGATGGCCGAAGGGAAAATGAAATTGTGACTGATGCAGTGGATGAAAGACTGAACACTGTTGCTGTCGAGAAGCCATGTCCTTCAACAGCAAAACCACACATTTCATTGGTCGATGGCCAAAGGGGAAATGTGATTGTGACTGATGCAGTGGATGAAAGACCCAATGCTGCTGCTGCTCTGGAGAGGCTGAGGTCTTCAACAACAAAAGCATGTGCTGCAATCGTGGATGGCAGTTGGGCAGACGAAATTGTAAACATTGCAGTGGATGCAAGTATCAACGCTGTTGCTCTCAAGAAGCAGACGTCGTCAGCAAAAAAATCACGTTCTGCAGTTGGCAATGTCAGAATAGCAAAACAAATTGGGACTGATGCAGTGGATGAAACATGCAACGCTGTTAGTCTTGAGAAGCAGAAGTCGCCAGCAACAAACTCACGTTCTGCATTCGTCAACGACCGAAGGGCAAAAGAAGTTGTGACTGATGCAGTGGATGAAGGACTCAATCACGGGAGTGCAAAAGAAATTGGGACTGATGCAGTGGATGAAAGACTCAACAATGTTGCTATCGAGAGGTCGTCAGCAACAAAACCACACAGTACATTTGTCAATGTCTCAAGGGAAAATGAAGCAGTGAATGAAAGAGTCAACGTTATTGCTCTCGAGAAGGAGAGGTCATCAGCAACAAAACCATTTTCTGCATCCATCAATGGCAGAAAAGGAAAAGAAACTCGAACTGATGCAGTAGTGGGTGAAAGACTCAATGCTGTTGCTCTTGAGAAGCAGAGGTCGTTAACAATAAAACCACGCATTACATTTGTCCATGGGCGGAGGGCCAAAGAAATTGGGACTGATACAGTGGATGCAAGACTCAACCCTGATGCTCTAGAGAAGCAGAGGTTGTCAATAACTAAACCATGTTCTGCATTCGTCAATCACAGTAAGGAAAGTGAAATTGTGACCAATCCAGTGGATGAAAGACTCAACGCTGTTGATGACATACTTGATTCTGGGAGCGATATTAGAGATGGAGATACTGACACGCTTGATACTTGGAGCGATATTAGAGATGAAGATGCTGACATGGTTGTTTCTGGGAGCGCTACACGAGATCAAGATGTTGACATACTTGATGCGGATAGAAACGATGAAATGCAATTTGCGGAAGACCAATCATTACCCTTTAACTCTAATGAGGATGCTGACATACTTGATGCGGCTGAAAATGGTGACATGCAAATTTTGGATGACCAATCGTTACCCACCAACTCTGAGCAAGTTGCAGGTTCATCAAGGAAAAGGAACCGTGAAACGGTCCGAAGACAAGTAACCGACCCTCATAGCGAGTCTTACAACGCAAACTGCACCGATAATGGCCAAGGAAGCATCTCTATGCCATCGGGTGAGTACTTGGGTACTGTAACTTAGTAACTAATTGTTTATTTTGTATGTTGGTATATAACTCTATAGTAATGTTTTGTACACTACATTTACTAGATAGGCGTATCCCAATTAAATTCGACAAATATGGGCGGCCTTGTGATGTTGGCTCAGTAGCATTCGCAACGTATATTGGAAAGATAGTACGAGCATGTTGTCGTCCTGCGATTGAGTCTTGGACAAGAGTTCCAAACAGCGTCAAAGACACTATATGGAAAAATGTTATTGTGAGTGATTTCAATTTATTTGAGTTATCTTAAAATCTTTATGATCAGTGCATGATATGGAGATTGTTTTTGCAGAATATGTATGCCGTACCTGAAATTTATAAGCCTAATGTTCTGTCAAGGGCTGGCATGTCATGGAGAAATTGGAAGCATAATCTGCGTTTAGAGTTGGATGAACAAAAGACAATTGCTGAGAGAAAAAAATATATTCCGTGTCGTCTGATTACAAAGAGAGAAGATTGGGAGAGTTTTGTTGATTTCTGCAATACCGACGAGGATAGGAAACGTCGTGCAGCTGGTAAAAAAGCTTGCGAAGCTGTCGAATTAATACAAAAATGTGGAAGAACAGGAATTTATCGCAAAATATACGAAATGGTAAATACTTTATACTCCATTAATTTACAGATTTTATTTTACTCTTTTGTTTCACTGAAAAATGCCATTTTCTGTCATCTAATGTAGGAAAAAGAGAGTCCAACTGGTGAAGTTAACAGAGCTGCGATATTTGTTGATACCCATGTTTCCAAGACTGTAAATGATCCTAAAATGGTAAGCTTAGTTATTTTCTTTGTCATACCATTGGAATATTAGAGCATCCACAAATGTGAATGGTAGAATGGAAGCTAAATATATCATACCATTTTACTATTCGCACTACATTATTACGATGGTGAACGATTAAATTTTTTGAATATGTCTCGCCCATATTTTGAGTATGTGTCTGGCTGTGTTTAATAGCCCGTCCCCCCTTTTAAATACAGCCCGCTGCTTTGTTCTCCTCTTAGCTAAAATTAGCAATTATATTTGTACTGCTGAGTGCTGATAGCTTTAGCATACCCATTGTGGAGTCTCTTAGTTTTTATTTATGTAGTTATGTGTGTCTGAATTACTTTGTCCTTGCAGAGATTAGTTAAAGAGCTTGTAGAAGCTAATCCAGACGGTCAAAACGATATCGACCACGATGCTGTCGCATTGGTTAGTGAAACAAAAACTTTAGTATGTCTTTAGTAGACTTCAGTCTTCTCTACTGGTGAAATGCCTTGAACAACTCTTTCTTTCTTAGGTATATGGACGTGATTCCAGTTTTATAAAAGGTATGGGAGCAGGTGTTTCACGGACTAAGATACGTACTTTGGCTGCAAGTTCAGAGATTCTTCGCAGAGTACAGCAAGAAAACAAGAGTTTGCAGTCTGATATCCATGTACTTCGAACACAACTTGGAGTACACACACCAAATCATACTTCTACACCATCAAATCAGTCTGTGGCCCAGACACAAATTCGTACTTCTGCACTGTCAAATCAATCTGCGCCATACACACAAAATCGTACTTCTACACCATCAAATCAATATGCGCCTCAGACACAAATTAGTACTCCTACACCATCAAATCAATCTGCGCTACATACACATAGTCGTACGTCTAGACCATCAAATCAATTTGCGTCTCAGGTAAAAATTTATGTGATTCTCACAAATTGAATTTACATTCAGACTTCAATTCTGCACCAGAAAGTAGAAACTGCTCTTGTTATGCTAATTCCTTAGATGAAATGATTGCTGTTGTCAAGTTGTTTGCTGGAGTTACAGACACCAAAACTCGTTATCTAGTTGAACTTCCCTTGAAACAACGAAATATGAAGTAGAAAGTGACCAATTATCTGTTGAGCTTTCACTCATCTCTCTGCGCATATAAGCATGCCAGCATATAAGTATGTAGTTTGTGCTACTGAATATACTCTCTTGGTTTGATGGATGTAGGCACTTGAAGCGTCCAACTTGCCTGCTCGTTCACGTTTCGTTCCTGATGTGTCCAACTTGCCTACTCGTTCATGTTTGGCCCCCCCTGCATCCAACTTGCCTGCTATGTCATGTTTCATAAAAAACTTCAAAGGAAGAACCATTGCGTTAGGCAGTATCAACACTGCTGATCCACCTATGGAAAATGTCTATAGTTTAGTTATCGAAGAAATATTTGACAGAGACGCAGAATTATTTGATGAAGATGGGAAGCTTGGAGATGTTATGATTGGTGGCGTGATTAATTGGCCAAAAGCATGTGTTGAGTTCAACTTGCCTGCTAATTCATGTTTCATACGGAACTTTAAGAGAAGAACCATCGCTTTTGGCAGTATCAATACTGCTGAATCGCCGATGGAACATGTTTATAGTGTAATTGTGAAAGAAATATTTGACAGAGATGCAGAATTGTTTGATGAAGATGGGAAGCTTGGAGACATTATGAACGGTGGCTTGATAAATTGGCCAAAAGCATGTATTAAGCCTTGTTGACAGTAATCCATGTCATTGTTGTTTTTTCATTTCCTGTAACTAACTAGCATGTAGAGTCTTTGCAAGTGTTGTTCTCTGGGTTCCGTTTTAGAAGTTTTATTTGTATACATATCTGGACAAGAAAACTTATGAAACCAGGTGTATGTAGCAGGTACAGAATAGAGAGCACCATGAAAATTTTCAGACTGAAAATTCAATTTCGGTACCAACAATGTACCATAACTGTCATAAAAGTAATGCAGAACTAGCAGTTGAGTTATCGAATGCAATCTGCATTGATAGAAAACATCTTGAAGTAGACAATCTCTTGCAGAACTCCACAAATTGTCTGCAAATAATGTGATGATAATACTAAGGTTTATTTTTATTAAACAGACTAAACAAAAATTTCAAACTAACACATTATTGCAGTAGTAAAGAAACATCAAGCTCTGCAGTAATACTTCAAAAAAAAAAAACAACTCTGCAACCCAACTCAATATTGTTCTTGCAGTGCTCTTTCATGATATACAATCTCTGTTGAAGCTCTGACAACCAGCAACCCTGGAAAATTCAATATAGCTGTTTAAGAAACCCAGGTTACAAAGGGTGGTCGGCCCCGAAGATACAAAAATGCGGTAAAACAGATGCCATACTTATGTTAAAATACGTCATACATGAACACGAAGAAATATCTAAAAAAAAAAAAAAAATCAAACAAAAACTCGGATTCAGTATATTTTCTATCAGATAGAAAACTCCGAGGATACGTGTGACAGGAAACTGAAAAAGTAAACAAATCGGTCCAAGCACAGATTATACAGCTTCTGTCTGCAGCAAGGTCTTAAAACTTGATGTCCCACAAGTTTCTTGAAGTCCCAAACATGGAATGAAGATTTTCAATTATTCATAGTCTTTGCCCAAAAACAAGGGTGGAGCATATTGGATGGCATCTAACTAATGACTGTGGTGATGGCACTGTATTGTATTTTTTTAATCGGGATGAAAGTTTGTACCTAGGAGGACTTAAATGGTGTCGCAGATAGTTTAGCTATACTTGCTATAAACTAGAACACAACTTTTTAGAGTTCATCTCAATGAAGCCAATACTATATATCGAGTTTGTTTACGCGTTGATCATCTCGCCAATGAAACGCAAATATCTTTTTTAAAGTTTTTTCTCGTTTTACAGAATATAATTTCAGGGTTTCCACTGCCATCATCACCACCTCTCTCTCCCTCTCTGAAACCATCTTCTCTCTCAGATTACCTTCTCCACGATGCGGAAGAGTAATAACAAGAAAAACGTCTCTCCTATCACAGAATTTGATCTAAAATGTCATTGTTTGAAATTAGTTTCAAAGGGTCTTACAGATTCCTCGTTGGTTGTTATTCAATAGACATAATTGAAACTAGAGAAGAAAATGTTTCTATAAATTGGGATTCAAGATTGTTCTTCGAAGAACCCTGCAGTGTTAGGGTTTTCAGTGAACCCTAGGATCAATAATCAAAGTATATGTTCAATTCACTTGTTTGATGGCCTCTTTCAAGATGATTTTCAGAGGTTTGGAAGAGAACGAAAATATTTCTCTAACCCTAAAATACGCCAGGAACATTTTCGTTCTCTTCCAAACCTTTGAATATTATCATGGAAGAGCTATCAAACAAGTGAACATGTACTTTGATTATTGATCCTAGAGTTCACTAAAAACCGTAACACGGCAGGGTTCTTCAAAGAGCAATCTTGAATTCATTTTACGAAAACATCTTCTTCACTAGTTTCAGTTATGTCTATGGAATAACAACCAACGAGGAATCTGTAAGACATAAATCTTATATCTTCTGAAACTAATTCCAGACGGTGACACTGTAGATCAATTTCTATGATAGAAGAGACGTTTTTCTTGCTATTATTCTTCCGCATCGTGGAAAAGGTAATCCGAGAGAGAAGATGGTTTCAGAGAGAGAGAGGTGGTGATGATGGCGGTGGAAACCCTAAAATTATTTTTTGTAAAACGAGAAAGAACTCTAAAAAGATATTTACGTTTCATTGGCGAGATGGTCATCACGTAAACAAACTCGATATATAGTATTGGTTTCATCAGGATGACTCTCCACCAGTTTATATCTCCGGCAAATTTTTCATGGCTTGTAATGAAAGTTTGCTTTGCTTCAAAATAACAAAATAACGATGACTTTTCCACCAACTTGTATCTCTGACAAACTTTTCATGGCTTGTAATGAAAGTTTGCTTTGCTTGAGAAAACTAAAAATAAATAATATTGGATAATTTGGTGCTAGCCGTATAGATGAAGCACAGTTGCTCCTAGTAGTTATTTCTGACACTGCTGAAGTACAACATAATAACTACTCTTAGACTACGTACTCTACCAGTGGGACAAACAGCCGTTCATGTATTTGGCTAGCACCAACTGAAGGCAACTATGACTTGAAAACAGGTAGGCAAGTACTATCCACATGCTCCCTATCTTTCAGGGAAAAGATATGAAAATCCTTACTTCCATGTGAGGGACTTTGAAGAAATTTGTGGACCAACCCAAAATTTAGACCTTGAAGCAGAAGTTATGAAACTTGGGTTGTTTCTCTCTTTTACATCAAGAGATATAAGGCCAAATCATGGTTGCATCTACAGTCAGTCATCTGTGTCAGTTTCAACATGCCAAGACCTAACTGGTTGTGCACATGATATGAAAGTAAGCTCACACTAGCTCCTAGGTCCAATGTCTTTTTAACCAATTGATAACCGACCACACTAGAAATTGGTGGCAGAACCAGATTACAGACCTTGACGCAGCAGCCTTAAAACTAAAGTTCTTATTATCAGTATATAGAAATATAAAAATACTACGGTCCAGTATAAATGTAAACAACTTACCTTCTCTTTTGAAGCTATGCCTGCTGTTGCACTTGCTGACGTGAAAGGTTTCGGTAGTAGAATTGGAACTATAACAAATGATAGTATGTTTATACAGTATCGTGTATGAAAACAACAAATTCATAAAGTACAAGGAGAACATAAAATTTACCTTTTGCTGCTCCATTGACAGGCCGTCCATGCATTCAACAGTCATCATAAGTCACACTGCATAGACGTTGCATAAAAGAATCTGTGAGCTTCATAGCGTTGAGGGCTACACCGCCTTGATTGCTGGATCATATATGACACAAACAATAAGTTAAACAAGGCACACAGAGTTTGACCTACATCATTGAGACATAATTACTTGGATGTCCATTTACCAAATACAATAATAACCAAACTAGTGTACACATTTTTCTAATGACAACAACAATATAAACAGCAAATCAATCAGTGCAAAATTTAAGGAAAAACTAAAATAAATTGGAATAGAATGACTGTAATATATACATCGGTATTACCAGAGGCTAAATGGAATGATAGAGATTTGCGGCTGATATTCCAGATCACTCGACAGTTAAGTTTAAACCTTATTGATACGTGACATACATTTGGGTTTAAAATCTCCAAGCAAGCAAGATGATATCTTTTTGGGAGAATAAAAACATATCCACTTTGGTTTTGTGTGCATCAATAGCGAAGTACGGAACAAATAGACTGAGAAGTCGGACTGCCCTTTTCTTAATACACTTCCATTAAAACCAATTTCAACTTTCATGTAGTTCCTCTGATTCAAGTTTAGTGGGTGCACATACATAAAGCATAGTCAGCAAAACGTGAAACAAGATAGCTTTCTGTTTGAGGTATGAACAAGCGTTTACTAATGTATATTGAACTATTTAAGTTCAAATAGATAGAATGCTAAGTACACACGAAAGATATTTTATCTTATAATTCATTAGGGTCTCAATCGGTTCCACAGTCTGAAATGATCCCAACAAAGCTGATTGAAATCTGAAAATGTTCTAGATAAGAACATATAGTATGTGGGAATAGAATTTTGATAAATAACAAATTTGGTCCTCTATATAACAATACATCTATGAGTGTCAACATTATTCATGGAAAGGTATTACAGGGAAGCCTATGCATACCCCAATGGCCAGTACTGCAACGCGAATAAAACCTGAGTGCTATGGATAAATTTTAAAATAAAACTAGAGATTCACAACCCTCTCCCTGATGCATCCAAAAGTAAACAAGGAGAATGATAAGGATATGCAGATAATCCCAGGTTGAGGTTGGTTTTATGTGATCTAAGTAAAAAAAATTGGATACTCTATCCTAATATGTAAGCAAAAACATATAATTCAGCAGCGAACTATGCACATGACAGAATGTTGTGCCATGTTCCAACTTCCAAGCACGAATTTCACCTCAAATAGGAATCAGGATAACGTACCACCCAGCCCTATCTTCTTCAGTCTCCTCGTCCCTAATCTGCAATTGTAATGCAAACCAAGGCTCAAGCATAGGTATAAGTATTCACAACAAACACAATACAGTTCTGCACATACTAAAGTTCCTTAAATACAAGGAAATATGACTCACATACTGGAAAGGGGAAACGGTTGATAAATCGAAGAATGCTGCCAGCTGCCAACATCTAACCCAAAAAGTTTCTCTGTAACTAGAGCCTGCTGGAGAAAACTCCTTGCAAAGCCACCCTTGTTATTGCGTTCATGTTTCTATCTCATTATCATCCTCCTAAGTACGTCATCACAAAAAGGAGCATGACTGCAGAATAATTATGTGCTAATGTGGAGAAAGAAGACAAACATAAAGGCTATACCGAGTCAAAGTTAAAACATAATCCCAAAGTGGAACTCCAAGGTTGAGTAAACAAAAATCTGCAGTGAAAATGTTCCCCAGCAATGCATAAACAAAATTAAGAGTAAACATCACTCAAATTGGTTATCTACACAGTGAAATTGGGTTTGGTAAAGCATTTATCTCTCACTTCCCGTAATTACCCATCAACTTTAGCAAGGTGTACACTCAGTTCTTCTCTAACTAATCCAACCACGTATAAGATTCTTAAAATGCTCGGATGCAAGAACAGAATAACACGATCAGGTTGCTAACTTTTATAACACTGAAGATACTTGAGTTGGAATCATCTTCTACACATCAAATTTATCAATACCCTTCCTTCTAATCAAGGGTGAGGTTTGGGATTCACGGAAATTTCGAGTGCACGAATCAGCCCATCTAACTATCTAAAGAAACAAATCTAATACTATAATCAAGTAGTACATTAAAACAGAAATATAGAAGCTCGAAAAATCCAAATAAAATCTTAACAAACAAAAACAGAAAAAAGAAGGCATTAAAGTTCCATTTTGGCTGCAGGCAAAACAAAGTCGCGATCACATAACAAAAGCTGGTGAATTGTAACAATACAGCAGAAAGAACAAAATCATGAAAGCATAAAAAATAAAAATTAAAGAACAACTTCTGATATGAATTGCAAAAAAATATGATATGGCTCTAGATTGGAGACAACATATTACTGATTTTATTGAATCCATGCTATATTATTAAGGTAAGGGTCTGAAAATTAGAAGATAAAGTAAGAGAAACATATTACTAATTTTAAAACTCATTACTAACAACTGCAGGATTATGCAACAGGATTACTAATTTTAAAACTCCTTCTAAAGCTTATTCTTCTTCTTTTTTAGGTTTCTCTAATTCCTCTATTTGCTCTTCTGCCCCAACATAAGTACCAGACTTGAGAGAAACTAATCTCTCAATATAATTCCCGGCAGTCCTGCCGAAACAACGATGTTTGCTTAGATTTCTAGCACCTCCATGTTCTGGGTCATACAAAACTAATCTACCCAAATTCTTGAATAGAATTTTACCGTTCTCAAAAGACCACAACGCAAATAAATCTAAAATATGGCCCTTTATAATGCTCTCATTAGTAATGATATAGCGTCTAGTCCAAGATTCATGAACTCCATAATCCAGCATCTCCCATACTTCGACATTAATCTTAACGCCATTAACGTATGAGCTGTCAAGTATGCAAAGGCACCCATCCAATAGTCCCAGCATTATCATATCATCCTCGCGACTCTTTTCGAAAAGTTCTTTCGGCAGTTGCATTTCTTTGAAACTCTCATCACAAATATCCAAAGAGAGTAAGAAAAGCTTACGTTGAGCCATCACTACCCAATGATGGTTTTCATTAACAAGCACTCCATGGCGTTGCGCACAATAACTAAGCGAATAAGATACAGTTGGCCCAGGTTTCCATGAATTTGATGCTAAGGAATAGAATCGGAAAACTATATCTTTGCTCACAGGATCTGTTACACCTACTGCCAACTTGTAATCATCAGTCTTGTGATCATAACCGAAAGCATGTATTATTGGAGACATCTTAAATCTTATTCCATTAATTTCAATCCATGGTTGGGGTATTTTTTTATATTCTCTTGTGGCTGGATTCCAAAGACAAAGAAACTTCCTATCACCATCCTTGTCAAAAACCCATATACAAACTAAACCATAACATGATCCAATCAATCTAATAACATGATGCGAAGAAGATTTGAATGGGAAATCGATTTCTATAGCAGCAGGTTCAATTTCAGAGACGGCTGACACTAGTGAATCATAACCAATGGAGTAAAATCTATTCTCATGAGAAGATGTTTCAAGCATGAGAATTGGACTTTTTGTGTGGGTAGTAAAGTGATGATGCAATTTTACAAAATCAGAAGTAGAGATTAGGGCATACCATTTCTTGCAAACGGACTTAAATTTAAGTAACGATTTAACTGGTAACCTCAATAGAATTTCAGTGTAGATGATCTCTTCCGGAATGCAGCTTGACATTTTGCAATTCAACTTCTGATTTCTTCTTTGCAAAGGGAAAAAGTTAGGGTTTATGGTGTTTTTTTGTGGTAAAAGAAGAAACCAACAAAACGATTTTGTAGAGAATGGAGACACTTATGAATCGTTGTTTTGATCAAACGGCATGGGTTTTGTACAAGCGATTCAGATAAAAGGGCCGTGCTTGGGATCGGAAGCACGAGTGACTGCTCTACCGTTATTATAGCTACTAATGGTAAGGTGTGACTTGTACAGTGTCGCCACATCGTGTAGAAGGGAGGTCTTAGTCCAGTGATGACGGAAGTAATTAGGATATGGGCGAGGATTGTTTTCTGTCCAAAATATATTAATTATATTCCTTTTTAAAGAGTTTCACTATTTTTAAATATCTTTATTATTATAAATTTTAATATTTTTAAGTATATAAAGTGGGCCCACTTTTAGATTCTTTTTATTATAAAAGTGAAAAAAATTAGGGAGCATCCTCGTTTTTTTCTTTTTTATGGCGAGGATTATATTTAAATCTCCGCTCACCTTACCTTCTTTCGAGCAGAGAGAACGGGGATTTAAACTTTTTAAACTTTACGCCACGGTTTTTAGTCATTATCATTGCAGTTGATCGAGTCACTAGTCTTAGCCTTAGTGTTTGCTATGGGTGTTTTTCAAGATTGTCAATCTTTATTAGTTAGTTTTGAGGATTAGGTATGAGTGTTTTTTCATAATGGTCACCCTCCCCTAATTGGTTTCATAAATCATCACACCTTTAATTAGTGTTTGCAAAAGGGTCTTTTGCTATTTGAGTTAACTGTTTTGAGAAAAACAGTATGAATTTTTCCCCAAAACCCCCTTCTCACTTGTTGAGGTGATGGTGATGAAGTGGTGGGGGTGCGGGTGGCTACAGCAGTTATACCCAAGAGAGAAAGCAGTGAACCCTTTGATCTGAATGTGATGTTAAGATCCTGAAGCAATTTGAGTCCCAGTGCCATGTAACAATCCTGAAGCAATTTCAAAAGCACAACCAACAACAACAACACCACCAACAACCACCATCACCAGCAGCACCAACACCCTTCGATCACACGGTTACTTCCATCTTCAATCACATCAACAATAGCACCACCTTCAACATCCATTAATGGAGTTACATCAACAACAACAACACCTTCAACATCCATTAATGGATTTACAAACCAAATGTAGTTTCAGGGATAACCAGGTAACTCCCACACTAATTTAACTCTGATACGTGGGACCAGTTGTCAATAACTCTGAAACAAACGGCCAAGTGACCATTTTGCAAGTTGAGTTAATTACTCCTACATTAATTACTCTATCCGTCCCAAATTAGATGAGTTAGTTGTAGTTTGCACAATTCTTACGGCAAGGAGGAAACGGGAGTATGTTTAAGTATTTTTTACAATTATACCCTTATGGATATCTTAAACTACACCACGGATTTCCATAAACTTTATACCGTTGAAAAGCATTTTATAACATCTACGTAACGAATATAAACATAGCTATCAAATTATACATATTTCTTATAGTAACAATAATCATTTCTTATAGTAATAATAATCAATTAAAATGGTAGTTTTAGAAATATCCCCTTGATTAGTAAGATAGCTCATCTATTTATGGGACAAAATTTAAAACCAACTAGCTCATCTAATTTGGGACGGAGGGAGTATGTAGTAGCAAATATGCTAGAAATATTGTTAGTGAGGAAGAATAGTCTATTATTTTTTCTATCTCAAATTACTTCATGTCTCCAAGAAGATAAACATCTGTAATCTTTTTCCAATTAATATCATTCATTTCTTAAAGAAAAAAAAAGGTTAGGATATGGTTCAAGGCCGGAAAAAGTGTATGTTATTTTTTTCAGCAAATTGAATAAAAAAAATCATGTACCGGCCTTAAAGGAAGCGTTATTGAAAAAGCGGGGGTCTAATAACCACACCCAATACTTTGCTTAGCAATATGTATGGACTAACTCCAATATACTTTTAAGAGAATCAACTAGACAGTCAGACTCAATCTTAAGAAAAGTATATCCTAGAGTTATATCTCAATTTCTCAATTCAATCTGCAATCAAACAAATAGGAATTTGCAAGCCCAATCAAACACTTTCATATCAACCATATTCATCTTAACCATAACTAGTTCAAATGACTCAAATGAAACTAGTTCTAGAGTTGTTCAATTGTTTATATTCTTATAAAAGTATACAAGACACAATTGAAACAAAATCGATTTTGATTCACTCGAATCAAGTCATGAACATTATAGCCACGGTTTGCAAAAGATTACATTCCTTAATATATAAATGTATCAGTTCATGAACAAACCGATTTTAGAACATAACCCACACAAGTATGCAAACGGGTATGCATACCTTAGTGGCCGGACTAAGTCTGGGTTCGCCAATAAGCGAACTGGTACGCATACCACAAACTCAGTAAAGTCCTGGAACTTGAACCTCATGCCAGTATGCGTACCGGTATGCATACTGAGTTCCCGGACCTTGACTAAACCAAACAGTACGCATACGGGTATGCATACCATGGTTCCTGGACTTGGATTACACATATGAAAGTACGCATACTGTGCTTATATCCAATTGTTCTAAACTCTCATTTCAACCATTGAAACATTCTCGGAAGACGACAATAACTGTCTCACACAAACTATTAGCTTCAAAGCAATTTTCAAGTGATCGAGTGATCAATACGAAACATTCCGAGTCTACATCAAATGACTGTCTCACACAAATTATGTAAGATGTTATCAGGAGATTTTCACATGATCATCTTTTGACTTTCGTCAAGAATATAAGATGAACTTGGTTAAAGCGAAAACTTACCAACACATATTTCGAGAAATATGTAAGAGAGTTAAACTCAGCTCGAAATATCAAATGTGTATAATCGAAGTCTATATAGCTATATGACTTTTGTCTCAAATAGGAGATAGAGTAGATAGACTTTTGAGTGATAGAAGAGTTTAAGTCTCCACATACCTTTTGTTGATGAAGTTCCACAAGATCCCCTTAGTAGTTCTTCGTCTTCAATCGATGAACGCCGTGAAGTCTAATGCTCAACTACACTTTCTATCCTAATCCGAGACTTAGCTATAAGTAGACAAGAAATCAAGACTTATTGTTTTGGCAACTAAACTTGACAACAAGCTTGAGATAGCAATGATGGCGAGTTCGACCGAGAAGTGCTCTAACAGTTATGGAATATGATCTTAGTTATTTTCCTCACAATAAAAGCAAGCGCTAAAACATGTCATTATGGGAGCAGTAACTACTCTTCTTGGGCTTAGGTATATATTGTTGTGAGTTTTATGAAAGCATTTTTCTGTTGTGCGTTGTTTTGTTGTGCTGTGTAAAAAAAATAATTGGACGTTTGGTAAAATATAAACAAAAGCTTAAGCTGATTAAAAAATTGGTTATATTGTGTTTGGTAGTAATACCCCAATTTTGTAGGTAGGGTTCGCCGATTTTGGAATATAGATAATGGTTTGTCCTTTCTTAACATCAAGGTCGTTTCATCACAACTGGTTCTAGAGCTAGCAAAAAACTCTGCAGTTAAACGTGCTCCCGCAGGAATAGTTCAAGGATGGGTGGTCTCCCGGGAATCTGCTGCTGGATGACAGCAGTAGTCCCGTTAAAATTCCCACACTGTTGGATAACCACAGTTGCTAAATGGCGACAATTTCGGTGGAGGGTCATCAGAGCCGATGACCGATCACCTTTCGAGAGTGAGAGAGTACACTGGATGGATAACCACCGTTGTTAAGTGGCGGCAATTTCGGTGGAGGGTCGGGCCATTACAAATGGTATCAGAGACGACGATCAGTCACCTGTCGAGGGTAAGAGAGTACACTGGACTGGTTGTGTCAGGTACTGGTCTTATAAGTGACACTGTTTATCGGAGATCTGCACTTGTATATATTCTGAAGCGAGGACGGCTCCAATTCAAGGTGGTGGTATTGCGATACCCCGATTTTTTAGGTAGGTTTCGTCGATTGGAATACAGGTAATGGTTTTTCCTTTCTTAACACCGAGGCCTTTTCAGTACAATTGGCTCCAGAATTGGCAGAAAACTCCGCAATTAAGCGTGCTAGAGAGGGAGTAATCCAGGGATGGGTGACCTCCTGGGAAGCTACTGCTAGATGCCCGCTGAAAATTCCATACTGTCGGATGACCGCTGTGGCTAAGTTGGGACAATATCGGTGTGTAAGGGGGTGTCATTACATTAGTAAAATATCATGTTCAACTATTGTTGTTGTACCGTACCAAATGACAAAACAAACATACTTCTAGTTCATTGGGTTTTAAAAAATAAGCATGCTAGATAGGAAGTAATCCAGGGATGGGTGACCTCCTGGGAAGCTACTGCTAGATGACCGCAGCGGTGCCCATTGAAAATTCCACATTGTCTGATGACCGCGGTGGCTAAGTCGGGACAATAGCGGTGTGTAAGGGGGGTCATTACATTGGTAAAATATCATGTTAACTATTGTTGTTGTACCAAATGATGAAAACAAACATAATTCTAGTTCATTGGATTTAAAAAAAATAATTAAATAATTACATAGTAAGTATTTATATTATATTAAATATTATTATTCTTAGTTTTTTTATAATAATTAAAAACGTAGAGGTACAGAAATATACCACCAAATTTTTATTAGGCAACATGTATGGACTAAATCAAATATAATTCCTAGAGTTCAACTTAATGAATCTCAATCTAGAAAGATATGAAGAGCTTATATCTCTTTCTCTCACAATCAGAATGTTACAGAAACTAGTCCGTGAACCTGATTATACCGTGCGAGTACTTGGACGACTCCAAAGATCAATATCCAAGAATCAATCAAGTCGTATCCAACAATTGTGATGAACTATCTACTTGAATTGATTTTAACGTACAACCTATGATATTTCAATTATAAAGATAAACAATATAATACGGAAAATAAATAACATGGACACCAGAAATTTTGTTAATGAGGAAATCGCAAATGCAGAAAAACCCAGGGACCTAGTCCAGATTTGAACACCAAACTGTATTAAGTCGTTACAGACTCTAGCGTACTATCAGAACTTCAGACTGGAACGTAGTTGAGACTGAATTAAACCGTCACAACAATTCAGTTATAGTCGCGCTCCTTACGCCTCTTGAATCCCAGCAGGATTCCGCGCAATTGATTCCCTTAGCTGGCGTTCTTTATAGCCTAAGAGTTGCTTCAACTCAATTGAATACTTTAATCTAATCTGCCTCCCACATATAAGCCTATATGTGATTTTCGTTCTGATCAAAGATCAAGGTGAGGTAGGAAATCGATTGAAATATTCAAAGTCTAGAAAACCTCAAAATCCGGTCTTATGACTCCCGAAGAGTAACCTAGATTATTATTCACCTCACAAGTATAATCTTGTTGAATCACAAAGTTTGAGACGAAGAAACTTTGTGATTTTTATCAATCTTGTTTGTTGGAGAAAGACTCGAAAATCAAAACAAGATCAAGATACACGAACTATCAAGATAACGACAGTTGGACCTGGCTTCACGAATCCCTAGGTGAAGTCTTTTTAGTTTCTAAATATAGTGCCAGGGATTCAAAGATCCCAGTTGTTTGAGGTTCTCCTTTTATAGACTTTGAAGATCAAGGTTGCTTTAGATTTAAGCTAAGGTAGCTTTGGAATCAAACAATCAATAATCAGCGATAGATGAAAAAAATGACTTGAGATTAACATAACATAACATACACTCTGGTTAGGATGAACCGTAACCGAACCATGTGTAATGCTTGGTTCATAAAAGTTAGCCGAAACTAGCCAATTGAACAATAAGCTTAACCATTTTCATATAACACATTAAGACTTATCCTTAGTCAAAAATGTGATCAATCATGTCTATATGTGTTTTTAGAGAATTATTCAAATGCCGATTATCTCATAGAAATAATTCTGATGCATCTGAAATTATTCGACAGTGTAAGAACGTGTATTGTACCTGTTCGTGAATATTCTTGTCATAGTACGTGTACCGGGTATGTGTACCCTTAAGACAAAAACAAGTTAAGGAACTCACAGATCTTTTATGATATGCGTACTGGGTATGCGTACCTTTCGAGTTTTGAAACCAACAGATCTTTTTCGATTTGCATACTAGGTATGCGTACTTCCTGGTTCACGAGTTCACAGACTTTTTATGGTATGAATACCGCGTATGCGTACCAAAAAGTCATTGCCGAACTATAGCTACACCGATACGTGTACTGGGTACATGTACTGCGTCTCTTGACTTATAATAGTTCTACCAGTATATGTTAGTTGGTATGCATATTGACATGTATCCAAATTTACATTAGTTATATATATATATATATCTAATAGTAAATTTAAAATATTCCCGAATAACGTCAATGACATATATATCACTGTTTCAGGCTATTTTTAAATGATTAAATCTTGAATCATAATTTAGGTCATGACCAATAAATTGTTTTTAACCAAATTCATCAAGTATGAACAAATGTTCTTAAGCTTAACCAATAAATGTTCTTAAGCTTAAGCTATTGAAGATAGCTATTTTTAGGAAGCTTAGCTTAGAGCCTTTCTCATACATGTTTGTCCCGGCAAGACGAAAAAAGCTCTATTATGCGTTTGTTTTTTCCATATTGCAAAAGCAAAGAAAGGAAAGTCTTAGATTCAAACTTCTTTATATTATGCATGTACTGTCTAATTTCGTCATGAGACAATGTCTTATAGATAGAAAGGTGAAAACTTGAGAAATAGGTGGTTCAGTATTCACTTACCTTTGTTGAAGAAGTTCTCCAGAGATCCTGTTGATCATCGCCTTCAAACGGTAAAATGCAGTGATATCCGAATCTCAACTACACACTTCTATCCTAATCCGAGACTTGACTAAATGTAGACTAGATATCAAGATATAGTTTTGACAACCAAAATTGACAATGCTTTAGATAGCGACACTTGTGATTTCGACCGAGCAATGCTCTAACAATAAGAACAATTATTATTAATTACTGAAAGGAAATTACAAAGAGTTACTTGGTAGCCCAGCAACAAGCTGGACACCAACTCATTTTTGAATGACAAGCCCTACTTTATGAAACAAATAATTCCCCACTTTAAAATTAAAATCATGACACGCAATGAAGTTCTTAACTCTCTTCAGAAAGGCCACAATGTTCTCGCCTAATTCATCAAGGGTGGAGAAGGCTAGAACATTGAAATTGTATTCGTGGTTGTGGGCGCTATCCAGCACAACTACATGGAAGGAAATCAGGCGGCAGACTGACTAGTTAATCACGCGGAAGATGGAAATCAAATGGGAAATCTATCAACAAAGATATGGGACCAGGCAATCCCAAGTTTTATTAATAAAATTATTTTCCATGACTCTATGGATACTAAATACCCCCGTGTAACTGTAACCTAGTTTTATTTTAATAAATGCATGCTTAAAAAAAATAAGAATAACATGGCCCGGTTTGAAGGCGCGGACCCAAGCACCAGTGAAAGGGGACACTCCAATAACGTCGAAACAAGAATCTTTGTCACCTTGCCAGATGTAGACGAGAAGGTCGCAGGTCGCAACTCAGAGCCTACATAGGAAAGGATGCCCAGAGCTACCTCTTTCCTAGCAGGAACCCCAGCTCTAAAACAAGCATCCATTAAGGTGTCCTCAATTAAATCATGATGGAATTTCAAACCAGCATCGTTAGCATAGTGTAAGGCGTGATCACCAAAACCATCCATATCTTTGTTGCAACTAGAACATCGACTACCATCTTTGAAAAGTGGGATTCCCAAACGATAGCATAAGACTGAGCTAAACTGGCATGGTCCAATAATGTGATTGAGCCCACTAGTGGGACAAGTGTGTTTAAGTTTGTTGCACTGCCATAAAACAGAGTCGCATTCGCTTATGTGATATGAGGAAGGTATTCCTTTATTTACATCGTCGAAGTATTTGACTGCCAAAGTACTCATAAGATGGGGGCAGTGTCGTTGACTTAGAAAGACGAAGGAAAACCACAAATGTACGTAGATGTATTGGTGCAACACGAGTTGAAAATGAACAGTTATCAGTCACGCTGAAATAAACTTTAAACAGAAAATCGAACCAAATATTTGCTCTTATTTTTATTACTGATAAATTCAAAAAAAATCATTGAAATGATAGTTAAAAAAATAGTTTGAAAAAATAAATGACATTTAAAAAATAAAATATATGGTGATATATAGATAAAGGTAAATTGTTGTCATTTACACAATAAAATAGGGATAGAAAAGAAAAATCATATGCGAAAATAAGATGCAACCACAACTTATGCTTTTAGAGCTTTTAGAAGCTCCTCCTCCCCCGCTTTTAAAAGTTAACGAATTTTGAGAGGGCTCTGCATAAAAAGCATTTTGCAAAAAATTTTTTTTTTTTTTTTTTTTAGATGTTGGGTTAAAGCCCAAAGGTCATATTAAAGTTTAAACATAGCTACAAGCCCGGGTAGCTAGGAAAATAAAGAGAGAAAAATCCATCCACCCCGATACTGATGAGTCTCGAGCTCAGGTCGCTGATATCATCCTTGAACGACTTTACCACTCATAATGACATATGTAAAGTTCAATCTTGTTAGAGCAAGAGCTATGGGATAGGGTTTTTTAACACTCTATCCCTTTCAAAATGGTTGAGAGACTACGTGATAGAGTGAGTTTGTCACTATGGAAAGGAGTGATATAGAGACAATGCGGCACATTTTTGCGGTTTTAGAACACAAAAAATGTTGATGGCATTTGATTAGCGGTCCACACCAATTTTTTTTTTTAGTTTTTTAATAATATGAGTCAATACTATTAGTTGTAACTCCACTCTTAGCACTCTTAATTGCTTCTATTCTTCACTCATTCTAGAATTATGTTCAAGACAAAGAATTCAGTTCTGCTTAATTAGTAATGATAGTATTCTTCAATTACTTAAAAATGAGTTTACTTTTTAACAAAAAAAAAAAGTTTAAGACTTTGTATGTTTGGATGATAATAGGAAGTATTAGAAGAAAAATCCTTACCTAGTACTGAAAAATGAGCATTCAATTTCACCTAAGTAGCTGACCCTCCCTCTTTTTTATCTGTTCTTCTTCTTCATAGTTGTGATGATATGTAATGTAAATCATTCTCTACTGTAAATCCTTCTACTTTAATGCAATTTCTTCTAAATTGTGGGTTCTGATTTGTGTATGCACTGTTTTGCAGATGTTTCAACATCGTGTAACTACTCCAAGTAAAGAATGGATGACTGCACCCAAGGGTTCACCTCGATGGATTAAAGGTGTTCAATCTTTCATCCAATTTACAACAGAGAGTCTTGGTGAAGGTATCAAAGAATTTCGATGTCCTTGCATGAAATGTAAGAATTTCGGTAGTTTACCAAAATCTCTAGATGATGTACATGGGGATATCCTTGATCATGGGTTCGATGTGTCATACTGAACATGGATTCATCATGGAGAGTAACCTTGGGTGAATCAGGTTAATGCTCCCACCTTACCTGCAAATAATGTTGTGAATTATGCTGCTGCATCTCATTCGAAAATCTATGACTTGTTCAATGAGGCGCATGGAGGTGTACTTGGTCTTGATACCCCTGAAGAATACCTTAATGATCCTGATCACCTGCCGGCTGCTGCTGTTGAAGATGGTTCTGGTGGTAATGTTCAAGATAAGGCTACTGTCGAATGCAAGAAGAGGTTGAAGGATGCAGTGCAACCCTTATTTCCAGGTTGTGGCGATAAACATACAAAACTGTCAGCAACAGTTGAGTTGCTAAGTATGCAAGCAAGGTATCATTGCCCTGATGTTTTCATGACTGAGTTATTGGGATATATGAAAACTAGTTTACCTTCTGGGAACACGTTACCATCTACTTGTAGTAAAGCTAAGCAGATGATCAAGCAATTTCAGTTGCCGGTGCAAATTATTCATGCTTGTATTAACGATTGTATTCTCTATCGTAAGAATTATGCCAATGATGATAAGTGTCCTAAATGTGGTGAAAGTAGATGGCAAAAACCACCAGAAGGGAGTAGTCCAACTGCTAAAAATGTTCCGGTGAAGGGACTGAGGTATTTTCCGGTCACGGAAAGGTTGCAACGGATGTATGGCACCGCGTGGATTGCTGAGTTGATGACATGGTATGCTAAGGTTCAAGAGAGTGCTACACACATGAGACATCCGGTGGATCCTGCGCAGTGGAAGGAGATTGATAAGAAGTGACCTGAGTTTGCTTCAGAAAAAAGAAATGTTCATCTAGGATTAGCAACAGATGGTTTTAATCCTTTTGGAATGATGAGCACGTACAGTACTTGGCATGTTATGATTGTTTGTTACAACCTTCCACCATCTGAATGCATGGCAAAGGATTTCACAATGTTAACCCTGCTGATTCCTGGTCCACTTGGTCCCAACCATAACATTGATGTTTATTTGGAGCCACTGATCGATGAGTTAAATGAGTTATGGTCACTCGGAACGGTAACCTACGATGCACATACGCAGACTGACTTTACAATGAGAGCAATGTTGTTGTGGTGTATACATGACTTTCCTGCATATGCCCATGTTTTTGGTTGTCCTGTGTGGGGAGAAAATACAAAGGCATTTTGGCTAAAATGCGGTTCCAAATTTGTTTATATGGGTCATAGAAGGTTTCTAAGAGATCGGTTTCACCCTTATAGAAAGAAAACATCCCAATTCAACGGATTATAGGATTTAAGGGTTGCACCAAGACGTTTGAGTGGCGCCAAATTGTTCAACAAGACAGCAACTGCAGATAAACAATTTGGGAAGTTGGTAAAGCGGCCTGCCATTGATTCTCCTTGGTCAAAGAGGTCAATCTTTTTTCGTCTCCCATATTGGAAGGTAAATTTAGCATCACCTGTTATATCTTGCAGTTACTTTTGCTTAATATGTTTTGTTGTTTGTTATTCTTTTCTAACTTCATCTTATTAGTTTCTACAAATCCGGCACAATGTGGATGTCATGCATGTAGAAAAGAATTTTGCAGAGAATCTGTTTGGAACTTTTATGTGCCATAAGGATAAGTCCAAGGATGGGGCTCCAGCGCGCAGAGATTTAAAAATGCTAAACTTAAAGCCTAGCTTGTGGTTGACGGAAAAGAATGGAAGAGAGATACTCCCTCCTGCACCTTATTGGATGTCTAAGAAAGAAAGGGAAGTTATTTGTCAAACTTTTAGCACACTTAAAGTTCCAATTGGTTACAGTGGGAATTGGAAAATAAAAAGCATGCTTGAAAGATTTCCAATTGAAGGGTCTAAAGTCACACGACTATCACATCCTTATGCAGTGTTTAATGCCTATTTTTTTAATGCATTGTTTCAAAAAACATAAGCCTTTGCGCGAGGCAGTTAGACACTTGTCGTTTTTTTCAAAGTCCTTACCTCTAAGGTTATTGATCGTGCTGAGCTTCGTGTAATGCATGATCGTGTCGTGGAGTCTTTATGCGTGTTCGAAATGTACTTCCCTCCTGCATTTTTTGTTAGTATGACTCATGTTGTCGTACACTTGGCAGAAGAGGCACATCAATCGGGGCCTGTTCAATTTAGGTGGATGTACCCTTTTGAGAGGTACAATCCTTTAGTCACTGGTATTCTTTTGGTTTATTCTTTTATGAACTCAATAAACTTACAAATACTTGTTTACCAATTGTATGCGCAGGATGATGAGAGTCTACAAGGTTCATGGTCGCAACACAAATTATATAGAAGGCTCTATTACAAAACAGTATGGGGTCAATGAAGGAGCGCGCCATTGCGCCGAGATCATTCCCGATGCGAAACGAAAGTCTTTTAGGTGTCGTGGAAAGATAGAGAAGCCCTGTGATGCTTATGAAGGTCCATACCCAGTTGGTTCGCAAGGAAAACCATGTTCATTAACCAACTTACAGTATGAACAAGTTCGTTTGTGGATATTGAGACACTCAGATGAAAATACTGAATGGGAAGCGTAAGTAAAACCTAAGTTTATTTCTCTTTCAATCATTTCAATACACTTTAAAAAATAACCTTCTAACTTTCGTTTTTTTTCCTTTTCTTTCTATTTTATGTGACAGGAAATACGCTATATATCTTCGTAACTTTAACCAAACTCATACTGGAAGGATGAAGCGTTTGGACTACATTCCGTGGCTACAGGAACAACTTGAAGGCAATTCCATGACATATTTCCGTAGGATGGCAATTGGTCCTTCCTTCTCGGCAGTTTTAATACGGATATGCAAATAACAGAGCCCAGACTGATTCTAAGTTTTCGGTGATTTAGGTAATAAAATTTGGATATTCCATCCTAAAATGTAAACAAAAATATATAATCCAGCAGCGAACGATGCACATGCCAGCATGTTGTGCCATGTTCCAACTTCCAAGCACGAATTTCACCTCAAATAGGAAACAAGATAACGTACCACCCAACAGTGTTATTAACCTCTCTCACGCATCTCATCATTTCAAGCTGATAATTAGCTATACCTGCTTCAATCTCCTTGTCGCCCTCCCTAATCTGAAATCCTAATGCGAACCAAGGCTCAAGCATAAGTATAAGTATTCACAACAAACAAAATATAGTTCAGCACACACTAAAGTTCCTTAAACACAAGGAAATAAGACTCGCATACTGGGGAAGGAAAGTTAATAAATTCAAGAATGCTGCCAGCTTCCAACATCTAATTAACCCAAAAAGTTGCCGTGTAACTAGAGCCTGCTGGAGAAAACTCCTTGCAAATCCACCCTTGTTATTATATTCATGTTTCTATCTCATGATCATCCTCCTAAGTACATCATTCACAAAAAGGAGCATCACTGCAGAAGGATTATGTGCTAATGTGGAGAAAAAGAACAAAATATATAGGCTATACCGAGATAAAGTTAAAACATAATCACAAAGTGGAACTCCAAGGTTGAGTAAACAAAATTCTGCAGTGAATGTTCCCTAAATGTTTGCCAGAAACGCATAAACAAAATTAAGAGTAAACATCACTCAAATTGGTTATCTACACAGTCAAAGTGGGTTTGGTAATGCATTTACCTCTCCCTTCCTGTAATTACCCATCAACTTTCGCGAGGTGTACACTCAGTTCTTCTCTAACTATAAGATTCTTAAAATGCTCAGATGCAAGAACAGAATAATACGATCAGGTCACTTACTTTTGTAACACTAAAGATACTTGAATGGAATCATCTTTTACATATCAAATTTATCATAACCCTTCCATCTAATCAAGGATGCGAGTTCAAGTACACAAATCAACCCACCTAACTGTCTAAAAAAACCAATCTAATACTATAAACGAGTAGTGCATCAAAAGGGAAATATAGAAGCTTGAAAAATCCAAATAAAATCTTAACATACACAAACGGAAAAAATAAGGGCACTAATGCCCCATCTTGGCTGCAGGCACAACAAAGTCTCGATCGCATAACAAAAGCTGATGAATTATAACAAAACAGCAGAAAGAACAAAATCGCGAAAGCGTAAAGAATAAAAAAACTTCAGATATGAATTGCAAAAGAATGATATGACTCTAGATTGGAAACAACATATTACTGATTTTAAGGAATCCATGATGTATGTTAAGGTAAGGGTCTGAAAATTTAGAAGAAAACGTAAGAGAAACATATTACTAATTTTATAACTCATTTACTAATAACTGCAGGAATATGCAGCAGCAAGAAACAAATAACTTATACAACTTCACCAGTTTTTTTTCCTTCTAAAGCTTAATCTACTTCTTCAGGTTTCTCTAATTCCTCTATTCTCTGTTCTTCCCAACATAAGTACCAGACTTGAGAGAAACCAAGCTTTCAATATAATTCCCGGCCATCCTGCAGAATCTATAATCTTTACTTAGTTCTCTAGCACTTCCATGTTCTGGATCATACAAAACTAATCCATCCAAAGTCAGGAATAGAATTTTACCGTTCTCAAAAGACCACAACATAACTATATTTAAATTACGGCGCCAGATTATGCTCTGGTGAGTAATGATATAGCGCCTAGTCCAAGATTCATGAACTCCATAATCCAGCATCTCCCATACTTCACATTAATCTTAACACCATTGACGTATGAGCACTCAAGTATGCAAAGGCACCCTTCCAACACTCCCGGAATCATACGTTCATCCTCGCAACTCTTCTCCAAATGTTCTTTTGGCAGTTGAATTTCTTTGAAACTCTCGTCACATATATCTAAAGAGAGTAAGAAAAACTTACCTTTAGCCATCACAAACCAATGATGGTATCCATTAACAACCACTTCATGCCGTCGCGCAGTATGACTAATCGAATAAGGCACAGTTGGCCCAAGTTTCCATGAATTTGATGCTAACGAATAGAATTGGAATACTGTATCCTTGCTTTCATGAGCTGTTACACCTGCTGACAACTTGTAATCATCAGTCTTGTGATCATAACCCAAAGCAAATATTTCAATTTCATCAAGTTTAATCATCGGTGGTAGTTTTTTATATTCTCTCGTTGCTGGGTGGTGAAATCGATTTCATCACGCCAGCAAACGATTTTAGATACTGATGATTCTAATGAATCATAACCAACCGAGTAAAATCTACTCTCATCATAAGAAGTTTCAGTTTCTAGCATGAGAATAGGTTTTCTTGTGTGGGTAGTAAACTGAAGATGCAAATTAACAAAATCAGAAGTAGAGATTAGGGCATACCAATTCTTGCAAACAGACTTACATATAAGTAATGATTTAACTGTTAACCTCACTAGAATTTCACTGTAGATGATCTCTTCGGGAATGCTTGACATTTTTCCAATTCAGTTTCGTGAAAGTTAGGGTTTATGGTTTTTGTGGTAAAAGAAGAAACTAAGATTAGGGTTTGAAACTAAGATTATGGTTTTTCACGGGAAAAAGATAAGGATTTTTTATTTTCTACGTCGCGAACCGAGCGGACAGTTTAGACTTGTAGATTAGAATTTTGTTCAAGGCCGTGAAAAGCACGAGTAGCAGGCGGGTACCAATAAGATAACTAGAAATTAACGTTTAGTCCTATAGTTGTTGGGCTTTAGACACTTTAGTCCTGCCCCCTTAAGCCTTATACTGAAAGATCCAAATCTGTCAAATTTGAAACGAGTTGATCCTTTTAAGAACGATTTAGTCCAAAACTAAAAATTTTGATCCCAAAAATACCCATAAGCTAAAGTCATAATACTGTACAGTTTCCATTTCTTTATTTCTCTTTCATGAAAATATAAACAACTCTCCCGATCGAACAAAAAATATGAAACCTTAATCTCATCGTCTAGATGAAAATTCAATCTCCAAAACTTGATATGATAATCAAATGAACTCGATTCAGATTGAAGAAACCTATATCGTCGTCATCAGTTTTTTTTTTCTTGAAGATTCAATCGAAATTGATAATTTCATCAAATTAATTTGAAGATTTCATCATCGTAAGTTGTTTGAAAGATAAGTTTGATCTGTAATTATCATTTAATTTGATCGTTGTTATTAATATATCGATTTAGAATATTGTCGACAGTTTCGGTAACCTAATTACTATGACTTCAGTTCAATTTCATATTCTATTAACAATTAGAGTTTAGATCTATAATTATTATCTCCTTTTAGTATGCTTTTCTGTAGAACTCTCCCTGTTCTAGTGCTCTCCATCAATGGAAATCATGTGGACGTGTTTTCTATGTTAGACATGAATAGGTAATTACAAATCATACATAGTTTATTATTGATTTATTTGTATTTGAGCTTGATTTTTGTGTTTATTTTAGTTTCGTTTCAAGATTCATTGATTGTTGTTGTTCTGTGTTTGGTGAGCATTGTTAGGAAATCATACTGAATCCTACTGAATATTCACATTTAGGGTTGATGTGTCTGCTTCTTCCTTTTACTAACTCACCGATTCATCTTTCATATTGAATCCATTTTTGTACTAACAAGTCATGTTTTGTTATCTACATTCTATGAGTAGTATTGTCCTTAAGGTATACATTGAAATGATCGAAATTGTAAAATTTGGTAGGAGACTGAAATGTTAACATAGAATCATCAACGCAGCATGAAGGACCAAGCTTTCGTGTTGATGGACAGTTTGTAGAATGGCAAAAGGTACTCCCTATTCTTTAATATATATATATGTGTTTAACATTGTTCTTTTTCTCAGTTCATATTAATGTAATGCTAATTGTAACTTATTGCCGGTGTGCAGTGGAACTTTCGGTTTAGTTTCATTCCTAGAGAGGGTTTGGTTATATATTCTGTTGCATATACTAACGAAAGTGCGAGACGGAGACATGTAGCTCACAGGATGAGTTTTGTTGAGACGGTGGTTCCATATGGTGATCCAAATGAGACACATTACAGGTAAAATGCATTTGGTGCAGGAGAACTTGGCCATGTAAAAATGCACATTCTCTGAAAAAGGTGAGGATAAGTTTTTACTCTTGCTCTTTGTCCGTTTTTTTCTTTTTTTCCATCTACATTTTTTGTTTGATTGGTGTTGGCTTGGCTAAAACGGATTAATCATTGCAGGGGTGTGATTGTTTGGGCTCCATCAAGTATTTTGATGACCATTTTACAAACTTCACTTGGGGAGTAGAGACGATTGAAAATTGTGTGTATTTGGATGAGGAGGACCATGGTATACTGTGGAAACATCTAGATTGGAGGTCTAGCTTAGCAGAAGTTAGAAGGTCTGGTATCCTTTTTCTGCACCATGGCTAATTATGAGTACGGATCCTTCTGGCATTTCTATCAGGCAAGTTGGGTATTACCACTCTGTACTGTCAATATTCTTAGACATATATATTGTTCCGGACATACTTTATGTCCTGATTGAAGCCCATTTTATGATCACATCCCAAAATATAGAATTTCGTTTTAGAAGAATGATTCGCTTCTTTGATTCATTTCGACCCAAGTTAATAGACATTTACAACTTGCACAGAACATGAATTCCGTCCTTACCAATTGAATATGTAACAGATTTTTATATGCATTTTGGCTAACAGCTTATAGACAGGGAATTTATTAGTTCGTATGAATATGTTATAGATTTTCCGTCCTTACTAATTGAACACATCATGTTGTTTGTAAATTCCAGTATGGGTACACGCATGTCCTTTTAGATCTCAAGATTTTTCCAAGTATATAAAAAAATGTCAGGAAGCAAAATTCCAGCTCATCTAACGTCGATCATGTCATTCAAATTCAATGGTCTCAACTCTCAACCTTCATGTATGAAACTGTCAGTATACCAAGTCTAGTCTGTCTAGCTCATCTAACGGCATAACTCCGTACTCATCGACGTCGTTTCCTTACAAGTGGGACAGTTGCATGTTCAAATAATTTAGTTGTTACCAGTACACATGCGGGTGGAGCCATGTTGACCGACAACAATACAAGTTCTTAAGTTAAAATTATTCCCACCAGATAAAGTTCAAATTCATTATCAAAACATATAACATACTCTTTTTTACCAATTGAATATTCTCAGATCATTCAGAGTAATTAAGTTGATTAAAAACTACTACTAATATTTTTTTTTTCTGTTATTGTAAATGCTTTTGTTACTTTGTGCGCTTATTATACATCATGCAAGCTGGTGGAAGGAAGGTGGATAACAAAAGAGTGCATGTGGATGTTGTAGTATATCTTGAAAAATATGTGTATTTCAGTACATTTGTTCACGATTCCTTTACCGGATCAAGGTTGGTTGGAAAATATATGTTTGTAGTGATAATTATACTTTTATTCTCATGAAAAATAATTACATTCTTTCTAGAAAAATTGGAAATGCGTGAATAGCAATGTAGTATAGAGCGAGCAGGTTCTAAACAATCACTAAGTAATGATTGTATAAACTATAATTAGGGTGCAAAATATGGTGCACATTTGAAAATATGACTCCATAAGCTTATTCTTGCCAAGTAACTAGGGTTTTAAAATTGGTGCACAGACTTGATAAGCTTATGCTTCATAGATTCCTAGGTGTACAAACTGGTGCACGCCTAGGTGTACAAACTGGTTCACATGTAGAAAAACGACTATGTAAGCTTATGCTTGTGTTCCCATTTTGTGCACATTTTATTTTCGAATTTTTACTGTGCACGTAATTGTACACATGTTGAACCTTAATGCATACATGTACACATGTTGATTCACAAAAGACTTCATGTTCTTATATGTTTTTGTCCTCTTTTGCTTATGTTAAGTTTTTCCTTTTATTAGGTTATAAGCACCTGGGGTGTTCAAAACGAAATTGACTTTCTCTCCCTATCATATACCCATCATGCAGAGGATGTTCGGCAAGTAAGAACTTAAACTACAACTGTTTTTTATTGTCAGTGATGCCTATAAATGGTTCGTCTGTCTCTAATTTTGGTTTACATTTGAAGTTTGAACACAATTTGATCGTAAGTATCCAGTGTGTTCATCTTCTTTTACTGTAGGCTCGTGAGTTCCACAAATTAGACAGTTTATATTATTGTACACATATTGATTATTTAGGTGTACATAGTTGTCCACATGTTATTTATTTTGAAGTCTACGAAATTAGGGAAAGTACTAATGTGTACATAGTTGTACACACATGTTATGTTATTCTGGTGTACATAGCTGTCCACATGTTGATTATTTGGGTGTACATAATTTTACACTTGCAGAACTATATTTTATGTACACAAATCAAAAATTAGGGAAACAACTAATGTGAACAAGTGTTAGAATTTCCATAGTCGTGTACATAGTTGTACACCATTGTGATATCTCAATAATATATATATGTTTTGTGACATAAATGTTGGATTTTTGTAGGTGTGTACATTGATGTTTACCATTGTGCTTGATGTCGTTTTATAGTTGTAGTGGTAAAAAGGTTCGTTGCTCGAAC